>JAWWEV010000022.1:12493390-12505326 GCA_035583235.1 Hafferia zeledoni | reverse complement strand
CAGGTGATCAGGTGTCAACTACTCTCTTTGTTAACTACTGGCATGGACAGTTAATGGCAGGGGAGAGAATTTACATAGTAATTCCAAACTACAACACTTCACCAGTCAAAAAATTGGCAAACCAAATAAAAATAACCTGTCTTGTATCAGGTGCAAATGTGTTCGACATCCCCTAAAAGTGTGATGCATTTTTGCATGCCCCACCATCACCTTGTGATTTCAATTAAGATGAAACCAGCTCCAAAGCTGGATGTAGCTGGAAAAAATATCTCCTTTTTGGAAATATTCTGGCCTTCTTTTTCATACTGTTTCTTGAATTCGAATGTTTTCCCTAAGGATAATTCTTAGTCACAAGATATCCAGTAGAGAAGCTGTAGATGCCCCATCCTGGCAGTGGTCAAGGCCAGGTTGGATGTGTCTTTGAGCAACTTGATCTGGAGGAAGGTGCCCCTGCCCATGGCACGGGGTTGGAATGAGATGAGTTTGAGGTCCCTTCCAGCCCCTCTGTGATTTGAAAGGGGGATTAAAAGTCCTTATCAACATTGATAAGCCACAGATCACTGCTGGGGGTCACTGCAGCTCCAGGTGGGTGTTGGCTGTGGGCTGTAATTCTCTTTCCTCCTTTTTCTGGGACTGTATTTATTGGCAGAGCACTTGTCTTGTTGATCTCTTGGTGGGAACTGGATAAGCATCCCTTGCCAGCTGAGAGCAGGGTTTTTGTTGCTGTTAGTGAGGGCAAGAATCCACCTTTCACTGGTAGTTTTTGTCTGGCAGGGAAGGGGGCAGATGTGCATTTGCAGAGGTATTTGTGAATTAATAGATGACGAGAAGATGTGAAGGAGAGTGGTCAGAGTGATGTGTCTTGAAACATGGGGAAGAGTGTAGTTTGATAAACTGTATAATTTTCAGAATTTCTGTTTCATAAAGTCTTTAAATAGCATTGGGGAACTACAGGGCTTCCAGATCCTGGAGAAGGGAAGCTGGGCAATAATAAGAAGAGCTCTGTACACCACCACCAGCCTGGCGCTGTGGAAATGAGCCCTTGTTCCTCCACCAGCCTGGCTCCATTGAGCAATCCAATCCCTCCTGCAGTGCTGGTTGGAGGAGAGCCTGCGCAGCACCTCCCTTGAAGTGCTCAGAGCGTGTGTCCCTTCTTACGCAGTCGAGCCTCTGGAATGATGCCACTAAATAAGAGCGTGGGAGAAGCAGCAGGGAGCTGCACTGGAGATGTCTATAGGGAAGGGTTGGGCAAGGATAGCAGGGCTGTGATTAATTGCCAGGAATTTGAGACCCAGAGGCAGCAAGCTTCAATAAGGAAAAACCTCGTGTGTGGATCTCATTCCTCTGCTAGGAATGCATCTCTTGCATCACCCGGGCCAGGAGCCGGACATTTTCACGTGCCTCCTGAAACCACATCATGCAGAAAGCAAGGAATGCTGAAGATACAGTGCTGTGTGCCCCCAGGATGCTCTGCAGTACCAAGCAGATGGGTTTCTCCCGGCTCCACTGCTCCTCACTGCTGCCACTGGCCAGGAAATACCACGAGTCAGGGTGGGAGGGAAAGGCACCCACAGAGATTTAGGCATTGCCGGAGGCATCTCCCAGGGTTGGGAGCCGCCCAGCCACGCTGGCACGTGTGCTATGCTGGTTTCCATGGAAACGCAGCACCAGATGTACTTCCACAGAGAAGCCACCAGTGATGCAGCTTGGAATGCAGAGTGACTTCTGGTCGCCTCTTCAATGGCACGGGGGGACTGTTGAGCAGAGGGGACACGTAGACCTGCTCTGGGATGAGCCCCCACCGAGCATATGGGCCGTGCTGCCCTTGGGGGTGCTGTGCTGCCTTTGGGCTGCTGCTCTGCAGGGAGATAGGTGGTTGTCACTGCAAGCAGTTCTTCACATGGGGTGTGCTGGGGAATGGCAGGGGTGTCCCGCGGGGCTCCAGAGGAGCAGTGAGGGCATGCCTGGGGATGTGGATCGAAATCCTGACACACCCCTGGGGTTCTCAGACCCTAGCTGAGATTGGAGTGAGGCTGAGACAGCCTCCCTGGAGAATCAAGGAGGAGGAACAAGGCTGCTCCATGGGTTTTTTAGGGTCTCCCTGTTTTTCCTTCCTTTCAGATCTGCTCAGGTTTTACTGTTTCATTAAATTGCCTTGCAGTTTTCCCTGCACGGCCAATGGAGATAGAGCAGCATCTCCAGGTCAGATGCTTCCAGATGCACCCTGTCTGGAGGCAGGCAGCAAGAGCCATGTCCTGGATGTCTCCATTGGCCCCAGTGCAGGTGGAACATCCACCTCTTGGACATGCATTGTCCCAAACCCCATGACTTCGAGCTGCCCATGGCTGTGGTCCAAGAGACACAGCAGTTGGTTCACTGCTCTGTGCCGAGCTGGGCAGAGGGGATTTCTCCTGCCTCATTTCTGATGCAAGATGTTGCAGCTGAGCTGCTGTTGCAGAGACATCTTGGTTTGATGGAGGAGAGAGGGAAGCAGTATTTGGCCCACAGGGCCATGTCCCTCCATGCCAACATCTGGAAGCTGACAGACACAGCTGGGCTGAGTCACTCCAGGCTTATTTTATCATCCCAGGAGGAAAGCAGTGTGAATCACTTCATCAGAATGCACAGGTGTACTAGGGTGACTGATGTACCTTTTGTTGCCTGGGGCTCCCTTCTGGCTGCATTCTTTACAAGGGAACATAAGGCTTGGGAGCAGAAATGCAACTTTCAGGCGCTGTGAGTCTCTGAGCTGAGCCTACGACCATCCTGCCTGGCCAGAGTGCAGCACCCAGTCACACTACAAATGGATGCATCACATCCTAAAACCAGGCAGCAAACAGTGAGGATGACCTGGGCCTTGTGACGCCCAGACCAAGGACCTTGCTGCTTCCCCACCCTTCCTTCCAAACCTAGGCTCCTTCTGGCCTCCCAGGTTGTACATCCTCCTCACTCTGTTTCCTGGAACTTGATCCTCCTAATGTCCAGGACTGCTGATTTCCAGTGGAAAACTTGCTTGCAGGGAGTGCTACCTGCTCCAACACCTGCCAGTGTCCTCAAGGAAGGAGAGTGCCTGCTGAGTGCCCTTCAAGGTCGTCATATGGAGTAGATGGGCTGTGCTAGTGTTCAATTACCTGTCGGTGCAGAGGCAGCACTTCATCGGGTGGGCGATGGGAGTGCTGGTGTCACACACCACTGGGCTGGCCAGAGTGTGCAGGGATGGAGGGAGAAGCCATGCCTGTGTCCGTGTGCTTTGCCTTTCCCAGGATCCCCTCCACTCCTGTGCTCAGACCAGCAATTGGACTCAGTTTGGCAATGCATTTGGCTGCAGAATGGAGCTCATCTTCATGCTCTGCTCCCTGTTTCAGAAGCACCTGCACAGCACTTCCCCATCCCAGCTGAGTGCCCTAGCTGCTTGCTGTTGGCTTCTTTGGATGGGGTTTTGCTTGTTGTGTGGAAAATGACCACTGTAGCTGTCATATTCAATGGAAATGAGCAGCAGAACTTCTTTGTTCCTCCTGCTCTCCACCTGAGGACGCTGGCAGGATTTCGACCACCCTTCAGCCTTCACTGCCCTAACTCCCAGCACTCCATTGCTCCTGGGCAGTAGCTTCTGTGTCCAGGTTTCCACCAGCTGCAAATGCAAACCTGGGTGCCTGACAGCTGGATAGGAGGAGGGGTTGAGGAATGTAATATTGGTACAGGTGACTGCAAGTGGTGCTGGCTCATCATTTCCTACCTCCTGATGAACTTCTTTGAGTTCAGGACGAAAAATCACTTGAGGCCACATACAGTACCTGCCACTGGTGACATTTAATGAGCCCTCTGCCCAAACAAATCACCCTGATCAGAGAAGACAAGGAGTAATGAAATGAGTGGTGGGAGATGCACTTAGTTTGAAGGAGTGTTAGTGGCATGTGGTGCCCAGGAGTCTCCCTGGTGTCACTTGTACATTTTGTCTCTGAAGGTAAAGCAGAGCCATGTGGCTAATTAAATGGAAACACAATCTCCTGACCATTTTGGGGCTTCTCAGCTAATTCCAGTTCAGTCCTTGCAATGCCTTTCAGATTTAAGGCAAGGGCACAGGGCCCCAGGGAAAACCAAGCCACAAGGAGGTGAAAGGCAGCTCTCCCTAGGATGCTGACCATGACCTTCAGCTGATTTTGGAGTCAGTCCTTCCCCAACAGGACAGACCCAGGAGGACCTGTGGGGTCTGAGCCATGGGGCTGGGCCAGGGAGAGGGAAGGCACACCTGCATCCCCCTGCAGCTCAGCTCTCCCCAGAGGGCACTGCAGAGGTGGAAAAAAGTGAGCAGAGAGACTCAGATTACAAATGTACAAGCATAGGAAGCAGAGATATATATTCCCTGGATATTAATTACCTCTAAAATGTCATCTTTTTTCCGGTGAGCAGATGCTTTAGGCAACTGGATATATGGTGGAAAGGAGACGGTGTCAGGCAGTGGGAGGACAGACACGGCAAGAGGCAGCTGGACACCACCACAGGGGTGGGAGCTGCACATGGCTGATGGCCAGCCCATCCCTGGAGCATCCCAACAGCCCTTAGACCTGGCCTCTGCTATGATTGGGAAGACTGGTCTGGCTTGGGACTTGTCGCTCGCTTGGTGTGCTCCGTTTGAGAGTTTAGTTCAGAACAAAAACCCTGCTGAGTGGGAAACCCTGGGGTTTAACCAAGAATTCATCCTAAAAGGTGCCATAAACCACTGTGCTCTGTTCTGAACTGGGAAGAGGCACCACTGATGCCATCATGCTGGGCAAGAGGCAGAGGCTGGGAACAGCCACCACAGTGAAGCCACCACAATTCTTCACATGATCAGCCTGTGAAATACAGGAGTCATTGAGAAAGATATTTGGGGAACTCCATTAAAAATAAGGGTTACTTTTTTTCCCTCCTATAATTTGGAGTTCTCTCTCCCCAGGGATGTTACCGATGGGCTCAGATGCCATAACTGGGCTCTGGGGATAAAATCTGTATTTTGTGGGGGCTTAATACAATGTGAAACCACTTCTGCATGAGGGCTAATGTACCAGCCAGATCTAGGCAAGGTTGACATCTCCAGTGGGAGCTGCCTCAGCCACTCCTGCCCTTTGGAAGAGCAGGAGGAGGCACATTTGATGTGGGGGACACTCACACCAATGCTTTATCATAGAGTGGCAGAAAAACCAGTAACACACCTTCCCGAAGTGTCAGAGCCTTTTGTTTCACTGTTTTCTATGTGAAATGCTGCAAATGTTGGCCTTGGACTGACCTTTGGTCATGAAATTACCTTGCCTCAATTAAATATTAAAAACAAACAAAATGTCCTGAGTGTGGAATGAATTGTTTTACTCCACCTGTGGGGATTTTTTATTTCACTTGAGTAGAAAAACTGAGAACCCAGTGTCACATTGGCTCATCCTGAAGTGAATTTTTGTCCTGACTTCCCATCATTAAATGTCAACATATAAAGGAATAAAAAGCACTTTTGTGACATGAAGAGGCACTTTCCCATCACTACCTCTGCTGGGATTTGGGTGATTATTGCTTTTTGCTGGCTCTAGGGGAGACTCAAGCATGATGCTGGATTGTAGTTGGACCCATGAAACCAGCTGGGCTGACACTCTGGGGTCTCTTGCTGAGGCCATAGAGCCTGCAGCAGGATCCCCATGGGTGCCAGTCCTTTGGTGGTGCCAATTGTGATCCTTGTTGGGGTTGGTGGTTTTTCTCCCTGAAGCCTTTGCTCCTGGAGTCCAACGATGTGTAAGATGAGCTTATCTTATTCATCTTATTTTCTGAATGTTTTTGTGGTTTTGCAGTCAAGCTTAAAAGGACAATTTAAAAAAAAAAAAAAAAAGGCAACCCCCCCCCAAAATCCCAAAGATGAAATACCATAAGATCAGCAAGCAAATAGAAAAACTGAGTGGTATTAAAGCCAAGATGCCAATGCACAGCCACAGAGATGAAATGAAGGAACAGATTCCCAGAAATTTTGACTAGTGATGTGTTGCTTCCCCCTGACCCAAACCACCTTGTGGAGCTGAGTGCTGGGTAGTGGCACCTCTGGCTCTACTATCCCCCAGCCTCTGCCCAGGCTGCTGCCAAGGGATGCCAGTGCTTGGATTGTATCCCTCTCCTCCAGCCCCTGCAGCCAAATTGGTTTACTCAGCACTAATCCCACCCCCTGGGACCTTGAACAGTGCTGTGTCCTCCCCTTCTGCTGCTCACCCATCTTCTGTGCCCACAAACCTTGTGTGTGCCTTTCACAGCTTCCCCTGCCTGAGACTTAAACATTTCCACTGGGAAATGTGAGTCTGAAGATTAAGTGTCCCAGAATTTTGCATGGTCATTATTTGCATGCTCAGTTGCTTTTGGGGCCTCATAAACCCAGGACAGATTATGTCTGTAGCAAATAAGATGGTCCTGTGTTTGCAGCAAGGTCCAGAGCAAAATCCTTGCTGTTCCCTGGTCTTTGTCTACATCAGCACATTTATTATTATTATTGTTTTTTTGGTAATATTTATTCCACTTTGCTGCTTTGTTGGTTTTACCTCTGGGATGCTGAAAAAATCAGCACATTTAAATATCCTGTGAATAAAATGGCACTTGAAGTGCCTTCCAATCAGTCTGAAAGGACACATTTTATGGAAATGTGGAACTGGTTTGGGTTGGAAGGGACCTTAAAGAGCAGCTCGTTCCAACCGCCTGCCATGAGTAGGGACACTTTCCACTAGACCAGGTTGCTCAAAGCCTCATCCAACCCAGCTGTGAACATTTTCAAAGATGGGAGTTCTGCAACTGCTCACAGGGAAACTTGTGTCAGTGCCTCACCATCCTCACAGCAAAGAATTTCTTTCTAATACCCAATCTGACCCTGCCTCTGCCCGTTTGAAGCCATTGCTCCTTGTCCTGTCACTCCATGCCCTTGTCCAACATCACTCTCCAGCTCTCTTGTAGCCCCTTTAGGTACTGGAAGCTGCTCTAAGGTCGCCCTTGGAGTTTTCCCAGTTTTCATGAATTACCCTCTGCAATAGCCCAGACCATCCCTGGGGTGGCTGCTGACCCAGTGACCTCAGCAACTGGGTATCACAGCAGATTTTTCCCTTCAGGCCCTTTGCTTTTTGGGATGGATGAGATGGGTGAGACAGGATGGGATTGAAGGGATGGATGTGTCAATACGACTCATGTGCACCTGGGACACGGATGTTGTGCTCCAGCCTGGGTCACCCCAGGTTAAACCTCATGGAGGGAGCTGGCCTGGAGAGAGATTTACAGCACCAAATCCCATCCTGACCCTGAAGATGGATATTCATATTTCACTCAACAGGGATATTTACCTACTTAGGAAAAAAAAATACAACACTAAGTGCTTTCTTCCCAGGCATGTTTTTGCCTGACAGTGTGTGTAATCCTAATCCCTTGGCAGGGCTAAACCAGAGCTGGAATGGGCAGGTGCCTGGCACAGCGAGGGAGGCAGTGCCTGATGGGCACTGGGGCTGAAGAGGGGCTGGAAACATCAAACAAAGTAGTGGGGGCAGAAGAAGGAGAGGAGGAGTTGGTGTAGCTAAGAGGGACCTGGGTCCTTCACCCTGCTGATTACAAAGGCTACAAATTTTGGCTTAGAGGCTGACATGTGGGAGAGCTCAGATCTGGTTCTGGGGAAGACCATGGTGAGCTAGAGGTGGTTGTGGAAAGGGCTGAAGGATACCATTGTATCGTGTCTGTGTCTGGGACTGGGCATGGGATCCTCCCCAGCCCTGTCCTCCCCAGATGCTGAGCTTGTCCTATTTCTAATTTAGAAAAGGAATGCCAAAGGAAGAAGGAACCCGTTTATACTTTCCTGAGAAAAGCCAGTCTCATGCACTCTTCCCCCAGCCAGGAAGGATTAAATTGCAGCTCTGGGTATGTACAAACATCCCCTTGTTTTCCCAGCTCTGAGCTGGTCGAGAGGGCTTAAAGGTCATTACTGAAGTTTGGGTTGATTTGGTAGCAAAAGGGTGACTCAGAGAACAAGTTCAGGTTATGTTATCACAGGATTATGTAGAGTTTTAGACTAAAATCTTCTTTAGAGTCCTTGGGCCTTAGCCAGATGTCAGATTCCCCTCCGAGCATCCACCCGATGGGGCTCAGCTGCGATAAGGCACCTCTCCAACAAAATGGCTTTTACTGTGGACAAATAAGTTGAACTCTGAATACCACAGAATTGTACAAGATGGTGGCTGGGTGTAGCCCATGACTCTGCTTGAGAGATCTCAGAGTGGAGAGATTTTTTTGTTTGAAAACTCATTAAAGTCCTCCAGCTTGAAGGCATTTAATTCGGCCCCTAAATCGTTAAAACTTGCTGAAGTATGAGCAGCAACTGCTGGGAATTGTCTGCTCATGTTTAATGCAGCGTCTGGGAACTGGGGAGCGGACTTGGTGCACTGTCACTCTGGCAGAGCATCCTTCATATCCCTGACAATGCAAGGGTGGAGTGGGGGAGCAGCAGTGAGATCTGTTCTGCTTGATCAGGGCTCTTCTCCCAAAATCAACCTGCCCACCTTTCTGCATTCATGTCCATCCTCTTTCTCTGCCCCTCACCCTTCTGCTGGAGCTGAAGCCTTCTGTGCCTTCTGTGGGGTCAGTAACCCCATGGGGATCATGAATAAATGTCTTTGCTCCACATGAAACCAGAGCACCCAAAATTTCAGCCTGTTCTGGCAGCCCTGGGTGACGGTGAGCTCAATCTCAGCACTGCCCTTGCCAGCATCCCCTATGCTGTGGAATTCTTTAAAATGGCTTAATCTGGGAAGTACTGTAATCCCTCATCTGACTTTGCATGCAGAGGGATCCAGGTGGCATTTTGCAGTGCCAGCAACAATCCTGTTATCCCAACTGCATGTTTTAAACTCCCTCCAGTCTGACATCCCTTGAAAGGATGAGCCCATCAGCTCAGCAACAGGCGGTGCTGAAGAAATAGGAAGTTTTAGAAAATCAAATTCTTTGCAGGAAAGAACGGAAAAAAGCAGTGCACCAGCCACTCCATAAGGTCTGGAATGTGTTAGCCCAGGCACAGGGCAGCACCATGGAGCCTCCTTTGCCTGACTGCTTGGGGATCCTGGTGGGAAGCAACCTGTAAAGAAATGATGTATCTATGTAAGATCATGGCTATTTTGGTGGGTGGAAAACAAGCTAGCTCCTCAGCCCCCTGGGGAGGTGAAAATAGCATCTCTGTGCACTGGTCTTTGCACTGGAAAATATTTGAAATATTTTTAAAAAAAAATAATAGGAAAAGTCAGAGTTATGTTTAGTAACAGAAGCTGGTTGGGTCCCAAGCTGGAAGACAATGTGGGTGAGAGTCATTTCAGAGTTCCGAAATGGCACATTCCATGCACCAGGATTCAGGTTCAAGCTCCATGAGGAAGGACATGAGGAAGAGCACCCTGTGGAGGACAAGGGATCTGTGCTTGGCAGACTGGCTGAGTTTGGGCCAGGGTGGCTGCAGTGGGGACACACAGTGCTCTGTGGCAGCAACCCCAGCACACATGAGTGAAAAGTGGGCAGTTACTGGTGAGGTGGTGGTGGCTCACCCCTCCCTGGTGGCCCGAAGAGCCCTCAGCCCTCTGGTTCTCATTAGCATCATTCATATTTTATACCTTTTTCAGGCCTAATGATACAGAAATGCTGGAGGCTCATAAATAATGTCTGCTGGTGTGAGACTGCAATAAAGAGTAACCAACTTTCTTCTGAGTCAAGTGAGTGGCCCCATCCACAGCCCTTGGTTGTTTCCAATTTGACTTTACTTTCTCTAATTATTTCCTCTCCATCCTCTATCATCATCCTTCTGTTCCTCCACCATTGCCTTCTCAATGTTCCATCATCATTCTTCCAATCCTTCATCATCCCCTTCACTCTCCATCATTGTTCTTCCTGTCCTTCATTGTTGCTC
This sequence comes from Hafferia zeledoni, assembly GCA_035583235.1. Lineage (NCBI taxonomy): Eukaryota > Metazoa > Chordata > Aves > Passeriformes > Thamnophilidae > Hafferia > Hafferia zeledoni. The sequence continues at coordinate 12,495,404 of JAWWEV010000022.1, read as the reverse complement.
CCTCCATCCACTATCATAATCCTTTCATCCTCCATCACCTTCTCTATCCTTCGTCTCTATCCTCCACTACCCTCTCCATGTGCTGGGTGGCTCTGCCAAGTCCCAGCATCCCCCAAGGAGCTGCCAGCCAAGTGCCTCTCTGCACATGACCTGAAATTCAGGGATTTCTCTTGGACTCCTTTAGGGAAAAAAGGACTTGAGAGCTCACATTTGGTTCCCTAGCAACAGTCCTGCTTCTAATTCCTGATTATTTTTTCTTTTGGGGGATCCTTCATGTGTTGTGCCCTGGTCTACAGAAACACACCATCCCTGGAGCAAGGGAGAACCCAAGCAGGCAGTGCCAGGGTGTCCATGGCACAGCCAGGAACAGACAGAGCTTGGAGGTAAGTCCCCCTCCAATGGATACCAACACCCACAGCCCTCCTTTTGCAAACAAAATCCTCCATTTTTTTAAACAAATGGCATTTGTGAGAGTGTGTAGCCATGGAGAAACAGCTGCCAGTGCCTTCTCCAAGGGTGCTGGGTGCTGATGTCAAGCCAAAATATCAGCAAAAATTATGATGGTGAGTGGGGCTCTCCACAGCTAGTGGGGGATATTCCATGTGCACAGGAGAAGTTATTCAATAAATCATCTATGAACATCTCAGAGGAGATTACTGCAAGTAAAAACAATTATGTACTTTAACATGGAGGGGAAGAATTTTAAAGGCATATTTGAAGTTACTATAAAATGAGCCTGTAGGAGAGTTTTTCTTGCAGTGGTGGGGTAGGAATATGTGTCATTACTGGTTAAGGCAGCTTTTTGCTGGAAGTGGTGGGTTCAGGCTTTGTGGGTCTGGGTCATGCAGGGAATGCTTTCCGTGGGGAAAATAAATAGACCTCTGATGAGGACAAATATTTTCAGGGTCCTTTAGGTCAAACATTAGGAAAATTCTCCCAATATTGTTTAGAAGGGAATATTGCAGATCCTAAAATATTTCAGGGCTTTTCAGTGTGGTACCACCCAAAAACCTATCTCTTGCTGGGCAGGGAGAGGAGATGGGCACATCTCCCTCAGTCTCCACCTTCACTGCATTCACCAGCACCACTCTATGCCCTAAATTGCCCCAAACCCAGGGGCAAATGCAACATGTACAGGATGCAAAAGCCAATGCAAAAATGTCAACTCAGGACCATTTTTATGTCAGGGAACAAACACCCCCCAGGTCCCACCAGTGCAGCTGCAGGACAGGACGTGCCTTGGGGAAAAGCCTGGCTGCATTTCGCAGAGCTCCTTTGCTTTTCCATAGCTTTTAGATTTTTTTTCTAAGCAACATAATGAAATGTAATACAAAGCTATATCCATGCTGGAAATTTCTTTTGCAAGTAAAAGTCTGCCAAAAACGTATGATTTAGCTCTTTCAAATTTCTAAATATACATTTGCATGCAAATTTGTAACTTGAAATTATAAATTGAAATGTGCATTTCCCCTTTGCTGATGTTAGGAGTGTTTTCCTGAAGCAAGAAATGTTATCCTCATTATTTGACCGAAACGTGCAAGAACTTCATTGCCTATGAAATAAATGTTCTTGTTATTTAAGGCATATTGAAAAAAAAAAGCTCTTGATACTACTTTCTTGGCTTCATTTCACAACAAATGCATCATTTCCAATGACTGGCATAGAGCAGGAGATGAATTTAAAGTGTGTCTAAATCCAGTTGGTTTATTCCCAGCACGGGTGCAGACATGGCCAGTCAAGCCGAGCGGAGGCAGCTGCTCCCCATGCTGGAGGCAGAGCCCAGTGCAGGACAGATCATGCTCCTTCCAGGGGCTGCTGGACCTCCAGATCAGGATTTGGCCCTTTGCTTTACATTTGAGAGCAGAAGGGGTGAGGATGCCTGGCCCTTCGCCCCCGGAGCTCGTCCCTGCACAGAGCGGTGCAGTTTGGCACCCACCTCTCTCTGAGCTCATGTGATGGCAGTTCAGCCCATTATGCCCACGTGCAAGTGTGTCATTTTCCAGCAATCCGGGGG
>JAWWEV010000022.1:12462262-12489597 GCA_035583235.1 Hafferia zeledoni | reverse complement strand
CCCCCCCCCCCCCCCCCCCCCCCCAAGTCAGACTCTTTCACACTGGTTGTTGCAGGAGGATTTTACACTTTTTCTGTACTGACATTTCCTCACCAAATGTACTCCAGTGCAATTTAACAAAGCAATTCAGGCTCCAAAATGAAATGTTTCTCCCAATTCAGTTGCCCTTTTCTCATATCAAACCCAATTGAACTTTTTCTATCTCCATTTCTGGCAAAAAACTCCTTTCCTGATGATTCTTCTTGACTCGTGATCTGGAGAAACCCATTCTGGTTGCTGCTCTCCCATAAGCTCCCCTGTGCATATATTTGGGGTGCAAATATAATACATGAGCAGCCAAGTAAATACTCAGATAGGATAAAAATACAGGGATATTCACTTGCCAGCACAAGCCAAAGGGTCCCCTGGCTTGCTTAGGGAGTGGAGGGGCAGGGATGTGAATAAGGCCACTGGGAGAGCTGGTGGCAGGATCAGGTCCATCTCTGTTTGCAGTCTCCCATTTCTGGGAAAGCAGATGAGAGGAGATCAGGCTGGGTCTGGCACCTCTGTGGAGATTTTCTTGCTCTAATTGCAGGGTGGATGGGGAAAGGCAGATCCCTCACTGGCTTCCAGGGCCCCCTGGGACAAGAGTGTGGCCACGTCAGCCCATTCAGCCCCATCTGCCGAAGTGACCAAGCACTGTGAAGCAGAGCTGTGAAGGGTTGGGTACTCGTTGCATTCTCTTTGCTGCCTACAAAATATTTTTAGCAGCTCGCTCCTGGGAGAGTGGCGAGAAGCCAAAGTGACACGTGGCGAGGTCGGGTCCATCTCCAGCCCAAGGGCTGCTGGTGCTGCTGTGCACTCACAGGGGCTGCAGAAAATGTTCCAGGACTTGGGGGCTGGTGGCACTGGCAGGGGTGGGTGGCCTTGCCAAGGTACAGCAGGCGCCAGCCAGACCCAGTCGGGAAGATAGAGCGGGACTGCCATGTCCCCAGGGCTTATCAGACCTTGGGAAACTTCTCCTCCCTGCAGCCGACTGCTTGCTGGCTGCGGTTTTGCCACCCTACTCCTTCACCCAACACCCACATGACATTATAGGTCACTGTAACCCCTCAGGTTTAACTTCTCAACAGATGAGAACAAATTAAGCCAGTTTTCCTGCTTCACTCCAGATTGCTACAATGTCCTCACAGCCTTGGCGTTGTTTATAAGTGATTTTTCTCAGAGAAAAGTGAAATGAAACCAAGTGCCCTGTTTGTAATGGGTTCAATCCAGTCATGTTCCTCACCACTACCCCTTGCAGGTGCTGAGTCCAACAGCTACTCCAGGATATCCTGTACCCTGTCTGGATCTGGGGAACAATGAGCCGGGCATGTCCTGGCAACCCGCATCCGGTGTGCTGAGAGGTGCCAGCCGGCTTTCAACCCTTGCCCCTGGCCCCTTCCCTGGGGTACAGTGGCACCTGAGCCACAGCTGCAGCTCCTTCAGCACCCAGATTTCCATCCAGAGGCTCTTGCTTCCCACTTCAGTGAGCAGAGGCAGCTCTCCCTCCCTCTTTCCTGCTTTGTCCAAAAACAATTGCAATTAATTAGGAGGATGGCTTCATCCTCAGCCAATGTCAGGGAAATTACCAGCTGCATTGCATTTCTTTCCCTCTTTTCTCTGTCTGCCCTGAGCCCATGGGTGCTGAGCAGTCTGGGGCTGTGGGGATGCTCTGATCCCCCTTCTTCCTGTTGCAGTCCTGTCTGTTTTCAGGAAACCACTGCTTTACTTCCAGTTTCTTTAGCCCAACTTCTTCCCTTTCTCCATCATCGTGTGCCACACAATCACTGAGGCAACTATAGCACCAACTAAATGCTCTATACCAGCCCCAGGAGTGGAGGATTAATAGAATCTTGGAATGGTTTGGGCTGGAAGGGTCGCTAAGTCTCATCTCATTCCAACCCTCTGCAATGGGCTGAGACCCCTCCCACTAGACCAGGCAGAAGGAGCATTTCTTGATGGAAATGGAAGCTCCTTTTCCAGATGAAATATAAATTTGGGGTGAGTATGGAGCTCCTGTTAGATGTGCTTTTGGTTCACCTTGTCAAAGTACTGGGGATGTCTGCAGGAGCAGTGCCCTGGGGAGTTGTGTTGGGGCTGCACAGCCTATGGAGGAGCAGTGCCTTCCCAGGAAACCTCCCCTCCACCCAAGTTACAAGCAGATGGATAAAAAAATAGTAAAACCATCCTTATTTTTGCTAAGGAGTGCAGAGACACAGGTGGGACCCACCATGCCCGGTCTCAGCCATGCACACGGCCACCACTCAGGGCTCACCAGCCCTCAGAGAGGCAGAAGATGATAATCCAGGGGGGACAGTGGCAATCAGCTCTAATGGAACTTTTGGCAATTATGAACCATTTTGTCCATCAGCTCCCGTTAGGTGATGGCTCTCCCTACTGCAGAGCGCTGGTTTTACAGAATCCAGATTTGCATCCTCATGGTCTGTGATGGTTTTACCTTCTCAGGCCTGAGGAAGCATCCCTGCCTGTGACAGCTCACAGTAAGTTAGCACTGTGAATTGCCAGACAGGCTTTCCATAGGGAAAATCGTGACTCGCTGCTGCAGCCCTGTGTGCTACTGCCCCTGCACCACTGCCAAGCACCAAGCCCTGCACACTGGCTTGCAGCACTTGCTGTGTCTGTGATGGCAGGGGAGAGCTTTGCTGCCCATCCCTTCCTTGTTCCTGGAGAAAGCCAGCTGAAACATCTTTAACAAGCTCCTGAAGCCCAGACATTTGGAGACACCTTGAAGCTGCAGTTTGGGTGGTTAAAGGTGGCTGTTGGGCAGGTTTGATTCCTTCCCCTGAATCCTTGCACTCTGCAGTTGGATTGTAGGGTGAGATTCTGTTGGCTGGTGTTTAATCTCTTGGAGTTCAAACTCTTCAGGTATCTTCACTGTATATGTGGTGTTAAGGAGGTCTCCTGAGGTCCAGGAGTCCCAGGGCTGTCACAGTTGGGATACTTGGGAACTTTGCAGCACTTGGAAGAGCTGGGATTTGGGCATGTGCCTGGCCATGTACCCCCAGAGATGCTGACTCCCTCACCTTTTGCGTGAGGCTCATTTGATTGGTTTTTTCCATACTCTATGCTTCTATACAGCTGAATCATTCCTGTTCCTGAGTCCTGGAAGATTTTGTCAATGGGGAGACCACTTTTCTGGTGGAACAACAGAAAGAAAAGTGAATGTGTCAGCTATGGAGCATTTAGAAATAAGCTTGTGAAGAGACTAATTTTTGTTTTCTTCATTTCTGCTCTCCAAGGTGCCTTTACTTCTATTTTTCTTCTCCTTTAAAACTGCAAACATGTCTTTAAACACCTCAGAATGTAAAACAATTATTTCTGAAATGAAGTACTCTCCTTCCAACTGAGTAAATCTCTTAACAATGTGAAAAAAAAATTAATTCCAAGCCCAGGCCATATTTGCCATAAATTTTGCAGCATGGAAAATTTCCATCAGCCTGGCAGGTGCAACACAAACACCGCTCACTATGTGCCTGATTGCCTTCCTGATTGATTTACAGGCCAGAGGCATCACTTCTTGTCACCTGCGGTCGCCCTGTCACCCACTGAGTGCAGCTGGCAGCAGCTGCCTGGTGGCATTGAGTCAGTGGCTGCCAGCTGGGATGTAGGGTGCTCTCCCTGAGTCTCATTTTTGGGGAGACTCTTGTCATCCAAAATCTCTGCCTTCAAGGCTTGTGCAAGGGAGGAAGCAGCTGGTTGACCTGGAGCTACCATGGTGTGGTGCAGAGCACAGACTCTGAAAGCTGGCTGAATGAAACACTCCAAGAAAGAAGTACATCCAAAGAATATCCAAAGTAAATCCTAGGAAGGTGAACATCGACACCAGTTCCACATGTGGCTTGTGTGTGCATAACTGAGCTGTGTCAAACCTGCTCTGCCCCACGAGTGCACAAACCTGCACACATGTAGCTGTTCTCAGGGTTTGTAAGACCAGAGTTGGCAAGCTTTGGGTTTTATTTCTTTTTGCTCTTGGCCATAGAAAGATCAGCCTATAAACTCGTGATGTTTTTTTGCGGGGAGAAGAGGTTTTGCTGGCTGCCCGTTCGCTTTTGCCGGTACATGCTGCCCTCTTCAGCATCTCGCAGGAGGAGCCGGCTCTGCCTGCAGCCCAGTCGGCCCCGCAGCCTGCCTCCTGCAGCGGCAGCAACAGCCTCTCTGCCTTCTCATGTCACTCAGGAGCACTTGCTGCTGGCATGTTAATTCAGTTATTAAAGAAGAAATCCCATCAGGATGCACACCCAGCTACATGAGCTGGGGAGAGGGAGTGGGAGCAGCTGATGGGGGCAGCAATAGCAGAGCTGTGTAACGGCAGCCAAGAGTCAGTGTGTGACAACCACAGCACAGCCAGGGAATAAATTAAAAAAAACATCCCAAGCAGATTACTGTGACATTACTGGAGTGTCTCATATGCTAACCAAGCATCGCAATGTCTGTACGTGGGGTAAACCAAGGGGTGTTTATAACAGTGGGAGAGCACAAGTGATGGTGCAGGACAGACATGCAGTGTCCACAATCCTAACAGCCCCAGACCCAAAGCTCCACATCCCCAGCACTGCTCCATTGACTCTACAACCCTGGAACCAAAATATGGGGCTCTGTGGCTGGGAATCAATTTCAATTCCCTTTCCAGCCACTGAGAGCAGCTCCTGGAGGCAGGAAATCACCAGAGGGCTGGGATCCCGCATCCGTCCTCCCTGGTGATGCTCCACACTGCTGCTGCTGCTATTAATCACAGCTGCAGTAATGAAGTTAATGACCTGGGATCTCTTCTAATTATGTCTTCTCCAAACACAGGTCAGTCTCTGCCTTCACTGAGGGGACTCAGTGTGGGTGATTCAAACTCCACAGGCTGCTGAGGGCTCAGATTTCTAAATTAGCTTCAGTTTACGAGATGGCCTTAGCTGAATGCCTGTGTTTCCCCCCTAGCAGGCTGACCAGCAGCAGGACACTCTTAATCACAGAGCATTTCAAGGGAGACTTTTATTTGTGTAAAAGTTTTAATAGAATGGTTTAAGAGGGTGGTTTGCAAACTTAGGTGTCTGATTAAAATCCAGAGCTCTCTGCAGCTCCTTGAAGTCATGGCCCTGGGGATGGCAGAGCCACTCTGATACAGGGATGATCCGGGGCTGCATTGCTTCAGTTTAACAGCCTGGAGCCTGGCTGTGGGGTGAGCTTGCTCTGCTAAGAGCTGGCACTCATTTTTATCTTCATTTTTATCATTAGATAAAATAGACTTCATTTTTATCTTTAGACACCAGCCCCGGGACTCCTTACAAGGGATGTTCAGTTTTGTAGCCACAGGAGATGAGAGGTGGTCACAGTGTGTTGCATCCCCCAGCAAGTCCAGCTCTCACAGCATCCCAAACACACATTTCTCAGAACACAGTGTGAGGATTTCAAGTTTCCGAGGGCGATGCTGGCCCACACTTCTGGAAGCTGATCAGGTGCCTCGAATGACAAAAGCATCATTACAGCTCTTGAGGGGAAAAGCTGAATGGCGTCATGCTGGATGACGCTTCCATTTCCTTCGCCTTCGCCAGCCTTTTACAAAGCAGCGTTGAGTTGCTCACACGTTTAAGACACCACAAGAGGTGGCTCTTAATAGCGTTGGGGACTTTGATTCTGGTTTGCCAAACCAGATTAATTGCAGCCCTGAAGAGGCGTGAGGAGTAGCACTGCTTGCTCCTCAGGGTAAAAGCAGCGTGTTTGCACAGAACGCCTTTATAAACTCCTGGGGGGCTGAGGTTGGTTTGGCATTATTTCCCTCCCTTTTCCCTATTCTTCATATTTGAGCACTAAATCAACACCATATGATGTCTGGTTCATTTTCTCATTAGAGCTACTCTGTCGACTGTATAATTTCCCGGCATCACGTTGCAGCACTGCTACCTCTCAGATGACACCCCAGCAGCCAGAGTTTGTGTGTCTGAGCATCCAGGCTCTGCTTTCCACAGGGAGGAAAAACAATTTGACTCCTGGGGGTTTCTCTGAATCCCAGGAGTTTGAGGGAGCATGACACAGAATCACAGAATTTTAGAATGGTTTAGGTTGAAAGGGACCTTAAATGTTACCTCATTATAATCCCCTGCCATGGGCAGGGACACCTTCCAATAGACCAGGTTACTTAAAGCTCCATCCAGCCTGGCTCTGAACAATTCCAGGAATGGGGAACCCACAACTGCTCACAGTGGAACCTGTGCCAGTGCCTCACCAATCTCACAGGGAAGAAGTTCTTCCTAATACCTAATCTAACCCTGTCAATTTGAAGCCATTGCCCTTTGTTCTGTCACTCCATGCCCTTGTTCACAGTCCCTCTGCAGCTCTCCTCTAGCCCCTTTAGGGGTTCTAAGGTCTCTCTATAGTCTTCCCTTCTTCAGGCTGAACAACTCCAGCCCGCTCAGCATGTCTCCATAGTAGAGGTAATCCATCCCTTGGAGCATCTTTGTGGCTTCCTCTGGACTCACTCCGACAGGTCCATGCCCTTTGTATGTTGAGGTCCCAGAGCTGGACACAGGACTGCAAGTGGGGTCTCACCAGGGCAGGGGTGAGCTGCACTCCCCTGAGGTGCCTGGAGCCATCCCAGCACACACACTGGTGTGTGACACCGTAAGTATTGAGGCATGTGCAGTGTGTGCTTTTAAACCCAGATCCAAACCCCTGCTCAGATTAGGAGCTGGTATATGGAATTGGGACAGAACATAGGAAAACAGTGAATAAAATATTGAGACTGAAGGCGGACAATGTTTTGTTTCTAAACTGCAAAGTTTCCCTGTAAATTTTGTAAACGAATTTCAAAGAGTGTCTGATCAGCCATTGAACACAGTCCAGAGCCCCAGCTGAGCTGTCGCCATCTGCATCCAAGCCACATCCCTCTTTGGAAAAGAAGTCTTCAATAACATGTTAGTAAACAATATCCCGTGCTGGAAAAAATTATTTACAACTCAGCGGGGAGCAGCCCAGACATTAAAGCCCAGACACTTTTAAATGCTGTGGGATGTAGCAGAGAACGTTTCCCAAATCCCGGCAGGAGCGCTGGAAGCGGGTCGGGCCCACGGGGTGCGGCGGCCGCCAGGGGGCACCGCAACAGCCTTTAATTGGCTTCTAAGGCGTGTAATTAATCGCCCCTCGCCCCCGAAGGCTGTGCCCGGTGAGTGAGGCTTGGGCTCCACGCGTGGCGTGGGTGCAGGAGCCGGTTTTCTCACTTGCCGTACAAGGGGTGATTCTTACGGGTTTTGGGACCTGCTCTCCCACTCCAGATCAGTTCCAATGCTGGAGAGAACAGAAAGTCTCTCCCAGTCGCTGCAGCAGAAGCGCTGCCGGATCCACGTTCCCGCCTGGAATGTCTTCCATGGCTTTATTCCTCCTCGCTGGGACTTCTGCAGTGCAGAGCTTGCAAACGGATTTCTGCCTTTGGACAAACATCTTTGCTGGGATGAGGTCAGTGGGACTGTACCGTGTTCCTAAAGGAGCATGTTCCTTTTTGGAATTGTATTTTCCTGTCAACGTGCTGTTGGCTCAAGGTCACCACTGGAGCTGCCCCATCGTACCACACCGTCTATCCCCACTAGACAGGATTACTTCTCATCCCAGACACAGGTTTTCTCGTGATGTGGTTCCCAGGCAGAGGCATCAGCTGTGCCCAGGAAAGCCAGGTGTGTAGAACACGTATCTGCCTCATGTGATAGGTAAGGGCACAGGTTTGCAAATCCTCCCTTCAGATGAGAAAGATAGATGGCTTATAAACCCCTCATCATGGCGAAGTCCCAAAGTGAAGTCAACAGGAGAACTTTATTCTTTTCATTATTATTATTTTTAGTTCCTGGATAAATGTTTATTACTTAAACATAGACACACACACACACATCTGCTTTTATACTTTCACATTTCTGACAGGATTTTCCACCTTGTCCCTTTGAACCTATTTTTGAGTTTTCTTCCCATGCCTGTAGATTTGCCACATGTGGAGTACAATCACTGTCATGGGATCAAATGCCAGGTTAATCTTCCTGGGAGACCTTTCCCTTTCCTTCTTCAGCCCATTGATAACATGCTCTGATTCCCTGGCCACTGTTCAGCAGTACAGATGCTCATTTTCCTCTACCTGCAGTGAAACCCCAGTGCGCTCACAGCCTGCATCCCAGCACCATCCCAGTGCCATTCCAGTGCCACCCATCAAGGCCTGGCACATTCAGCTCTCACATTACCCTCTGTCACAGGCTGGCTGGCCACTTGGTGTCACTTGTCAGAGAAGTTGTGATAGCCACAGATTTATTCACTGGGATTAGTGCTAGCACAGCTGAAATCATAATTTTTTCCCTTACACAGGGTATGGGAGCAGCCAAAAGATTTGGTCCTGGTGGGCAAGTGAGCCCATGGGATGCAGCCAGGGGCACTAAACTCTGTGAGAGGCAGACCACGGGCAGCAAAGCCTGGATGGTGGTGACAGGGAGAGGGCTTGTAGAGGTCACCACTCCAAATCTCAGCTCCCTTATTCTTTATGCCACTCGTGAGAGCCATGGTGGTTATTACCCATTACAGCCAACCCCAGTGCTGCTAGGGACTGGTACCAGCTCCTTTCAGAGTTGAAGATGTTTTAACAGCAATGAACACTGGCTGCCAAATCAAAATGAGAGGAGAGGAGCGGAGAGGACAGGCAAGGGGAGGAATCTCCCCTTGGGAAGCGCAGGGGCCAGCTCTCCTGTACACCTCTTATATTTATGGCATGTTTCTGCTGCCTTTAAGCCATAAATTTTGTCAGTGACTGTCCCTTGGTGCCTCCCTGAGATCCTCTGTCCAGGATTTACTGCTCAACTTTGCAACAGAGAAATACAGTGCTGGCCACAACTCATGGTGACGTACCTGCCAGCCCTGAGCGCTGGATGCTTTCCCAGCTTGCCCTCTGCCAGAGCCTGGCCTCGGGCACCACCACATTTTATTTAGAACCCTGTTTTGCTGCTTTGCCACAGGTCTTCAGGTTGGGATCTCCTGCGGTGACATGTCTTCAGGCTAAACAAAGGGCCAGTGCTCTGCAGGAGAGCAGGACTGTCCTCAGGGGCAGCCGGCAGACGCCGCGGGTGCAGGAGCGTGTGATGGTATCGTGTGTTGCTGTTGGGTTTCATGCACTGCGAACAGGTTTGGGCTTCCTGTCCTCTTTGATATCACAGAGCCCATTAAAGTTTCACATCTCATGTTATGAAATATGGCACACGTCAGGGTTTTTTTCTTCCTTCCTGGGCTCCTCTCAGCTTTCAGCTCACAGCCTGTGAGAGCCAGCAGCCCTTCCGCCCAGCATCATCCTGGAAGGGCTGGTACCCATCACATCACTCCCTGCTGATGGTCTCCTGGGAGCTGGCTGCCCTTTCCATCCTTTCTGCCCTTTTCAAAGTTAAGGGACGCTGCTGAGCCCGGCTGCTCTCCCCGGCAGCTGAGGCCAAACCCTCTCACTACATGAATGCCCACCCCATATGCATAACTGCTCTGCTTTTCCTCCCACGCTTAATTCGAGATTATTTTGCCCATGGAGTGATCCACCCTCAGGGTTTTACAGGATCAGCCTGGCCCTCTGCCACCCCCAAGCAGGGCAGGAGGGAGTTTCCCAGCTTCTCCCCAGGAGCAGGATGGCCCCAATGTCGGGGCAGTGGGCACAGTGGGAGACAGCACTCCCACAGCACGAACAGCCTGGCGCTATCAGCCTTGGCATCTCCAGCTGCGTCTTCCGTGGGGGATTTATCTCCACCAAATCTGCAAACCGTAGCATGTAATTTTCCCTCCTTCCAGTCCGGGGGAGGGTTTGTGGCCGGAGTGGAACAGACAGATATTTGAGGCTGGGAGCAGGGAGCCTGCTGTGCCATGTTCGCAGCCAACCCCACAGGGCAGCCTTGCCAGTGCCGGCCGCGGTGAGATCAAAGAGGCTGTTTGCCACCAGGATCTGTCCTTGGCAGCCACTGGCTTCCCATGGCAGCTGGGTATCTCATCTCAGTGACAGGAGCCATCCAATGTCTGGATGGAGAGGAGAGATGGATTCTGTGCTTCACCAGATTTTCCCAGCATCAGTGCTGTAATTTTGGGGCTGGATCCTTGCTGCCCATCTGCAGGCCCAAGTTTCTACACCAATGTCCCTATTTTTCAGCAAAGTGTCAGCTTTCCACCTGCAGTAGATGAGGCTGGTTTGTGCTGTTCAACCTGGTGTGCACAGATGGGTCCACACTTGTGGTTTTTTGCCAATTTTTCCCTTTTTCAGGTATCACAAAATGGCACATTCAGAAGAGGATTTTAATGAGTTGTGTCATGCATGATTCTACTTAGCTGTAAGTTACGGAAAATAACATTAAGCCAGCCAGAGGTAAAATAGTCTTCAGTGTAATCAAAACTGTGAGTCTGTGGCCTCAAATGCTCAGCAAGGGGAATTTTTGCTCCTCCTCTATCTGCTGAATCCTTCCTCTCTCCAGAGCTGGAGCTGAAGGTGCAGTATCACCTTGGCACCTTACTTGCTCCAAAACCTGCTTTGGGGAAAGGAAAAAAAGCAAATCAGAAGCCCCTGGGGACAGGCACCTCCAAGGAGAGGGATGATGACCCCGTATCTACTGACCTCCCCACTCTCCACTCAAAACAATTCAGCAGCGAGAGGCCAATTAGCGCAGCTGCAAGTTGTCACCCTGCTCCCGCTCCAGCGCGGGTGGACAAAGTGGTGCACGCATGGCCGCCAGCATTGTCATCGCACCTCGGCCTCCCGCAACCCAACTCCCCGCGGGATAAAGCCAGAGGTGGTTAATGAGAGTCCCAGTGGAGGGGAGGGCCGGGGCTCTAATTGCCGCCTCCAGACGGGGGTCACCAATTAGGAGGTGAGGTGCCAGCGATGCCGCAGTCCGAGCGCCCTGCTGCCGTGCCGTGATGAGCCGCTGAGCTGCCTGGGGCTGCTCCCACCTGGCTGCCTCTTTCAACAAGTGCTTTTGTCTTCGTCGCAGGCTCTCACGCTGGCTGTGCTCCCGGGGGCTTCGTTAGCGCCAGGGGCTTCGTTAGCACCGTGCGCTCGGGAAGCCGCGTTCTCCCTCCAAAGGCAGAGCAGGGGATGCTCACCCAGCGCCGTGTGATGGGAATAGCAATATCAGCCCTGTCGATGGCAGGAAGCATCAGCCCCTCCGCAGTGGTCATTTAGAGATGCGCAATTTTAAAACACTCTCGCAGTCTTCCCAGTATAAATTAACGCCTGCAGCCCCAAGACAGCAGCACGAAGCTCGATGCCTGCCCATGGAGAGGGCAGCATGAGCGGCAAACTTGGGGGTGTCCATCACCCCTCTGCTGGTATCCAGTCAGGGGGAGTGGCATCCCCAGCAGCCCTCCGGCAGAGACCTGGCAAGGCCAGGCATCCACAGCACCCTGGCATTGCTCCTGCATGCTGGGGTGCTCCCACTCTCTCCCTCTGATGTGGATTCTCTGGTGTGTGCGAAGGGTTGGGTCCCCACTGCTGTCCCAGTGCCCTGCTCCCCACGAGGAAGAGGAGGGGGCACACAGGGTGCACAGGGGGACAAGCAGATACAGCCATAACAAACCGCGGCCGCTCAGCCAGGAAGGCTCCGCGGTCGCAGCCGAGCTGCCGTTCATTAAACCACTCTGCTAATTAAAGCAGAGCGCGGTGTCTGGCGGGCAGGCAGCAGCCCCGGGTGCGGCTGGGTGGGCCGGGGCCACCCAAAGCCACGGCGGCGGGTGCCAAGGCTGCCAGCGCCCCGGGGAGCAGCCGCACCGCCGCCTCCCTGCCCGCCTCCCGCCGGGAATCGCCTCCTGGCGAAGGCGGGGGCTTGGGGGACCCCACAACGCTGCCCTCTGCCCCGGCGGACTCGGGACTGTGTGACTGCATCGAGACTGATGGGGAGCAAGGATGCTCCTGCCTGCAAGGGCTGAGGACACCCTGAGCTCGGCTGCCCCACAGGGTCCTGCGCGGGGGTGCTGGGAGTGGCTCACGGTGCTGATGGAAACTACAGGGAGCTGGACCAGCTCTGGTGCTGTTCCATCTTGGCCAAGCTTTTAATTCCTCCCTGGCCTGACACCGTGCCCTTTGGTGAGGATGGTAACCCAGCCCTGCGTGCCCATCTCCCCTCGCAGGAGAAGGCTTTATTCACCCTTCAACCCCCTCTTTCAGCAAAACGCTCTAGATTACACAGGATGGAGGTGCAGGGTATCCCAGGCTCCTCTCTGCCGACTGTGCTGAGCCAGGGGCACCACCACCAGCCCTGGATATAGATAAACCCCTGGATGCTTCCCAGGCCTGGCAGCTTCTTGGTGCTGTGGGCCAGAGCATGGCTGTGCTTTGGAGAGAGATGTTATCAGAGCTGGTGCAAGGGCCAGCCTTGCCAGTCAGTGATTTGGCCATTGCCTAAAATAAAATCCATGGGGGTAAAAAAAAGGAAGAGAGGGAGAAAGAAGCCCGACCGGATTAATAATTCAGGCTGGCAAGAGAACAGACCCCTCCAGAATCCACCTTCCATTATGTGCCCACAAACCACATAAAATGGAAAAGAAAGAACAACATAAAACCCAACGACCTTGAACTTCAGTGGCAGCCCCAGATGCGCAGAGGTGCAGGGCAGAGGGGATGGGGTGGGGAGATGATCCCTTAGTTTGGGGTCCCATGCTCTCCTGCTGCTGGGGGCAGGGCAGGATGGATACTGGGGTGCTCCTGATGAGGTGGGGTGCAGGATGAGGTGCCTGGGGGTGGCCAGACCACACAAAATGCAGTCCGGACAGCTCCAGGCCCTCCCTGCAAAATACAGTTTGGCAAAAATGTGCTAAATCCTCAAACTCAAACAAGGTTTCCCTGCCACAAATTGCAGGGAGATTTGGGAAGGAATTTGCTACCAGAAAAGCAGTTGCAGTCTGGATGTTAAATATTTAGGGTAGAGACCTCCACATCTGGAGTGGGGGGATGCTGTCTTTAGCACTGAGCTGGGGCAGGGCTGCTGGGGGCCGTTGGAAATAATTATAGCCAGGTATTTTTAGCCCACTTTCCAAAAGAATCTCTTTGGAGACTTTTTCCCTCCACAGGAGCACAGCTGCCCGCTGCCCTGCCCCCCTCCCCTGGTACCCAGCCCCATCCCTCCCTGCTGCCTCTCCAGCCCCCAACCTGCCCTGGCCATGGGACCCTCATGCTGGGAAAGCAGATGTAGTGGTTCAGCCTCTCTCTCTCTTCCTCACTTCTTTTTGGTTGCTGTTGTGATGAGAAATTGTTCAAAAAAAGCCCTCTGCTATCAGAAATCTGCCTGGGTAGTCTAGAAAATAGGGGAGGAGATAAATCCTGCTTGTGTGAGCTACTGGGGACTCCCTGACACCTTCTCCTGTGGAGGAAGAGAAATATTTCAAGTCATTGCTCTGGAGAGCCATGGCAGAGCATCCCAGGAAAAGCCAGATTTGGGATGTGTTGCTGGGTGTTCTCTGGGCCACCAGCTCGGGAAGCAATGCTGACTCTAAAGCTTTGCCTGGTGCCCAGAACCAAACCTTCTCTGCTACTCAAACAGCAAAGAAATGCAATTTAAACATTAAATATCCCATTACTCTGATCCCTGCAGTAGAGTTTGCTTAGTCTTCCCAAGCAGACAGGAGGTCTTGCTGGAACTGTCCCCTTCTCCCTCACTCTGTTTTGCATGTTCAATATTGTTATTATTCTTTTATTTTTTTGTTAAATAAACTGTCAGCATAGCGTGGCTCCAAGCACTGCCTCAGATACTGCTGTGCCAATTTAAACTCCTGATCTTCTACTAAAAGCATCTCCCCATGAAGGTGTTTTCCATGGACATGGGCAGGGGAAGCTGGAGGGTTGTGAGCCCTACCCAGCCGCAGCAGGCAGGGGCTCTGATGGAAATTGTTTTATCTTAATCCCACCTTGGAAAAACTTTCCTGCCTGCCCAGTTTCCATCTCTTGTGGTTTCAGAGCTGGTTCGTGTCCCAGGGGCAGCACTGGGAGGGTCTTGCCCTGAAAAATAGGATGGTGGTTTTGGGATGACCGACCCCACATCCTTCACTTAATCAGGATATATGTTTAAATGTGCTCTATAGGTCAGGAGATAAAACCAAGATGAAGGTTATGTATCTCAATTTCCCTGTCCATCCTTCTGCAGCAGTGTTGCTCCAGAAACCCACAATAAATCCTCACTCCCCAAGGCTGAAAGGGAAAAATCTCCATAAAACGCCTTTAAACTCCAAAGAGGGGTAACAGTCCTGGCTGTTGGTAGGACTGTGCACGCAGCACAGTGGGACAAGAAGGAATCCAATATCTTCAGACACCAGGGGAGTAAGCATTAATTGAGCTGTATTAATGAGCCAGCAGCTGGAAGGCAAAAGCTTTTACCGTGGGAGTGGGGCAGCCCCGGAATGTCAAGCGGCATCGGGATGGGGACTGAATGAAACCCACAGGCTGGGAAAGCAGCAGAACCACTGCCCGCCCAAAATCAAAATATATATATATTTAAAAGAAAGCACAGGGATTGCAATGAAATAGCTATATGTGGTTTGAAATCCCCTGCTCAGCTCATGCCAAAGGAATTTCCAGGCCTGGTTTAGATCTGATTCAGCAAAGCTTTTATAATGGTGTGTGGGGTGTTTGGAGGACCGGGGCTGTGGCGGGTGCTGGGCTACAGCAGCCCCTGTCTGGCCAGGGCGCTCAGACTGGGCTCTCCATCAGGAGTCCTGAGGTACGAGAGCTGGGTGTGGGAGCTTGCATTGTTTTCTTTCTCCAGCCTCAATCCTGCAGAAAACAGAGCCAGTGCCTTCATGAGCAGGGATATGTATGGTGCTTGTAGGTCTTGCCCTGACTTAAGCCCAAGTTATGGGCCTCATGGGATACAGGATCAGCCCCAGGGGTGGTTACATCCCTCCAGGTTTCATGAGACCATTAGATGGCGTGAAGGGAGAGACTTCTGCTGCCAGCACAACCCTTTCTAGGCACTGAAGAATCTGCACAGTGAGGTGGCTCCTCTGGGGACCAGGCACATCCACAGCCCTGCTCTTCTGCAGGGGGGCTCTGGCTGCAGGAAACACCCCCCTCCCCCCCTCCCTCAGAGTGAATAAATCAGACAAAACAAAGGGAAATGGTGAAAGTTGTGGTGTCCCAGTGCCAGGCACTGGAGATGATGGTTTCTTTAGGCAGAAGTAGGAAGAAAAACAAGCAGTGTACGCAATTATCTCCCCCATGAGTCACTCGGAGGGCTGAGAATTTTTTTTCCACGGCTAAGAGTTCCCAGAAACTGGTGAGCTGTCTGTCTGGGGGGTGTCTGTCTGGAGGGGGATGGTGTCTGTCCAGGGATGGGTGAAACAAAGCCATGGTCTATGATCCATGGGTCCCCCCTGCCAGTGAAAGTCCCAAAGCTTTAGAGGCAGAGAGGTGTCTGGGGAAATTCTCTGCATCCATCCCCAGGGATCTGGACCCCACAAACCCCACAGACACTCCTTCGTCCTTCAGTCCCCAACGCCGGCTACAGCTAATCCTGGGATAAATAAACCAGGGGTGCAAGAGAGGGACCATCAGGGGCTTCAGAGTCAGTCCTAGGAAGGAAACTCACTGTCAGATATTGGGCTACTTCCACCCACGGATGGATTCTCCATGATTCTAGCAGAAAGTGTCCCTGTCCATGACAGGAACTAGAGGAACTAGAGGATCTTTAAGGTTCCTTCCATCCCAAATCATTCCATGATTTTATGATCCCTACACCCCAGCCTCAGATCCCTCTGGCCAGGAAGGGTTATCCAGGGACGACAGCACAACCCCATAACCCGGGGGAGTTCCGCAGATGAAGATGCCGCTGCTTTGATCAGGCTCTTCAGAAGCTTGATTTAAAGCTTGCAAGCCTCTTCCGAAACACTTTTCAGTCTAATTATTTCTCAAGATGAAAGGGAAAAAAAGAACCCCAAACCCTCCTCTTTGCTCCTCATCTTAAAGGTGAAGCCTTCAGTGGGCTCTGCATGGAAAGGATGCCCTGCAGCCCTGGCCAGGGGCTGCATCCAGTGGCTCCGCAGTGCCAGCACAGCCCATGCATTACATATCCCGACTACCTCTGCACACTCTCCCCCCTCTTCCTTTCCATTTCAAGATTATTGAGGAATAATTGCATTATGAAAGACAGCACCAATCTGGCATTAAGGAGCACTTCTCCCTGACTTCGCAGCACCGAAGGTCCCGAGCCCCAGCGCACAGCGGTAATGGAACTTACCGCAAGCACTCAGGGAAAGAGCTCACATCGCTTCAGCTAAGACACTTATTTACTTTGAGCACATCCTGAATCTCTTCCCTCCTTTCAAAGGCTCACGTCTGCCAAGAACACACCTGGGGCAATGGCAAAGGGGAGGCTGAGCTGCAGGGGTGTTGGATATGCTGTGGGGCAGCACCATATGCCTGCAGGATGGATGGCATTCCTTTCTCCATGCCTCAGCTGGGTTCAAATCATGGGCAGTACAAACCATTGCAATGTTGGACACAAATTAAATCTTTGCAGGGGGCAGAGTGAAGAGAATGCATGCAGCAAAATATGTGCCAGGAGGGTGCACAGCAATACTGCTGCCTCACCTCCCCTCTCCCCTTCCACTCCCCTGCTATGAAGAGAAGGGGTCATCCCCATCCCACCCTGAGCAGGAGCTGAACCTTTGGCACAGCCACTGAGATCCTTTTGATTTGGAGCCAGGTCTTTCTTCTCTACCTTGATCCCCGATCCCTTCCAGCTGCTGCCGCCGTCTGCCTTGTGGTTCTTTATCAAAGGCTGTCTTGAAACCCCGATAAACGGTGGCGTATGCAGCAAGGCTCCAACCTTGCACGTAACCACCCAGACATGCTGTAGAGATTAGCCAGAGTCCAGTTCTCCTCTGCTTGCCCATCTCTCTGCCAAGAGCCCGACCTACCTAAACCAGTCACAACAGCAAGTGTATCTCCCTGAGACTGAACACTTGCCGCGCACTAACAAATGATGTGCCCAGCTGTGCCACACTGGCACTACCCCTGGAAACGTGCTGCACACAGGAACAACACGTCTGTCTGAAATGTGTGGTCCTCAGAGGCAGCTCAAACACCCGGCATTTGGAGCCAAATCTGGAATATATTCTGGATGGTGGCTGGGCTTGTCAGCATTGCAGATGGATGAGCTGTTGTCACAGGCCTTATGACAAACCTTCTCATGAGTCTTTATGTGAAAATCTGAGAAGGATCCAAGAACAAGCTCACCTTTAGGGTCAGACAAGGTCTGGATTTGGCAGCATTCCTCCTGTTCCTGTACAAAGGGCTGAGCAAGGGCTGGGCTGTCCATGGAGGCTCTGCACAAAGTTGGGTGCTGCTGCAGGGAAAAGCTTTTCCAGCAGAGCAGAAGCAAACCCAAACTGGCTTTGTGGTTGGGGAAACTGAGGCAGGAGCAGACAGGGGCTTGTCCCAGATCACCCTGCAAACCTGCCTTCTCCCACTGACGTTCATGACTACCACTCACCCTTCTAACTCTGCCAGAGCTGTTCACACCCTTGGGTCCCACTACAGCCAGCAATGCCAAGTGATAATGATTTATTATTATTATTATTACTCCTGCTATTATTATTGCTGCCTAGATAATCCCCTGTCAGAATATAAATGTGCCTCCCCTTCCAGCGTGAAAGTGTCCTGCTTAATGATGTTGTTTTCCTCTCACTGGTACCTTCAGCTCTGACATATCGAACGTTAATGGCACCAGGAGAGCTTTGGCTGCTCTGCTTCTTTAGAAGACAGGTCATTATACCATCAGCCATCCTGGTACGAGGACTGCTCTTCCCTCCTCCTTTATTAAGATTTGCCTTTCCTTGATTAAATTAACTTGAACGGCTTGCTTCTGCGGGAGGGAGGGATGGATGCCTCCATTATCGCCTATTCCCTCTGAAAAGGATGGGGGGAAAAAAAATACAGCGTGGCCCGGGATAATTGAATGAAAATTTAATGAGCACTTGCGAGAATACGTTAAGAGAAATGCCAATCGATAGAAAACTGATTTCCCGTTTTTAGCACCAAATGGACTCGCACTGGAGAAGTCATTCCCCTCCACCCATGGCAAGAGTAAGAGGAAAGGCTGGAGCAGCCAGCCTGCCCCTCTGGCAAACACAGCTGCAAACTGGGGACACAGAGGCAGAATTAAGTTATTGACACACTGTTAATAGTTTTGCAAATGAGGCCTGTGTCTGACTGTCCTCTTACTCTGGGCAGAGCAGGCAGCTGTTGTAAGCAGAGTAACAGCCTCTGACCACAGAAGAACATGGATGGAGGCTCAGCAGCCAGTACCACCCACCTGTATTTCTCTCCTTGGTTTACCTGTTGGGCACTAACCAGCTGGTGAAGCGGTGGGCACAGGGAGCTCTGGTGCAGCAACCCACAGCGAGGATGCAGGCAGTCCAGTCACCTCCAAAGCTCTCACGCAAGCAGCTTACTGCAGAGCCCAACTCTCCATGTAATGCACATCTCCCACCCCAGAGATACTATGGGGAAAAGGCCTTTCCAATGTTGCAATTGCTTCCACTATGACAAGTTTGCAAACATAGTGCATGTCCCAGGCAGGTTTTCCCAAGGCACCTCGGCTCCACCATCCTGGGTTTTTCTTGGGAGCTCAGCCCAGGATCCTCCCCAACTCAGAGCCTTGTCAGCAGCTGAGTCCTCAATGAAACTGTGATGCTTTTGCTCCTGGGGCTAAAGGCATCCTCGGTAGTGACCCATGGCAACCACTGAAGCAGCTACAGGTTCAGTCCTGTTGGCCATTCCTCAGAAAACCAGTCAATAAAATACATCTACCTGAGAAAAGAGTGGAGATTGCAGGTCTCTGCCTGCTGCTGCTGGAAAATGCTTTTCATCCTTTTGATGAAAAAGCAGGAGGTTGCCCAAATGCTGCACTTTATTATTTAAAAGAGGCTCCATGTGGGCTCTTGGCATCACCCCTTCAGCCCCCCAGAAACAGGGCACACACCATGGTTGTTCACTCCTGCAAATCAAGACCCTGCAAACTCAGGCCACTTTTCCACTTTTTATTACCATCTTTCTGAAAAGAAAGGATCTGAGCAGCCATCCTGGCAGGAGCAGTAACTGGGCTACCCCACACCACAAGGACTGTCCCAGTGTCCCCAGATGGCTTGGGAGTCCTGTGGAGCGGCCTTTGGACACACTGGCACTCTCATGTGCACGTCCTACAGCCCATGTCCAGCTCACTTCTGAGCTCCACTGTGTCCCGGGAAGCTCTGGTTTCACCCCAGATGCCCCGAGCATGCAGGGTGGTGGGGGGACCCCCGGGAACCTCCACCCTCCCGCGGCCGCCCTGCACAAAGCAGCCCATTCTCGGCAGCTTCCAGCGCTGCTCCACAGCAGTAAATATTGCATTAGCTGTGGTGGGCCAGGGCCCTGGGCCCTTTTCCAGCTTGGCAGGCTCCTCTCAGCCAGCCAGCAGAAGAAGCAGGGATTATGCGAGCTGGGTACAGAGTGAGAGGGGCAGAAAGCAGCCCCAGAGGAGTGCCGAGGCAGTGATGGGTCATCTCCATCCTGCTTTCTGAGCTGTGATAGCTGACAAAATGCTTGTGCAACATGTGGCTTTGGTGGAGTTAAAACTTTCCTCTTGAGGGGAAAAAAAAAGAAAAATAGTGAATTTTTGGACCAACGCATTTGGGAATTGGAGCCGAAAAGCTTCCAGCGTTGATCTGAAAAGGGCTTTTCCGCTCCCAGGCCATGCTCTGGGGTTTTGCCGTCATGATTTTGAAACTTTCTGGAATTTGTCGGGTTTTGTTTCTGCTTGCTGGGAAAGGTCATGGCTTCCCGGGCAGGGAGGGAGAGCTCTACTTTCTGGCACAGCCCTTCGTGCCCAGCCTGCCCTGGTTGGGAGCCTCACTGCCCCAGCACGCCCACTGCAGAGTTCTGGGGCACGGGGGAACTGGGGAGACAAGACAGAGGCATTAATAGATCACTCCATGAACAAAACCTGCATGCAAAATCCAGTAATAGTGGCATAAAAGAAATCCGAGGTGGTCCCTCCAAAACAGCCTGGCTAAGTGAGTTCCCGGTCCCAACTCCGGCGTTTCCCCTCCGTCCCGCGCACAACAGGCCTTTTGTTAAATTTCACATCCTGAAAGAATTTAATAGCATTTTTATTTTTAATCCATCACATGTGTTTTGTTTGGACTAATTCAACAGGGCTCCGTTCACAAGGAGCTCTTTTCCAACATCACTAAGTTTTTCAAGGCTTAACCTGTTGACAAGGACAGGACGCGTTGGTCCCGTGTTACACGAGCATCATTAGGTGCACAAGGACTCAAACCCAGCGAGCAGATGAGGTGGTCAGGGAATTTTGCTGAGCGTGGGAGGAGAAGTAGAGCACTGCATGGAGGGGAAGCTGTCACCCCCTTCTTTTGAAGGGAACTCCAGGGCTGCTCAGCCGTGGTTTTGCATAGACCTGTACTTCTGCAAACCAAACAATTTTACCCACATAATGGGGTTTTGCTGGGGAGGATCTGGTCTTCTCACTGCCCAGCTGAAGGATTGAGCTTGGGACTATGGGGAACAGCAACACTGATGTCCGTTAATTGCTGTAATTCAAGTAACGCCTGCAGTGGG
Source organism: Hafferia zeledoni (assembly GCA_035583235.1). Classification (NCBI taxonomy): domain Eukaryota; kingdom Metazoa; phylum Chordata; class Aves; order Passeriformes; family Thamnophilidae; genus Hafferia; species Hafferia zeledoni. The sequence continues at coordinate 12,468,980 of JAWWEV010000022.1, read as the reverse complement.
GTACAGCTGGGCAGGGAACCAGCCTGTCTGCCAGGAGCCCAGGGCTGGTTCATGGCCACAAGGCATTTAAGCAGAGGCTTAACCTTAAGCCTGGGTTGAAGGTTGTCTCTGCTTGAAAAAGTGTTTGCTCCTGAGGTGACGTCCTCAGATCCTGTTGCTCTTCTGCAAGGCTTAGACAGGAGGAAGGCTTGGGTACTGGGCAGCACAGCAGGCAGGAATGGCATCAGTGGGGTTAGGAAAGGGCTGGGGAGCCTCTGTGGGTGCCCAGCCTGCCTTGGGGCTTACGCGTGCTGCAGATGCGCCTTTGAGCACATCTGGATCCTGTAATAATTTGGGCCGTGAAGAAAACACGCCGACACGAGCTCACACCCCCGTGAAGTGCCTTTGTGCGATCCCTCAGAAGTGCCTGATTCCCAATCTGCGGATTGCTGCTCTAATGAACTCCAGACGTTGTTTTGAACATCAGATACATTTCAGTTTGCTGCTGCAGACGACATCCCTCTCCCGTGGCTCATCCCGGAGCAGGGAGCGGGAAGCAGGCAGGGCTGGGATGGCAGAGCTTAGAGATCCCTGTGGGCTGGGGGCCAGGGCTGCCTGCCCTGGCAAGGCAGTGTCCCTGGACTGAGGCTGGATGGTGGCTTTCAAGGGACAATAGCACAGCAAGAAACCCCACTTCAGACACTCCTTGCTCAAGAGAAGCCCAGCCAAGAAACTGCCAGCAAGGCGGGTTTTATCGCTGCAGGGCTGAGCCATCAGCCCCCGGCATGACTGCAGTCAGCACGCCTGGCTGCCCCTGGGGTCACGCCTGTGTGCTGGGCTCTCCTGGGGTTGGGTTTGAGCTGAGAGTTTTTAAGGGGCACCAGATTATCCTGTGGACATTATATCTACATGCAGGTGACCATTTGGTTTAAACCCAAGCCAGCAAATGAGGTCATTACAACACATCCCCTCCTGGACGAACAGCCACTTGAGGCTGCAAATAGAGTGGGTGCAATTTATAAAAGCCTTTTTCTTTTTCTTTCTTTTTTTTTTTTGTTTTTGAGGTGCTCAGTGACAAGCAACAAGATTTCCCTCCTCCCTGTTGCTGATGGCAGCCGGGGGTCCTGGGCACAGGAGTGTCCTGGCTGAGGGAGGACAACTCGACAGGACTTCACAGGACTTGATGGCCAGTTGAGGTTGAGAGCATCGTGGTGAGTCGCCATCTCCAGCTGCCAGGGTCTGGAGGCCTCTGAAGCTTTGCTTTGATCAAAATATGAAACCAAAGGCAGAAAAACCTCCACAAGGCAGTCTCTGGGACACCTTCTCTAAAGCCATAAAACTGATTGAGGGCAAATTGAGGCCACCAGTGCTCCTGGAACATGCCTGCCAAAAGGGACAGCAGGACTTGTTCCTACCAGCAGCAAGGGACAAGGAACAGGGGCTTTCCCATTTACCAGCCTTTAACAGACCAGCTCCATGAGCCATTTGGGAGGTCTGGAAGGATGCCTTGGCCTGGAGATCCTACAGCAGTCACCTGGGGACAGCCAGCGGGTGCCCTGCATTTATTTATCCCCTTCCACAAAATGCCTGAGCAAATCATGCCAAACCACTGCGGCCCCCTCATTAAATCAGCATCTGCCCTGGCATGGCAGAGCTTGGAGACCACTCGGTTGATCAGCTCAGGAGTGGGTTCTGTGTTTGGGTTATGTTTGATACCAAAGTCAAAATTAATCATCTGACAAATCCAGGCTTTGTCACAGATTTGCAATAGAGCCCCAAACTGAAGGAAAATTCTGCTTTGGGTGGAGTCCAAGGGTGCTGTGTTGCACAGGGATCATGTTCAATTAGTGGATATATTTTGTCCTTGGGAACTGGATCCCTTCAAACTGCCTCCCTGGCAGGGGCGGCACAAACCCCAGCCACACCCTGAGAATAAACCTGGCTGGATAAACTATGAAGAACCAGGAGACAAACATCCCATTCACCAGCTCTCCTGGAAAAGCTGTCAGGATAACTGTCGTTGCCAAAGCCACTGCAGCCAAAGGCATCTCTCTCTGGCACACAGGAGCAGGCAAGGATGAGCCTGGGGGTCGGGGCTGAGCCAGGGAGGAGGTGGAAGTGGTACAGCTCAGTGGAGTGGTCAGTTTGCTGCTTGGCCATGGGAAACGTCCCAGTGTGGTGCTCATCTCAGTGGGGGAAATCTCTCTAAGTGGTGCTTTGGTCCCTTGCCTGTAGGGAAGGACAGCAGTGCTTCTGCACTGGGAGCTTTGAGGACAAACTGAGGCTTTGTGTGTGAAAGTGGACTTTAGTGTGGGGAGAAAAGGGACTGAAGAATGGCCAATGGGAAGCAGAGAGGGGACTGAGGTTGCTCTGTGTCTGGGTAGGCCTGCCCAGATCGCAGGGGGCACGTTGCTGGGAACGTATTGGGAGCACACTGGAGAGTTGAGCTGTGCTGGCTGGTTGCTGTGGGACAGACCATGCTTGGCCCTTTGTCCTGCTTTATAAGCAAGAACTCTCATCCATGCAATCACACCCCTGTGTCCATGTGCACTCCCATGCCCACATGCAGCCCTCTGCCTCTGTGCACCCCCCATGTCCAGCCTGGCATGCCAGGACACAGCTCTTACTAACACAACGCCCCCATCTCTGCTTTTTGTGGGATGATTTTTCACTTAAACCATTTCTTCGGCCCAGATCTCAAAGTGCTGCAGATTCACACCTGGCTATGCCAGCTCAGACAGCCTAATTTAACAGCACCCATTTTTAAAAGAAAAGGGTCACTTGCAGTTGTGAATGTGAGTCCAGAGCTGTGCCAGTCCATCCACCCTGGGCAGAACGGTCCACATGGGGCAGAAAAAGATGCAGTCCAGGGTGGGACAGTGTCAGGGATGCTGCATTCCAATGCTCACTGATTCTGTCCTCCGTAGTATCTGAAATAATAATTTCCTCACCCAGGGAGAAGCATCCTCAAAAGCATCTGACCTGCTGCTGCCTTTCCTACTGGGAAATCCCTGTCCTGCAAGTGGAGCCTACTCAGGTGTGGCCTCTGCAGTGGTGCATCCCATGGAGGAAGTATGGGATCCAGATGCCAGGAGTGGGGTTTGGTTTGCTCTCAATATAAGGCATACGAAAAGGTCCAAGCAGGGACTATTTATTGATTTTAATGAAAATAATATGTTGCCTTGAATGAGGATGTTAATTAAAAGGCACCCGCTGCTGTTTATCGCTGGCTGGGTCTCTGGCAGCAGTAAAGAGAGAAACGAGTGGGGGAGCTCATGCCAAAACCTCCCCGCAGGGAAGGTGGATGCTGCCGCGAGCGGGATGCAAGGCTGGAGCTTTCCCGCTCCCCTCTGCTCTGAGGGAGCAGCTCTGAAAATAAACTCTTATGAAAGCTGGGCCTGGCAAACAGCATTGCTGGAAAAGGGGGACTGAAACCCAGGCCCTGCTCTGGCCAGCCCTGCCACTCACAGGGAGTGGGTCTGAGTGAATGCTGCCCCAGCTCCCCTATTTACTTAATAATTTCACACAATAGCATCCTTTATAGAGATAGATATTTTGTTTTTCTTCTCCTTGTTATGCATGAGACCACTACGCAGACAAAGAGGCACCATGAGCATAAAAACTTGCTACATCTTGCCTAGAGGCAGCAAATTTAAAAGCAAAATTGAATTCTTAAGGCCCCATGGAAAGTCACTGAACCTGCCATGCAAGGTCTGCTGGCACAAAGGCAGGGACGCTAAATAAAAACCCCTGGGTGAATGCGAGACTCTTCTGATATAGATCCAGCACCGGGCTCGGAGGCGGGGAATTGCTTCTGAGTCGGGTTTTTTTGTCTGGAAAAGAAGAATGATTTCAGCTCATGAAGCATTTGGGTTGTGAGGTGTCCCACTCACTTGCCCGTAGTTCCTCTGGTGTGCTGGCTCGAAGGGGCTTCTGCTTGTCCCTGATTTCTGGCCCTGCATAGCACCTCCTCCCTCCAGGTAGTTTGGAGGGTTTGTAGGTTGATTTTTATCCCCCCAGCCCTCAGCCACCCTTGAGCATCACCCTGGTCTTCCTCCTCCAAAGTGGCTTTCTGGTGATGGATCAAACACCATTCTTGGTGTGAGATGCAGAGTCCATTTCCACTCCTCAAAGAGACTGGATTTCTTTTTCACACTCCTTTTCTTGTACAACCTATTTAGGCACAAAAACCCCAACTCCCACTGCAGGGAAGAGGGGCTGTGAGCACAGGACTGGTCTCAGCTGTCCACAGAAGGGCTCATCCCACCATGCACCCCAGCTCTCTCCAGGAATGTGGGTTGAAGCTGAGGACGCTGAAATCTATAGAGAAAATACATTGGGTTGCTTTATTAAGCAATAATCTATTGAGAGCTTCTGTGGGCTTTGGCCTACTTAATACAGAGCTTGGGGCTAAAAGCAATGTCAAAGCCAAGATCAGCCTATTACTGGAGGTAATTCCTTGTTTTCTGTTCGATTGGTGGTATGAGATGTTCAGAAGCCATCCAGAGGCTTTTGAAGTATCTGGGCTTTTTTCTACTCTCTCTTTCAGAGTTAACTCCCACACAGCCCATCCACGACTGCTCTGTTCTGGGGGTACCCTGTGTGTCCCCCCCACCCATGGGGAAGACAGGAGCAGGCTGGGACATGCCTAACATGCCTGTGCAGAGGTGGAGCCTGGGGTCCGTACTGGCTAAGTGCAAACGATGCTTGGGGGACTTTGCAACCAACAATTAGACATGTTTACTCCTGTATTCGCCACAGGTGCTTCCCCGAGCTCTCAGTAAACAGCATCAAGATCACCTCTTCTCTATAGAGACCTCCCAGGGCAGATCTTGACCTCCCTGAGGCTCGTGGTGGGGATGGCCATGTTACTCTGGTTTGTGGTAGCAGGATGCCCAGGTCTTGCTCATCAGATGGTGGCAAGTTTGTATAGATGGGGAAGAAAGTGAGAGCGCAACTGTTCACCTGTATCGACCCCAGTTCTTGACAGGCTCAACCACATCAAACAGCCTGTGGGGATTACTCAAAATTTGAGTCAAGCTGCATGAGGTGGCGGGCGGGCTTTGCAGGGCTGGTCTCGCAGCCTGTCCATGGGCATGCTGCAAACAAATGCATTTAAACATTTGGTTAGAAAATGGTTTGAGGTTTTTTTTAGGGTTGTTTTTCTTTTTTTTTCCCCCTTTTTTTTCCCCTTTTTTTCCCCTAGGTCTGTAAGCCACGGGTGAGTCATCTCCCAGCTTTCCTCAATGAGAGATCTAAAGCACTCTAAAAGAAAAAAAAAAAAAAGACAAACTAAAACACGTCTGTTGTTTTAATCATGGCTGGGTTTCACAAGACATAGCTGGTCTGGGCTGTGATGCAACCGAGTCTCTTCTTCCAAGTCACACACACTGATTTTCATGTTTCTTCTGAGATTCTCTACCAGGCTGGCAAAGCTGCTCCACGTGTACCCTCAGACCAACCCTGGGGACTTCCTTTGCTGTATGTCTGTAAGCACATAATGTCCTGACATGCTAAGCAGGATTTCTTACCTTATTTTGTTCCTCTCTGGCACGGAACAAGGCACTTGCTCTTCTAATTTAAACAAGCAGCCACTGCAATCAGCTGCCCACCAAGGTCCGGGTGCTGCTGTGCATTAGCAGCCAAAGTATCGAGGGGTTTAGGAGCCGTTGCACTGTGGCCACATGTGCTGGCGACCAAACACAGCTCACCTCCTCCCTTGGAGCTTGTGTGGAGTATCTGTACACGTGTGGGGAGGGTTAGAGCAGGATTTATTTTGCCTGTGGGAAGGCAGTGAGCTGCAGCCATAGGGATTTCTGATATAAAACAGCAATCGATTTTTATCTGAGGGTAAAACCCAGCCAGAAGCCAGGGCACGCTGTGGTGCACAGGCATAGCCAGCACGCTTTGCCTGCTCTGGGAGAGCTCTGTGAAAACTGCACCGGTGAGAGGCTGCAGGGCTGGCTGAGAGCCTGCAAAGGCAGGCAGCTCTGGAAGCCTGGCAGAAGGATGCTGGAGCAAAGGGCAGAGCTGGTTCCTCCTCCAGCACTGGATGCAGAGCTGCTGGGGGTTTTTATAGTTCTTGCATTTAACACAAAAAGAGAGGTCACAATCCTGGTTTGCTCCATTTCCCCCCTCCAGGAAAAAAATCCCCCCTCCTCAGTTGTGGAGTGAGTGGACATATTTATGAACTGTGAGAACATCAACCACAATGTCATTTTTAAGTTTGTTTTTGATGAGAACCTCTGGCTTTTCCATGACATAAATCAGCCGTTGGGTTGCGTTCTGCTGCAAGGTTGCTTTTTTGATGTGCTTTTTTGATATTTCCAGCACTGGGAAACACCCGGAGAGGGCTTGCATCCCGCAGAAAATCATGCTGGGCTCTTCTCATCTGTTGTTGGGATCATTTGCCATGTGTTATCATTTAGAAATGAGCTTTTTCCATTTGGCCAGGCAGGAAAAGCAGTTGAAAAATATTGCAGGCAGGAATGACCCACAGAGCCTTTTCCCTCCTCTCCTGTACCCCGCATCTCTTGTGGGAAATAGGGCACCAGGATAACATAAGGTCCTCTGTAACATCTGACAACCCAGATCCAGCCTGAGATCCATTGGAGAGCTGCTGCTGATCATCCAAAAGGTGCTTGGGCTGCCTAGTTAGCTCCAGTAGGCACCAGTTCTAAACCTCCTGGGAAGCATCAGGAAGACTTTGCTCCCTCTCCCTGCAATGGATTCGAGCTCT
>JAWWEV010000022.1:12410947-12462162 GCA_035583235.1 Hafferia zeledoni | reverse complement strand
AGTAGGCACCAGTTCTAAACCTCCTGGGAAGCATCAGGAAGACTTTGCTCCCTCTCCCTGCAATGGATTCGAGCTCTTATTGCACAGAGAGTCCGACCTTCACTTGAGAATCACTAAGTGTTCAGTGTCTCCAAACATCAGCTCTCAAAATCTGCCTCTCTACAATGCATGAAAAATGTAGTCCCAGCCTAATTATTATAAAATGTACAGTGTAAAAAACATTAAACCTGTATATTGTATTATAGGTGTTTCCAGACAATGGCTTTCCTTCTACCACGCTCTAATGGGCTCCTGCTTCCCTTGTACCAAACCAGGAGCTTCCCTTACTCAAAGGGAAAATGAACTTTAGAATTCATTCCCGAGGGATGTGCAGCTCCAGGGATGTCCCCTTAGGGGCTGTGCCCTCTGGCCCAGCAGCGCAGGTCCTGTGGGAAGGGGGAGGTGGGCAGCGGTGGGGCAGGCCATGGCTCTGGTGTCAGAGAGGCAGGTGTGAGGGAGGGCTCGTCCTGTGGAGCCCCACACTGAGAAGCATCAGGCAGTGCCCTGCAGGGCTATGAAAGGCTGCAGCCACATGAGGCTCCTGTGAAGAGAAAGGGCTAGTGCACTTGATTTTAGGCTCAGGAGGTGCTTAAGCCTCCACTGCCTGCAGAAGGGAAGCAAGGCTGCAAAAACAGGTAAATGTGGAGCAGTGGGGTGGTGCTTTTCCTTGTGGGATCTTTTGCTCTGTGGGGCTGTGCTGTGGGTCTTGACTGTTGAAGTAAGGAGCAGGGAGATGTTAAAACAGGATTGTCTCCTGAAAAAAAAAGAAGCTGGTGTTCTCAAGAACTGCAACAGTCACTTATGGACCTTGGAGGGGGATTGTCTTTCTAGTCCAGAAGCCTGGAACTACACACAGAACAGTCTAAGGAGCCTCTGGGGTCTGTGGGTTGAGGCTTCATTAGGAATTAAGTGCACTTTTGCTATGTGGAGTTTTAGAAATGTGATGATTGATTGCAGAGCCTGGAAGCACAAATACAAGCACATGTGCTTGTGTGTGTAGGAAGGTATTGAATCCAGAGGGCAGCTCTTTCCAGGCTGGCATCACCCAGTGCTGAACCACAAGCTTCGAGAGAGCAGCTTTGGTGAAGGGGTTGCAAGATGCTGCATGAAAAGGATGGTGTGAAAGTTTATGGTCCTGAACGTAACACCAAGGCAAATGCACTGGCAAATTCTCAGCTGAGATTTGCAGGGACCTTGAGAGCCACACACCCCATGGGTTACCAAACACCTCTTCAAACCCCCTCCTGGGCGTGCTTCAGCCTTTTCATGTGGCAAGTCACGTGTCCCACTGCACTGCGAGCTCACCGGAGGTGCTGCAATGAGAGAGCGTGGCCTTGTAGGAAAGCTGTTTGGTTTACAGTGAAGCAGGAGAGTAAAGAGCATACATACCTATAAACTCTCTTCTACCGAACATCTTAGATGTTGCTGGTGGCCTCCATGAGTGTGCTGCTGCTCACTGCAACCTGTGCTTTGGGGATAGCGACAGCTACAGGTGGCCTTGTTTGGAGTGGCTGGGGGCAAGCAAATGGCTTATTTCCTTGCTAGGGTGCTGGAAAGTCAATCCAACTTGCTCTCTGCATGCTGGAAAGGGAAAGGGCATGGGCTGCATGTGGCTGACATGACCCAGGAGGGTGCAGCAGCACAGGATAAGGTCTTCACTCAAACACCTGTCCATGGGGCACCAGAGAGGGATGTGGTCACTGCTGGATGAAACACATGTGCAGAAAGGATGGAAAAGGACCAAGAGGCATTAACCATGCCTGTTTTTGACATCAGGCCTAGGTTTGCACACAATCACAATAGCAGGAGGGTGAGGATCTAGTAGATCTAGAGAGCGATTATAATTCCCCATATCACTTGTCATGCCTGCTGCCCACCAGGAACTTGGGTCTCCTCTGCCTGGTTCTTGCAGTCTGCTGCACTCACAAAAAGGGTCCTGGTCCCATCCATGTGCAACCACTGCAATGAGATCTGCAAGGTTGCCCACTGATGCCCAGCCTTTGTTAGTCCTTCTGCTGCCAAGAGCTGTGCTGGCACCCTTTTAGAAAGCATGAGGAATTCTAGCCTGGAATAAGCTGTTACCAGTGTAAATCCTTGCCTGAGCTGGCACAGTAACTAAGTGTGCGCAGAGTGACCATGGCAGCCCTGATTGCCTGGGGGAAAGTGGGCTGAGAGCTGGACAGCTCATGACTTGAGCGTCAGTCTGCTCCTGTTCATCCCTGTATGCCCCCAAAACAGGCAGGGAGACTTGGGAAGTGCCAGGAGGAATGTCCTCAGTGCTCCATGCTATGCCCTGGTCAGGACCTCCTCCTAATTTAAAGCATTCTGTCAGTGGTGAGATCCTGGAGGGGCAGGAGCTGTTGGGAAGCCCCACTACACTTGCCATGGAGGGGAAAGCAATGCAGGACCTGGTACATTGGCTCAGTGCCGCTGGACAATCATCCTTGGCCAGCTTTGCCTCGGTTGGGGTCAGAACTGAGTGGCCAAGGCACCGAGCACGCAGCTCGGTGGTTCCAGTCTCTGCAGCAGCGCCGGGTGCGAAGGCGCCGTTCGAGGCAGAAGAGGAAACAAGAGCAGATTTGCATGCCATGACTACACCCTGCCCCAACCAAATTACCGGCAGATGAGCCCCGGCGCACCTCCTGCCTGTTCCTTAATTTATGGCAGCAGAAGCAGGGAGGGGAAGGTGAGGGGGAGTAGGGGAGGGAGCAGCTAACGTGGCCATTATACATATGCAAATACAGCTCTTTCTGGTTCTCCAGTGCTTTCCTTCTGAGCGCCCCCGTGTATTTTCCCACCACTAACAAACTGGTCACTATTCTTTATATTTCGGCGTGCAAAGCACTTGATGGGGAGACGGGCAGCCGGTGGCATCTCATCCCTGCTGCGGGTGCAGCAGTGCGGGGTGTCTCCATCCCCGTGCCTGCCCGGACGGACCTGCCTGGGCAGCCGGGGCTGTGTGCAGGCAGAGCCGCTGCCCACACCTGCCTGCACGGCCGTGTGGGAGCCACGGAGCTCGCGGGCTCGCCCGAGGCCACGCACTGCGGCTGGGACAGAGAACAAAGCCGGCACTTCATTCACCTCCCCACCGACCCGCGCAGACTTCCTCCTTGGAGTATTTACCGCTTCTCCAAGGCAGCTTCCCATGGGGACAAGCCAAGCAGAAACTCTTGTGGGACTGGCCGCGGGGGCTGGGTCGGACATGCCCTTCCCCTTTATCTGCTGGAGCTGCTGCCTCGGAGGAGCCCAGCTACAGAACGGGGGATGTGCCGACACCCCTTGCTCTGGAGCCCTTTCGAGAGCCACCCCTCAGCCTGGGTACCTCTGGCTTTAGGTCGATCCTGTTGGAGAGGCTGAGGTTTGCCTGTCCCTGCAAATCGGGAGCAAACCTGCTGAGCAACTTTGGTATTAAAAGAGTGAGTTCAGAGTGAAGCAGTGGGAGAGCAGGATCAGTCCGTTTGCAGCTCCTCCAGCGAGGCTCTATAATGAAGCAGCCCTTTGTACATAGCAGGAATGGAAACAACAGCCCTCGAGTCTGACCCCAGACAATTGTTTTCAGCAAAGAGGGCTGGGGAGGCAATTAATAATGTTTAAACAAAAGAAATAAAAAAAGCAGTACTGTATCTAGAAATTCTTCTGAGGGCCAGCACTGTGACAGAAAGATACATGCGTTAGCATTACTGTCAGAATAAATGACCCTCCTGAGAGAAGGAGTTTTTGAGGCTCTTTATGCCCCACTGGACATAATTTAAGAAATGCATTGCAGATAAAAATCACTAATTTTAGCCAGTAGATGAATTGCAAAGGGTCATGTTTTAACTTCTGTGCTAGAAGGACAGGGGATATATTATTAGAGAGCCAGAACGCAAACGGTAGTTTCTGATTAGAAGAGAACATCGTCAGCATTTCTCCAATTAGGCTCGGGCATCAAGTTCCTCGGCACGCAAAGGGGCTGTTAGCAAACCTTTGGCTCCTCCGCTGGGAGTGGAAGAGCCGGCTGAGGAAACGCAGCCCATCTCTTCAGAGCCGCTGTGGAGTTTCTCAGCAAGAGCCAAGCCTCAGCTCCAGCTGTCAGTGTGCTGCAGCCCTGCCGCCAAGGGACCCCACTGAGAATAAGAGAAGAGGGTGTTTTCCATGTCTTCCAGCCCTTGCCCTTGCAGAGGGGCTGTACAGTGCTGATTTTCTATGACATGGATGCTCGTCCCCTGAGACGTGAACCCAGATCACCAAATTCATTTTGCAGAGACCACCAAATGGCCATCTGAGATCAATTAGCTTGTCATTACTCATCCCCATCAGATCTGAACCGCTGACCTACAAGTGAAAGTCCGTATATTTGTCTCCCAGCAATGTGCAGACCCATCCAGCTATCTAATGAGAAGAGCTTCCTCCGTAAACAAAGCCGAGGAGGTCGTGCTCTGGCCGTCCATCGCCTGCTCCAATTAGCTTGAACCCAAGGGCCAACTTGAGCTCAGCGTGATGGAGAGGTAGGAGTCTCTGGGGTGTCCAGCTCTGTGACAACAGGCTGCCGACTGGAGCAGAATGGCTCCCATTAGTGACAATTTCCAACAATTTAAGCACTTGAAATGCCATTTTAACTTTGAATTTGAATGGCTCCTTTGTTATTTTAAACTGCTATTCATAACTAGTTAGTAGTTGAAAGTATAGCCTTATTTATTGATGATAATAAATATGCAATCCAGAGGCAGTGTTTGTTGGGTCATGTGCTTTGGAAGGTTATTATTTAGATGAGGATATATAACGTGGAAGAAGATACAAACCTTTAAATTAAAGAAGCGTGAACTTGACTGAAGCATTTGCTGCCTGCAAAGTCTGTAATTATCATACATGATACAGTTCTTCATTTAAATCTAAAAGATCCACAGCCCCTTTACTCATTTAAATTTATGTGTTCTTGCATATCTGTTTTCTGGTAGTGTATGGAGAGCCCTGGGGAGACATCATTAGTCCAAACTTCTAATTACTTCAGAATGGCTGGAAAGTACCAGTGGGTTTTAGACCATTTGGGAGAGTTCCTCCAAACTTTCAAAGGTCTGGTGTGTGTGGATGCTGCTGGGCAGGTGTGGTGGGTGGTGGTTGGATGCCTCATTGTATGGGCTTGGGAACACAGATTCACAGAATCGTTTAGGCTGGAAATATGTTCCAGCCTGGACTTGATGATCTTGGAGATCGTCAGAGGTAGTATTTCCCTGTCCCTGTTAGGGAGCCTCAGCTCCCCACTCTGCAGGAGGTGGCCTCCAGCAGCCAGCCCCTAAAACAGCTCGGGCTGTAAACCATCCCCATCGATATGCCTGAACCTGTGGCTGCAGCTGGATCAGCGGCCCTGAAGTGCAAGGTGCTGTCAACATCACTGGGGCTGTTACTTGTGCCTTTCTGGTGTTGGAAATACAGTTGTGGGTACCAGCATAGTCAGGGACATCATGACAGCGGCCAGCACAGGCAGACCACTGGCATGACCCTTCATCTGTGGCTGTGTTCCTCTGAGCACAACTGTCAGCCTTGCTTAGAATTCTCCAAGTTTATTACTATTTAATTTTTTGACCTAAATAGAGACCAATTGCTTTTCCCTTAGAGTGATGGAGAATTTTATTGAGGGCTGCATTTCCCAAAACTTCTCAGGAGGGTAAAAGCTATCAGTGAAGCAAGCACCAGCTCTAGTGGGTGACTTTGGATTTGTCTTAAGCTTCCCCTCTTTGGTGTGGATAGGGTCCAATGTTGATTCCTTTATGATTATTTTATAGGAATATCCAAAGGCAAATGGCAGCTGAATATGACAGATGAGGCTAGTTTAGTGTTAGTGCTGCATGGCAGAAACTTAAACAGTGCCATCTTAGCTTTTAGAAACAATGTGCCTTCACCTAAACTGTTTATATAAAGAGAAAGCTTTTTGGAAATTGACACAGCTTGGAAAATAATTTGATGTTTTTTAAAAATCCTAGAGTTAATCAAAACTATACTCTTCATGATTAAGACTCTTTGAATGCTTTCTTTACTATATCTTTAAATTCCAAATAAATCAATAGCTCTATGGAATTTTCAACTGACACAAATTTGTTCCACCTAAAATGAATAGTAACTCTGAGAAAGCAATAGGAAATTGTCAATTCATCACTGCCTGCCTTCTCCTGCTATATTTTTCTCCTAATCAGAACGCAACCTGATATTCAATCCAAAGAAAACATTTCAAGGAGTCCATCATATGCCACAAGCCTCCAAACTTTTCTAAATTTGATAGCAAGAAAACATCATACATCTTAGTCATTAATGTACACTGTGGAAAGATAAATGTAAGGTTCAGCTTTTACCACAGTGGCAGCAACCTGTAACTGGTGGCCTTTCTGCAAGATTCATGAGCTGAGGGAACAGCAGCAGAGGGACATTTCAATATACTGTGTTACAGTCTTGGGTTTCAATGTTTAAATGAGCAGAAAAAAATATCCCGTCTTTCAGGGGACTCGGAACAAATCTGAAGCACAGGTCTGAGGCTCATTCAGGTCAATGGCTTTTAGGCATGTGCTGAATAAATGTCTTCCTGAGCTGTGGCCGTACTCCTGAGCACACAGAGAGCACAAGTCATTGGAAACATATTGGCAGTGTAAAGAAAGCAGCTGCTCTTGATCTGGTATTTCTGCCTGTACAAGTCAGGATAAAGCTGTGCCTGACAAGCCAACCCCTTGAGGTTAGGACAGTACATCTTGCAAGAAAATCCCATGAGAGTAATGAAACTTTGGAAGAAAAATTAGGCTGAAGCTTATGTTTCACTGCTGTTGAAGCACCTCTGAGCTCTATGCCAGATGTGTGTGCCTTGGCTGCACCAAGAATGGAGATGTGGTCCTTTCCTTGTCTCCCAAGGAATCAGCAGCTGGAGCACCTTCCCCAGATGACTTTTAATAGCTGCTGCTGGCTTGGTACCCCAAGGAAATGTAATTATCTCTTTGAACATGTGCATCTCACAGGTGCTTGGCACTATATTTAAGTTAGAGGTTCACCGGCAGACAAACAGAAGCACTGCTGGGGAGCGCTTGTCATAGCAAAGGCTTAATGTGCTCTAAATGAAAACTAGGAAATCAAAAAGAAATTATTTAAATAGCTTCTAAGCAGATTAATGGAAAATGCAGGAAATTAAGAGAGGGAATATAGCCTTTGCAAGGATCCAAATGTTTCTGAAACCCTTGGGGAAGTAGGGAGAGGATAGGACGAGGATGCATTAGGAGAGAGTTCAATGCTGGGCAGCTTTCACGAACCAATAAGTGAATAGTTGGTGTGAATATAACTCGCTGCTATCGGAGCCAGAGGCTGTGACTCGAGGTGTTTGAATTGTAGTTGCCGATTTGCTCTTGCTCATTTTATGCAGCTGAGATGGAAAATAAACTACACCTCAGCTTCCCTACCCCTGCTCTCAGGATTTGGGGTGTTCTTTTAGTCTCCAAAGTGTTTTCTGAAGTCTTTGAAGAGAAAGAAGGATGAAAAAAATAAAAGCAAATACTTTGTGTAACTGCTAATGAAGACAAAGTGCTGAATTTTAGGATCCTTTTAATCTTTCAGCAGTCATGTGCTCGCTGGCTACACGTGTTTTCTTACAGAGCAAAGCATAATCAGCTTTACATCCTGCATTGCCACGAGCACTTCCTCTTCAGTTCAAAGGCAGTGCAGAGGGATAGAGACATAGAGTCCCATCTCCATGTCCATATTCATGCACACCTCTGCTTTGACTGTATTTCAAATGTAGCTTCTTGCACTTAACAACTCGTGATCATGTTTTCTCACTTCTGTGTTGTGGCAATGTCGCCTTCCTCGGAGAAAAGCTCTTGTTTGTCATTGAGAAACAAAGCGGAGGAGGATGGTGCTTTCCAACCAAGGGCATCAGCATGTTTAACAGCCTGCCTCCTGCTTGGGACTGCAGCTAGTTATCCAAGGTACTCAGTTTTGCCTACGTAAACATAGAAAACCAGGTGGGTTACAGGCCTCTTCAGAGAAAAACGTGCAGACCTGACTTTCAAAGCACTTTGCACACCCCTCACGTGAGGCAGAGTGGGAGCTGGTGTGCAGACAGCAGCCCTGGCAGCAAGAAGCTCCCAGGCAGAAAGTTCAATCGCTGCACGGTGCTCCTGGGCTTTTGTTAGATGTTTGCTGACAATCACATTATTCCTAAATGCAGTGTTAGTGATAAATGCTGGGAAATGGACCCACGGGAGAGCTCGGTTGGGACTCTGTGTACTCCTGTGCCTGGGTGGGGACAGCAGTGCTGTGTGGCTTTGACACGGAGCTCTGGTTACCTAAAGACCAGACTGACTCAACCAGCTCTAATTTCAGCATGTGCCAAAGTAATTCAGGGACTGCAACTAATTGAATTTAAAATTAATAGGATATTTTTTTAGTGGACAGAAAGTGCAGGCTTTTCCTGGCTTTGTGATTCTCAGGGGGAATTTGCTTCCTGGAGACACTTTCAGGTATCCACGGCTGCTTCTATGAGAGATAAAACTCCTGACATGTACAGCTTAGGGGAGAAAACCCACTGGAATTCAGTCTTCAGCAACTGAGGTATACATGATGGGTGACAGGCCTTGAAACAGGAGAGTTGGACCTTAAGGGTCTGCCCTGAAATGCTTTATTGACAGCTCTTACATGAAAGTTGAAGTACTTGAATTAATATCTTCTGCTAAGAACAATTTTCGTGGTCATTGTCTCATTCCCCTCTACCCAGACTATGTCTTTCCTTTGGCAGAGAGAACAGGCCTGCCATGACAACTTGGTAACCGTGAAGGAGCTGCAAAGTAACCGCAGGTTAAGCTTGTTTTCTCCTTCATAATGATCTACAAGCTTTACCTGGGAGATGATGAAGGACTATCTGCCTGCAGGCAGATCTCTCAGGAAGGTAAGCCTTGAGTACCATTGCAGGTTGTCTCGGGCACACTTTCATCCAGACTGGTTACTGGTGAAGCCAAAGGTGTGAATCCCTTCAAACTGTACTTGGCTTTTACTGGAGACAGAAGCCTAAAGTGGGTGGACAAACATACTCTGTCTTGATCCCAAAACAGTAGCATGAAAAGTGCACCTGTTTTTCATCTTTGGAAATGAATGTTGCTTCAGGTTCCTGACAGGTAAAGACAAAGGGCAAAACTCTGAAATGGCAGTAGACTCCTTATAAGAACAGAAAATAACCATTAGGGTATCATGGTGGAAAATGAGTACATTGCCAAACTGAGTGTGAGCAGATGTGACAGAGGCCAGGACTCCAGCACTGTGGGAAATCAGCCTGCAAAGTGTACAACAAAACCCTCTGGATCTCAGAAGATCTGTGATGCTCAAAATTGATGCTCATAAATTTCTTGTTACACAATAACATCAAGAAAGCTGCTGTTAAAAGCAAAAGAGAAGTGGGGATGAACCAAACTGTTCCCAGCGTGATGAGCTGCCCACCAGACATCCTTGGATCGGTAGTAGTGGGATGTTCTCTGTGGAGTCTCCTGACACGCTCAGGTGTCTTCCTCTGATTCCCAAAGGATGCTTCTTTGACATTTTTCAATTGAAATAAAGCCTTGAACAAGAAGGCGCAGAAACAGCAAATAAACAGGAATCCCCATTTTGTGAAGCAGTTAGACATAAAGTGAAGACCTGCCAGGCTGAAAGTGAAGGGATGGATTTGAGAAGTAGATATGAAAGTTGGGAGGAAAAGCTCCCATCCAGGATCTTTCCTCAGAAAGATGAAGCACAACAAACTGCTAAATAAAAGGGATATAAGCAACCTTGGATCTGACAGCAGATTGGAAATCCCCTGGCTGGAGAAAAGAAGAAAGAGAGGATGAAGCAGCTGTAAGGAGATCCTAGGGTACGGGGCTCAAATAAACCCTAGAGCAGAAGAAGAAGCAATCAAAAAAGGAACTCCATCAATCAGTGGCCATGAAAATGAGTGTGTGAACTTTTAAGAAATTCCCGAGGAGAAGAACAGTTTGAGTTGAGAAGTGATGAATACAGAACTCTAAATACTGGTGTCACTGGCCCTACTCAAACCAGTTTGCTGTGAGGATGGACAGATCATGCAGCCTCCACGTGCCTCTACTTCACCACTCCCTTCAGACTGGGTTGAGATACTCTCTCTGTTAAAACATGGATGTCAAAAATAGATCACTTCAACAGTTATAAAATCCTTCCACTAAGGGAAGAGTATTATTGATCATTGTGAGCATGTGGAAATGATTGTGCATAGACTAAATATTGAGGAGTTTTGATGCATCACCCAGTTCACTTTTTACCTGCTTCCCACTATGTCAGGGACAACTGCACTCCATCTACTTCTGACAGGCTCCTGTGATGGAAGTTCAGTTCTCCTGGGAAACCTATCCCAGGACTCAAGTTATCTTTATAGTTAAATATTCTCCTGTTACCTAATCTAGATCTTGCTGCTGTGATTTGAACCCATTCATTACTGCTCAGCCTGTCTGCTGTGGAGCACAGGGTTTTGCAGATACAAGAGGTGTCTGGGATTTTATGAGTGGGTACGTACCTATGAAGTGTGTCGGGTGGTTTTCATTCTGAGAAGCAGTCTGACTACTTACAGCTTTGCCAAAGCTCAGCTATTTAGGCTGAAGCCTTTCCATGCCAGGCATTTCCCTCAAGCTCTTTTCCACCCCCTGCTTTTTCCCCTCCTCTTTGCCTTTTTGTTTTAAAATGCAGCCAAAAATCTCAGCTGTTTCTGAGAATGAGGTTAGGGAATGATACTGCTGCATTATGGCTGAATGGGAAAACTTGGGTGGGACTATATTTGGAAACCTTGAGTGCTCTTATCTGAAAGTCCCCTGAAATCTGAGGGAGGTGCTGTGACTTGAAGATCAACCAGTCAGGTTCTAACCACCCCGAAGTGACAGTTCTCCATAGTGGACACAGGTTGGTTGGTCAAGCTCCAGCCTGGGAATCTCAGTTCATACTGAGATGTTTCTTGTGAAAGGTTCAGGAGTCACTTTTCTTGTCCTGAAAGGACTTTCCATCCAAAAGAGTTTCACCCTGCACAAACTCAGTTGGACACTGGGCTCATTATAAAGCAAGGTGTGGGAGCTCGCTACACCTGTATGCCTTTTCCCCCCTCTTTTCTGTTCTCCTACACCACAAATTGTTGAGTCTGCAGGTCAAATTCAAGCAAATTTGAGTGTGGGAGGGAAAGCAGGTTTCAGAAATTCCCTCAAAAGCCTTTAAATTACACGGTATGGGTGAAAAGGGAGAATGGAGGCACAAGTCCTGAAGAAGCCAGCCTAACATTGTTTTAATGCTCTGCAGAGCAGCCCGTGCTTGTGGAGAATGTTGTCATTTGTTAACACTCTTGTGACAAGATCCAACTCTGTATTTGAGATGTATTTTTCCTTCTTTAGCTTTCCAGCTTGCTGTGTTGTTTTTTTCTTTCCCCCAAACAGTTAAGATTGCTCAAAATCTAGGATCTCTGATGAAACTAGATCTGTCTTCGATACACATTAATCATGGCTGGATTATGGGGTTGGAGTAGCCACTGGAATTTCTTTCTGGTGAAACTGGAAGTGACCTTTGTTTCTCCTTGTTCTGCGGGTCAGTCTCAAGTTTAACTGGACATCTACAAAGGCTGCAGCTGCTAATGGTGACCACAAAGGTGACTGAGAGATGAAGAGCAACCTTTGCTGCTCTAGTGCCTTGCTTCTTTTGCTGCTGCTGCAGCATTGGATCGTAGATGTCTTGCTGATCTCCTTCCCCTTGGTAAGCATAGCTCTGAGTAGGGGAAGAAAAGCACAAAAATGCAGCAAATTACAATGCTAAAGAGTTGAAGAAAGGAAAAAATCCACATCTAATAGGACAATCCTGTGGTAGAGTGTGCTGAGGAATCTGTCTTGGGACATAAAGAAGGCAAAGGGGTTGTTGTAAATATACCCTTCAACCTGGAACGTGCAATCAAATCTGAATGGGGAAATTCTTGTGCCCTCGCAAAGTCAGGGCAAAGTCTATCAGCGTTCGTTTTCACCCAGGGTGAGCCCATTAGGATCAAGGTGGAGGACTGGGGCCATCCTAATTCCTAGTCAGTGAAAACGAATAGCTCTAGCAACAGAGGAGTAGCATGAAAACAAAGTTACTATCAACACCCTGCCTTTTTGAAATCCCTTCCAAATTCTCCAAGGATAAGATCAATGCAAGGAAAAACAACAACAGCACTGTATGAAAAGAAGGTTAAAAGGCAGCTCCCTCAGCAGCACACGCCCAAGAAATGGGCTTTGCTTTGCTTTGCTTTCTCGGAGCTGACATGGGACTGGCACAATTCAGTAGCACCCCAGAGGAGCAGCCAGGGGTTTTTTTAACTTTACGAGCTCCATAATGAAGGCAGCGATCGGCATCCCCTGTGCCAGAGAGCTCCAAACCTGCCTGTGATGGAATGTGCTGATAAAGAGGAATATTTCTCTGCGGACTTGGTTTGAGACATGAATTTAAATATTGCTAATTTCCAGTATCAGCCTCAGCAAGAGACTTCACCTCTCGGTGATCCATCTGTAAATGGTGGCAGCTCCTCCTAGCCTTGAATGTCTAATTAGACAACATGCTTCACGACTTTGTCTACCAGTCCCTGTGTTCTCCTAAGTGGACCACTGATTTATTTGAAAGCACAGTAAAACAGCTGACAATTCATTTGTTACACTGAGACGTGGCAGCCTGGGGTATGGAAATGTAAGGTTTTGATGTGGTTAGACAGCAGAACTCTGCTCAGTTCTGAAATGTTCACCTTGAGAATGAAATTAATTCTTTAAGTAAGAACAAGATTTTTAGAATAATTTAATGGTTTAAAAGTCAACGTTTTGCTGCCTTTTATGAGGCAAATTTAAAGCTGGGCATGGGGATGAAGTGTAAGTGACCAAGATGGCTGAATGGCAGGAGACAAACTCTAACTTATTGTATCTTCAGGAAAAGTTCTTAGAAAAAATCTTCATAAATGTGATTTCTTTCCAACACTGGAGCTATGAGAGGAAAGAATTATAGCTCAAAGCTTACAAGAACAATCTCTTTAGAATCTGAAAAGTCACTTGGACATTATCTATACCAAGACTGAATAACCTCTAACTGTTGTAGTAAGTATAATCAAAAGTATAACAGACTATAACACAGCTTGTTCAGGGATAAACATTCACATGTGAAACAAGAACAGGGCTTTGAGTCACTGTTTAGCTTTCTCCCCCATGATCTCAAATTAAATCCTTGAACAGCTACCCCTACAAGTGTTTTGTTTCCATGGTTTGAATCCTAACACACCCTGTGCTGCTCATGCAGGAACAAGAACAGATGCAGGACCAAATACTCATGCAGGACACAATCTCCTCTCTCACATCAGCCACCACCTTAGTTTGTGTCTTACAGTGTTGTGTATGCTAACAGGAGGAGGAAAAACCCAAAACAAAGCCAAAGACCACCTGAAGACTAGAAAGAGAAGAGGAGCAAATATAATTAATCCCATATGATGATGTTGCCTCTAGCTTATTGCATCAATTCAGCTGGTGGAGGACACTAGAGCATGTGTGTATACTGACTGTCTTCTTGACAGGGTCTCTGCTGTGGCCATTTAGTGTCACTGTTATTCTTTCCTTTGAAAGAAAACTTCAGATATCCTGGATGGGCAAATACATGTCCGCTCTGAGCTGCCCAAATACTACAGCTGGCTTGAGCTGGGCCTGAGGAACCAAAACTGTCTGCACTGTCCATTCTCATGTTGCTTCCTGGAGGCCTTTCAGATCTGAAAATCTTCAGGAACTTTCAGGATAGCTACAAGATTACAGATCTTGTCTGGCCTTTTTATGTCTGATTGTGCTTAATGTTTTTTAAAATGTATAAAAGGCGCTCTTCCATCACATGCCACCCCCTGAAACCATGCATATGCTTTTGAAGAAGTTCAAGTGAGGTGATTTAGTCCTTTTATGCTTCTCTGGTGAGACCCCACCTGAATTAGTACATCCAGCTCTGGGGTTCCCAGGACATTGACTTGTTGGAGTGAATCCAGAGGAGGCTATAAAGATGATCAGAGGCCGGAGAATCTCTCCTATGAAGACAGGCTGAGAGCTGGGATTGTTCAGTCCGAAGAAAATGTTCCAGGGAGACCTTATTGAAGCCTTTCAATATTTAAAGAGGGCTTATAAGAAAGATGGGGACAAACGTTTTAGCAGGGCCTGTTGCAACAGGACAAGAGGTAATGGTTTTAGACAAAAGGAAGGTCAAATTAGTTTATATATAAAGAAGAATTTTTTTACAGTGAGGGTAGTGAGGCACTGGCACAGGCTGCCCAGAGAGATGGTGGGTGGTAGATCCTCATTTCTGAAAACATTCAAGACCAGGTTGGATGAGGTTCTGATCAGCCTGGTCTAGTTGAAGATGTTCCTGCTTGTTGTAGGGGGTGTTGAACTAGATGGCCTTTAAAGGTCCCTTCCAATCCCAACTATTGAATGATTCTAAGTTTTTAATGCATTATGAGATATAGTGGAAGGAGACAGTGTGGCTGGTAACAGCCTAGGAGATAACACAGAAAAAGCTCCACATAACAACATACAGTGCAGGGCCATTAGCACTGTCTGTATACCGATAATGGTATCTTCAGAGCTAATTTCACAAAGGCAGTTTTTAAACACTTCCTTTTATGTATTTAGGTTTGTGTGAGTCACAGCTTGTGCTCAGTTAAACTTTCTCCTCATTGCTCAACATCATGGATAATGATAGTGCCTGGTTCTTTACATAGGGATCTCAAGATCTGCATCTGGAGATCTCGAGTCACTTGATAGGTGGGCTAATTGAGGCATTAGAGGTGAAAGCCATGTGCCCAAAATTATCTAGGCTGGGAGAGGCACCCAGTCCTGGCCTCTGCTTGTCAGACAATGGAGACTGAGTTCAGATAATATTTCTTTTACCAGTTTGTGCTGCATTTTGTAAAATGAAAAAAAAGGGGGCGAGGGGAGGGTATTAATAAAAAAAACTTCACAGTTCAATTGCCAAAACATATATAGATAGCACAAAATCATAGAAATGTATCCCTACTTCAATCATCATCACTGCCCCAAATAACCCAGTATGAAAGTCAAGTAGCTTTCTGGGATAATCTGGTTTAGTTCTCTAAAAATTGTGTAGTTCAGTCTCTGTTACATCATTTGGAGGAATAATTGGCTCTAATATTCTTGAATTTCACTTCATATTGGTTTTTCTAGGAAAAAAAATCTGTATTCCCCTGGTTAATTAAAAGAATTTAAACAGATTTTCAATTAATTAAGATGTTGTGTGCCAAGATCAATGATCAGAGGCCACCTTTACTACACCAGACTCCTGTATCTGGTATCACACTGTGCTTTCATATTTGCACATTCACAACCCTTTTATGATTAGTTGCTGACATGAAAGTTTCAGAAGAATGTATTCATGTGGATGTCCCGGGCTGTACAGTCCATGCTTTTGTGGGATAAACTGCACATGAATGTCACTGAAACAGGGTATTCCTTTGTGAAGTGCACTGTTAAACTGCCAGTGCTTATGAGCAGAAACAGCCCAGGGTGTCCAATGCACCAACTGGGAAAGGACGGCTGTATTTGCTGGCTTTTAATTTAGGCCTGCCCATGAAGACTCAGGTATTTTGTTGCACTGTGGTAGTAACCCATGTTGAAGCAGAGGTGTGGACACAGCTTCTCCAGTGTGAGAGTCATGGTGATTGTGGTGCTTGCTGTGGAGGCTGAGAACTTGGGTTTCAGCAGCCTCACTGTGGGAAGGGTCTTTGCTGAGTACTCCAAACACTTTGGAACAACCAAGGTAGACAGGAGTCATGTTTTGTTAAGGGAGAGTCTTATTCTCTTATTTTAAGTAGCACCTTCAGTCTTTTAGGAAAAGGTTCCAGCTCTGGTACCTGGAGTAAAAAGCTGTGTCTGTCTTGTAGCCTGGTTTAGAGAGAAGAGAGATGAAGTGCTACTTCCTCCCTCATACCTGCCGTGCTTGGCGTTTTTTAACTGGTAGGCAGCTTCCCACTCAGAATGCAAAATTGGATTGTTTTGTTTAACTGTTGTGGTATGGCTCTTATCTCTTTGTGTGCGAGGTAAGATGTTTAGGTATCAATTTTGGACTTGGCAAAGTCCTAAAAGCTGCATGTTGTTGCCTTTGGAGTCCCTACATCCACCTCTGCATGAAGTGCTTCCACAGACATGAACTGACTCTGATATCTCCTGGTCGTCTGCATTGCCCACATCTCTCATTTGGGTTGTTTTGGGAGTCCTGAGATAAGATAGATCTTTGTGCTGATGTATGCAGGGTAGACATGAAAGGCTGCTCCGGGGGTGAGTTACAGCATTTCAGGACAGTTTCTCTGTGAGACTCTGGGTCTGTGAACCCATCAGCAATACCCCACATCACCAGTGGGGTAACCTCAGTGAGGATGTTCTGGCTGGCAGCATCAGTTGTAGTAGTAGGGAAATGAGATTAGTTTGGGGAAAGAAGTCAATTAATCTCCTCAATTTCTCCCCCTCCCCCCAGAATTTCGTGGAACCCATAAACACAGACCTTGCGTAAGTGGATTGCATTTCACACCTAATGTGCATAATTATATCTTGCAAACAGTTTATTAATGGATTTATAATCACAGAGTAGCTTGTACATACATAATGCTGGTGTTTGATTACACTGCAGCTGCCATAGATCAATGGATACACAGGAGTCTGACTTATTAGTGTCTCACACATGAGAAATCTAGAGAACAATATAACACTGGTGCCTGGCAGTTGTTCATCAAATGATTCTACCTAGGGGAAACCAGAAGTTTTAAAGACATGGTAGAGAAGTGTGAGAGAAAAAACAGTACATAACAGGACTTGGCACTTGAAGAAAGCTCCCCTTCTCAAAAACTGTAAATCTTTCAGTGGTGTTCTGTCTCAATTACCAATGTTCTGTAAACACATTAGATCTTATTTTGGAAAGGGGTCTGTTATGAGAATTTGCTCTGAAAGTAGCGTGTCTGCAAGCTTGAGCATTTCTGTTTTATGAAGGTGACTCACCCAGAGGACTGCTGAATAGCCTAAGTTCTTGTGAATCAACAGGCCAGCGATTTGCAGGCTGAGCTAAGTCTACTGACATCTGAGCAGCCAGAACCACACCGAAATGGCTTGCAGAGATATCACCAAGATGCCTTTGGGAAGCAGTTGGATTTGGTTATGCACAAGGAAAAAGGTTCTAGCTTGTTTTGGTGAGTTGATGATATACTACTAAAAGCAAAAGAAAAAAAGTTTGGTGAGCTGCAGAATTCCCATGGGATTGTATCCCATCTCTAACACGATAACCTCAGCTTTCCCTCTCATGTCCCCCAGCTACCACCTGCGGAGCTGCCTCTGATCTGTGTTGACTGTCTGGCTGGTGGCCAGCGACTCTGGCCAAACAGGGTAAATAACTGTGGAAATTATGCTCTAGCCTTTCTTGCAGCAAAGACCTTAATTTGTGTGCCTCTCCTCTGTCTAGCTAGGAACAAAAAAATAGGAACTTCTCTGTCCTTAAGACCTGAATTGCTTTGTTAAATGTTGGGGGTAGAGAAAGGAAGAGCTGGTAACAATTTTATAGCTTTCCTTGATAAGAAAACAGGCCTAAAGTAAGAGTTTTCTCACAGATATATGTTACAACATACGGAATCAGTTCCCTTTGCTAAGAAGGCATTTTTCAGAGAAAAAGCTCTTTTTTTGTGTGTGAGGGTCAGCTTACTGTAGAGAAACTGGATGAATTCAGAAGAATAATATGATCCTGTGCCACTATGTTCCATCTCACCCCTTCCAGCTCTCCTGGTTCTGCTTCAGCCTAACTGAGGCAACAAACAGAGGCAGTGTCTGACCTCTTACAGACTTTGAGATAATATTGACTCACTTTATTTAAAACAAAAACTTTGGAAAGATGAAAACTCCAGGATGAAAAATGTTAAACAAAGAGCTGTATGGGGGGAAAGCAGTCAAATTTGAACTTGTTTCCAAAGTCTTGAAAAATATATGCCAAGGTCAGAGCACCAAACTTGCTGGGTGATATTGTCTCCTGTTTCTTATTTCAGGGCTTTACAACTCATCTTGCTTTTGACCTTCGTAATCTTTTTTTTTTTGGAAACTGGTGTTCCGAAGAAGGCAGAGTCAGTTTGGGGGGTGAGAAGGTGGAACTGGGTGAGGTACTAGCAAGTAGTGAAAGATTATTGGAGGTTAAGAGAGCAGATTTCTACCTTATGAACTTGGCAGTTCTCCTGCAGGCCTACGCTCTTGGTATTGATCTTGTTGTAAGATGAATAGTGATATGGATTTTTTTTAAAATGTCTTATTTTGGGACCTTTTAAATGTGCCTGACATTCACGAGAATTTCGCTTAAGGGTTGGTATTAATCTAAATGAATCAAGATAATACATAACATTTTATGTTTCCAATCTCAGTGTATGTTCTTTTCAGATTTGGTTACTATTGAAAAAACCTTTTAGAAGAGTTCTTTCAGTGCTTTTAAATTCTGAGTTTACCCATATATCTGCATTACAGTAACATATCAAAAATCAGAAGATACAGCTTAAACATACACAGAGTTACTGCCTAAATCTGCAGCTCCTTTTGATCAGAAATGTATTAACCTTCTCATAGCATATTTTCTACATTTAGAAAAAAAAGCCCAAATTTTGTTTTTATGAAGTCTGTATACAATAAGTTAAGGGATACAGACACTTCCCTCAGTTTTTTATTAATTTCTCATACTTGAATCAAGTCATGCCTTCTGGCTAACCTTAGCATTGCCCTCTTCAATTTGCATGACTACGTGTAAAGTTAAGATTGTAACACTGAGAGATTAGAAAACCTCATTTCTTTATCAAAAAGATCTAATATGCTCTAATATTTTTATGTTGGCAATAGGTACTGTAACAATCCAACAGCCTTTTGGCTCATGCAGCCATTCTTATCATGCTTCAGAGCTGCTAAAGAACTGGGGGAGTGGTTTTAGGAAAAAAAATCACAAAATCACAGAATCCGAGTTGGAACAGACCCACAAGGATCATTGAGTCCAACTCTTCCCCCTGCACGGGACATCCCCAAGAGTCATGCCTGATTTCATTGCCTGAGAGCATTGTCCAAATGCTTCTTGAACTGTCAGGCTTGCTGTGACCACTGCCCTGGGGAACCTGCTCAGTGCCCAACCACCCTCTGGGTGAAGAACCTTTTCATCCAACCTAAACCTCCCCTGACACAACTTCAGGCCCTTTAGAGAGAGATCAGTGCCTGTCCCTGCGCTTCCCCTCACGAGGGGATTATTGTACACTGCAGTGAAGTATCGAGGTATAATCATACATCTGTATGAAAAAATGCATTTGGGGACAGGTGATGTATGTCCTGCTGTGCTCCATGATTGAATGAGATCCTGTAAAATGCCTCTTTGTGAAGACGAAGAATCAAGAGTCGAGTCTGCTGTGTTTTTAGCATGAAAGTGAACTTTTCAAGCGAAGTCTCGCACAGGGCTGCACAGACGCGGAGCAGCCGCGCTGCGCATCCCGAGGCGGCGGTGGGTGCTGCACTGCCCTGCCCTGCCCTGCCCTGCCCTGGGAACAGCGCCCGCCTCGGGCAGTGCCGAGGGGCTGATGCAGCGCCTTTGGGAGCGCGGGTCGTGTCCTCTGCCCCGGCGGGGCTGTGGGACCCACGCTGGCGCTCCGGGACCCGCGCTGGGGCTCTGGGGCCGCCCTCGCTGACCCGCGGAAGGGGCCGGTGCGAGGCCAGCGCTGTCCATCCCCACCCGCCCCATCCTCACCGCGGGGTCACCGCCCGCTCCCACCCTCGCGGGCCGGCGCAGCAGGTGCGGGGGCCGGCCGGGAGGGCAGCGCGCCCCATCTCCCCGGGGGATCCCATCGCCCCCGGGGATCCCATTCCCCCGGAGGATCCCACCCCCAAAGCCGGAGCCCCGCAAGCAGCCGCGGCACCGCCGAGCTGGCACCGAGGAGCTCCGGGCCGGCTCCCGCCCCACTGCCCGCGCCGCGGGGCGCATGCGCGGCGGCGGCGGCGGCGGAGTTGTGAATGGCGCGGCTGTTCGGGCCGAGTTCGGGGCCGGGAGGAAGTCGGAGGGGAGGGCGCGGGCGGGGGCGGGAGCGGCGGCACAGCCGGGCTCGGGCGGCTGCGGCTGCTCCGCGTGCGCCGCGGCAGGAGCAGGAGGAGGAGGGACGGCGGCAGGGGAGGGGGAGCGCCGCCGGCGGGGGCTAACAAAGGGCGAGGCGAGCGCTGGGGCTGGGACAGCGCGGGGCGGGCGGGAGGGAGGGAGGGAAGGAAGGAGGGCAGCCGGCGGCGGCGGCGGCCCCACCACCATGCCGCGGGTTGTCCCCGACCAGCGGAGCAAGTTCGAGAACGAGGAGTTCTTCAGGAAGCTGAGCCGCGAGTGCGAGGTGAGGCGGCGTGGGGCTCCCCTGCCCTCCTTTCCCTCCGCGGGGAAAGTTTCCTTGGGCCGCGGCGGGGCCGGGGCAGCGCCGGGCTCGGCTGAGCGGGGCGGGCGACGCAGTCAGTGCACTCCGCTGCCCCCCTTATCGCCGGGACTGGCCCCTCCTGATTGCGCGCCCTGTTCCCCGCAGATTAAATACACGGGCTTCAGGGACCGGCCGCACGAGGAGAGGCAGGCCCGCTTCCAGAACGCCTGTCGCGACGGCCGCTCCGAGATCGTAAGTGGCGCCGCGCTCCCCTCGGGGCCCGCCGGGGCCGCCGGCGCTTCGCTCCGCTCCCGGCTCGGCTCGGCTCGGCTCGTAGAAAGTTTGGGAGCCCCGGAGCTGGCACCGCGCCGTGCCCGGGCCGCGGGGGTCGGGCCGCGCCGCGGGGAAAGTTTTCCTGTAAGAGCGGGATGACACCGGGCGCGTCTCACACGCCGAGGGAAGGGAGGTTTGTTCGCGGGCAGTCTCTGCCCGCCTCGCGAGCAGCGCTTTGGGCTCGGAGGTGTCGGCTCGCTCCGTGTCTGGAGCGCCGGGTGACAGAGAAGGAAGGAAGGAAAATCCCCCCGCAGTGCGAACGGGCTCTGCTCCTTCCTCTGCACGTGCTGCAGCTACGAGCGGCTTATTTCAGTATTCAGCCTTTTTTTCTTTTTTTTTTTTTTTTTTTTTCTATCCGGAAACGGTAGCCCTCAGAAATGAGTAACATTATTCAGCAGGCGCTGTCTAAAAGCCTTGAGTGAGCTGTTTGATGTATGTGAGAACTAAATCAAGTACTTTTAAAATTAGGCTTTGAGTCTTGCAGCTTCAGCCCCGTTTTTCTCATTCATTAAGGTTAGTTACAGACTGTTCTGAGCTAAGAAGTGCGATGCAGTATGGCTCGGAGTAGTCAAGAACTGACTCGCTATTTCCTGGTTTGATTTCAGCTATAGGTTACTTCTATAGGATCAGTGTCTCATAGCATTGTGAAGTTTGTAACTCTTCACTATTAAAATACAGAAATAACCTCTTTTTCATTTACATTATATAGTGAAAGACAAGGTAAAATAGAAAATAAACCCCACTTTCACCAAGTTTGGTTTATGGGCATTCTTTAATTTCACGTGGTATCCATGTTGCTAGTCAGTTCACAATGAAATTATTTTTATGCACATCCTAACAAAAATAGTTGAATAACCGTTACTTTAGCTGATCTTGTTCATTTGCACTTTTCCGTAAAAGGATGCACATTCAAGAACCTGGTTACCTTCTACTGAGTAACTTTATTTTAGCTGAATCTTATCCCTGCTTGTTATCTCTGGTCTTAGAACCTGTAATATTATTTTGTGATAGGCCCCCTGTAGACAGGTTCTTAATTTTACTATTTGTTTTACATTCATTTTTCATGGAGCGTGTTTGCTTCCTTTAAGAAGTCACCAGGGAAACAATGGGTAGGTAAGGAAGACATAGTTTGCTAACACTGGAAATTTCTGTACAGGTGAAGGTGTGTAATATACCTAAATCCCTCCCTTAAAAAAAATAAAGCCATGTAGCTTATAAACCAGCTTGCTCATGTATCATATGCAGTTATTTATATAAATAGGAAATCACTGTAGTTTCACCTCTGTACTTCTAAGCCTGCTGCAATCTTTTTTTTTGCCAGAACTTCAGCTCTTGGAAGCAACCAGTGATGCCTGTTCTACATATTTTCACTTCTACTTAATTATAAAACAGGCTCTGTATTTCTTGATCTGAAACATCTGGTTTTGTTTTGTGAACAGGGCACAAGTAGTCAGGTTTATTTAGAAATGTAGTGTGTGTAATGACTGATGTTAAAAAGAGCTAGTAATTTTACTTTTTTTTTTAGTCTTGAATGTTTTTCCAGACATCAAGGATTTATTCTTTTATCTCCAAAGGGAGCCTTTGCAAATGACCTTACATATTTTTAAGCAGACAAAAAAATCCAGAGAACAGCTTAGGGATTTAATGTAGAACTGGCAGTAGGTTGTTGGTTATGTCTGTCAAATAACTCGTGATTGAATAAAGAAAGTAATTACCAATATTACTGAGAAGTAAATGTGAAATATATTAAATAAGATTTCATGTGTGCTGGTAATGCTCTGATAACTTGAAAATAACTTCACATGTTGGGTTTGTTTTGGAAGGTCCTTATATTTATGTTGTCTGTATGTGGGTCAGGTCACCTTTGTACTACCTGATAAGCTTTTTGCAAAAGATGAGACCTGAATGTCTGATACCTTTTCAAACTGAGCTTTGAAAAGCTCTACGTAGAAAATTTAAACTTTCTTACTTTCAAGTTTAAAACCAAACTAGTGATGTGATTTTTTAAAAAATTTTCTTTTTATTTAATTGGCTTGTTACTTGAAAAAAAAATGTTGGGTTCCGTGTAGTCCTCCGTGGTTATTAGCAAGTCTGTTCTCAAGTTTTTCAGTATTGACCTATGATTTAATTTGAGAGGCACATGAGTATTTTAACTGAATGGTTTTGTCTGTTTAAAGGGAACGAACAGGCTTCAAAAATACAGAGAAAAAATATCTAAATAACTTTTTAAATAGCTTGTGGTTTAAGTATTGCCTGCATGACTCCATGAGGATGTAGAATTTGTGTACTTTTGTTTTCTTCTTTTCTCTGATGGTGTTTCATGGCCCTCTAGAACACATTGGGGGTGGGAGCAGGGGCGCATGAGCACTTTGCTGCCTTGCTGGATTTCCCAGAAAGCAAGGATGGTCTTTTTGACCCAGTACCAGAACTGGAGTGGTCTGTTGGTCTGCAGTGGTCAGCTGGTTTACACTCAAAGGTCTCACTCCTCAGCATTTTAAGTGTATAAATTAAGGACTATAAAACATGTGTTTGCTCAGAGGTAGGAAACTAGTTCTTGAACAGAGTAAGTGGTGAAGACTTAGAGTCAAAAATATTTTGAGATAGGTATAATGTTTGTACTGGTATTAAACAGAATCCCTTAGAGAGGCCAAGGGATAATACACGGCAATCAGATCCATGGTGATGGTCTGCAGCCCTGCCAGTCTGGATGCTTTCTCTTTATGCAAATGCATCCTTGTGTATCATTGATTGAAATGTTTGAGTATTGTAGGGCAAACAAATATTAATGTACCAATAAAGTATTCCCTGCTGTATTACTAGGACTGATTTGTTAATTTTAATGACATCGAGAAAATGTTTAGAGGAAGTTTAAAACAAAAAAACAAGGAAAAAAATTTTTAAAACCTGGAATGGAACCCAATTGCAGAGCATTAGCCTGCCTTGGTGGAGGAGAAGGAGTCAAGACAAAGCACTTGTACTTTCAGAATGGGAGATATTATTCCTGTGACAGACAGCATTGCAGTCCGTGACTGGAACTGTCTTAAACAGCGTGTAGAGCTGTTGTGTCATAGGTAGCAGTACAGTTATAAGTTGCAGAATTCTGGGTTGCTTGAAAGAAATCTACTTGGGAGGAAATTCCAACTATTGGAGTAGTAGTTGTATGGCTTTTAAGAAAACTGTATTCTGGATTAATGACCATTTAAATCTAAGTGATCATGGTAATCAATACAGTTGTTTGATTGCAACAAATTACATTTAACCCTGGGATTTTGAGTAGAGTGATGTGCTGGGAGGATGTGTGAGTATTTGGATTCTTAGGGGACAACACGCTCACCTGTACCAGAGAAGAGTACCTATACTGCAAATCTGACTTTGTGTACTCTTCCTGGCTTGGAGTTAAGATACACAAATAAATACAGAAAATTTATAAAGAAAACAGAATTCTATTTTCATTTGAAATCATAGAAAATTATTTGCTTTTTTTAATATGGTTAAGTCGGTCCCTTCAATGATTTTACAAAGGGCTGCAGCTGAGGATTCCTGCAGTTGCCTGTTCTCACTGACACAGCATCTGCTGGTCTGGATTTCACTGGTGGCATGAGGACATTGTCCTGGGGAGTTTGATGGAGCTGTGTATTGATGCTGCGTGCCAGTAGGTGATAAAATAGGAGTATTTACATTCTAGTTAAGTGTTTATCTAGGTATAAGTAGATTGTGAAAGGAGACAAGTAATTTTCTTCTGAAAATAGTCGTCCTTAGTAACAGGTCTCACTCCTCATTTTCCTCCAGAAATACTTCTTTTTAGAGAGATGCAACCTCTTCAAAATCATGGGCAGTTTTTAATGTTGCAGGTACCAAGTTGGTGCAGGGTATCCAGACAGAACTGAAAGGACAGATTCTAATGTCAGCAAAACTGATTTGAAAGAAGTATTGATTCCATGTTGTATTTTATATCCGAAGCAGCCAATGGCAAATGTTGTCAAAATGGAATCAGATGTTTGTAACTTAAGAAAAATGATGAGTGCATGTTTTTGACTTTAAGTATTCTCTATGCTGCCTGGCTTAAGACATAAACTGATGTAAAAATAAATGACTGCCTGCATAATTTATGTAATGTCTTGCTCCCTGATCCTGTTTGTATTGATTTTTCTAAAAGGCTTTTGTGGCCACAGGAACCAATCTGTCTCTCCAGTTTTTTCCGGCCAGCTGGCAGGGGGAGCAGCGACAGACACCGACCCGGGAATATGTCGACTTTGAAAGAGAAGGAGGCAAGGTAAGAAGGAAATTGTTGTGACTGAAAGAAATTCTTATGCTCTGCTTACGATGTTATTAGTATGGGCCACATATATTATGCAAAATTTCCAGTATTTCACATCTCCATGCAGGTAGGTAGTGACATGAGTTCAAGTGAGAGCTGGTGGGGTAAAATCTCGTATCACTTTGTTTTAAAGCATGTCACTGATTCTGCAGGGAAACATGGGCAGTACCAGTGGCTTTTTATTGTTTTCAAGAGCAGGACTTTATTTTAGCTGCCAAGCTATGATAAAATTTTGGGGAATGATTTAAATTTCATGGTGTGTAGGTGCTTCTAAAGTGGTTCAGAAGTAAGACCTTGGCCAATGAATTGTGGTGGGCTCATGAAAATTGGCACTTTCAACAGGTTATTTCATTGTGCCTTTGGATGCCAGTTGATAAAGCCAGCAGTCAATGTGCTCTTAGTGGAATGAAGCTTTTTCTTGGTTTCCCCATGAGCTCTAATACAGGAGCAGCATCACTTTCAGAATTGATTTCTGAATCTCTTTTTTCTGAGGTGGTTGTCCCAGGGACTGATATTGAAAGCTAGAATTCCCTAGGGACAGTGATGGTTACTGTGAAGCTGTATTAGGTTTTAAGTCAGAAACCTTGCTTAGTCTCATCAGAATAAAGTTACTGAAGTCACTTACAGCTGGTTTTGTTTTACAGGAAAAACATACCTTTAAAATGTAGACACTTATCTCTGCTACTGTAGGTGCTTTGGGACTGATCCAACGATCACTGAATTCAATAGGAGACTTTCTGCAGCCCTCAGTGGGTTTGGACCAGCACTTTAAGTCCTCACAGCCCTTCTGTTTCAGGCTAATTTCTGTATAATTTTTTGATTTTAAAGACTGCTAATGGACTATAAAATTTTTCATTTGCCTGAATTTTTTTACCTACCCTTATAATGAGAAACAGCTAATGCTACGAAACCTACCAGGCTGGAGGAAATAGTTGAAGCCTATTCAGGTTTAATGGCATATTGGATCTTTTAAATGCTTCTAGGTGGAAGATAAATATTTCCTATAGTGGGAAAACTTGATTGGAAGAAAAAAAAATTCCTGAGGGCAGTTATGGTATTTGGAATTCAGGTTAATGAGGTTTTTTGGAAAAATTGTTTTCCATTTAGTCCTGTGAGGCTTGCAGAAGTTTGACAGATTGGGGGAGAAGGAGTGAAGTTGGCTGTCTGGGTACTTACTGCTTTGCTGAGGAAACTGAATTGAATCTGGCTCTTACTGAAAAATATTGATTCTGGCTCACAATTGAATGAGGAATTTTTCTTGTAATGTGTAAGAAGACTGAAGTCTCTCTTCTTGCCAGTTCAAAACTAATTTTATTTACTCCTATGATTTTTTTTAACTTTGTTTTCTCTGAATGAATCCTTAAAGTACTGAACTACTTCATCCATTTTCCTGTGTTGTCTTAATCATGTAAGAGTGTGGTAGATTTGCTGTGTATTAAAATAGAACATGAGCCTCATTAGTGAATGCCACTCCCTCTTTTATGTGTGTTTACAGTAAATTCTAGAGTGCTTCACTAGAATGTTTGGAAGAATTCTTCTGAATGAGGTTAGAGGTGGACACACTGATAGATGGGAATAATGTTATACTCTGGTATGAACAAATCAGTGTTGTAATCAGACCTTACTGGGGTAAATCACATGTGAATGCAGGCTTGCTCTGCACAGAGCTGAACTTCTCTGAAAGTGAGCCACTCCCATGAGCTGAGCAGAATGGGAGAGTATTTCTTATGTTATCAGCAGAAACAGTTAAGTGTTTCACATGAATTGTCTGAGATTTTGTTCTCTCTAGATGTTTGTCATTTGGCTTTATTAGGAATTTCTTTCATAGGCTTCAGCAGTCTCTTAAAACCATGTGATTTTTTTGTAGCTCTGTGCAACATTGTTTTATGAGCTTTGATTCTTGAGGCAGTGCATAATGTGTGTTTGTTCATCAGTGGATTTATGCCAGCAAGGCATGTTTTTAATTATATGAATAAAAAAAGGCTATGGGGGGAGCTGTCAGTTAATTATTATCTTAGGCATTAGTTTGAGATCTAGAATGGAGATAAACTTACCAACACTAGAATATTTTTGTTCTGGAATTCTGCTTCACTGTTTGGCTAAGCAAATGATGGCCCAAAATAGTTTATCCATATTTAAAGTATGTCATTATTGTGCCTAAGCAGTTTTGTAGACACATTGACAAAGCTACCAATGCAGCATCTGCTAGAATTGCTGCTTAAATGATTGAATTTTAGAAAGAGCAACACACTTGTGAAAGTTGGGATTGTGAAAATACATACTTCATAGGCTTGAGGTTTTTAAATCTGGTATTTCTTAACCGAGCGGTTTTTTTGTATGCCTAATTTGCCTTTTAATTTGATGCATCTGATGGTCACAATGGGTGGGTAGGCCTCTGGTGGATACCCTGTCTTCATTAATCCAAGAATTGGATAGCTAAGTGTTCACTTAATGTTTCTACTCATTTTAAACCCAAGTTTAACATTTTTGTTTCTTTCAGATAGCTTTAGCATTCTGTGGTGTCTTTGACCTGCAGCAAATTTAATTGTATATTTGAGCAATTTTTCAGGTTTGTCACAGTAAAAAAACAGCACTAAGAATTGGTCCCTAGATCGTAAAAATGATAGAAATTGTATTTCATTGTGATTGTGGGTGTGTGTGGGTGCATCAGATTCAGTCTGTCCCATTTCTGGATAACTGAGCCAGGCTTTGTGATCCTTTGTGTTTTCAGCCAGTGTCCAGGGGTTTCTCTTTTTGTTTTTTGTTAAAGAATAAATGAATAGATATTGTGAAGAAATTCCGAGGTAGACAGCAGCATAGTAGTCTAATGTATTGCCTGAAATCTTACATAATTAAACCCTGCAATTGAATGGAGAGCTTTATTTTCACCTTGGTTCTTCAGTATCATTAATTACTTAGTCTAGTTTTATTGTGGTTAATGAAGTTCTTTAATTTTTATTTCAGTTTTATACTGATGCCATATTGAACTTCAGGCTGAACTCTGTATGTGTGGACTTCATTTCTTCTTAAAACCTAATTTTATTCTAACTCCTTTTGTTTTATTAAAGCTGTGTGACCAACTTTCTTTGCATGATTCATTTTGTGTACTTCTTACAGTAAGATAAATGTCCTCGGTTTTCATTTGTTATTCAAGATGTTTATATAGCTCTGCTCTTTCTTACTTGAAAGATCATTAGTTCTCGGATATTCTTTTTTATTGTTTAAATACCAGTCACTGATGAAGTCTGTGAAGTTGTTTTCCTTCCCCTCCCCTCTATAATACTGTTCTCCATCTCATTCTCATGCAGCTTTACTTCCTGTCTGCTGTTTGGCGGCAGCTGCTCGTAAACCAGAGTCTTCAACACAGGCTTATTTCAGTATAATATGCTCTGAACTCTGCAGCTTTGGAGGAAAGCACATCAGACAAGATTTAAATTGATTCAGAGTGCCTGCTGTGCCACATGTGATGTAGCCAGGATTTCTACTCATTAACCATTAACTTTGTTCTAGCCATAACTAAAGAATTTCATTTTCTTCCTGAAGATGCTGAGTTTCTACTCGTGCAGTTTTTTGCCACAACTATGAAATTTTATCTGACTCTAAGTTGATGCTGACTGCCTGAATGAATTTAAAAAAAAGAAAATCTTTGTTATGCTGCAGGTAGTGCACTAGCAGAAGTGTAATGAGAAAGGTGCTGTATTTTAATAAAAACTATATTTAAATGGTGGCCAACAGCACCAGTTTTCCACTTGTGTCCTGTTTTCTCACTAGAGGTTTGATAGATAGGACTTGTCCACAAATTAACTCTCTTTTCTGACTTCAGTAATAAAACTTACTGGATTATTGGGATGGTTTATTAGCTGCTCCATTTTCTGAGCAAATGCAATTGCCAGTCATACATGGGATCACAGTGTACTTGGTAGAATTTGCGTGGAAGGGGAAGGCTTAATTTGTGAAAAATACCTGAATATCTGTGCTAACACATATTGAATTGGAAGTTTTATTCTCATTTCTTTGGTCACCACCATTTTCTAAACAATGTAGATGTATCATTAAGTCTTTCACAAAGCTGGAGTAGCAGCTTTCGTTTTGCTTTCTTTAGGTATGCTTACTTTTTTCAAAAAGGTAAGGGTGCCTGGAAAACCAATTTACAGTTTCAGCTCTCATTTTACTCTCCCTGTAGTGCTAATAAGCCATACTCCTTGAATTCCTGTATTTTCCATCCAGTAGTATTTGGGGGTTTTGTGTTGTCCCCATCTAAAATATTCTCACAGTTTACAGTTACTTCTGTGTGTTCCCTGCAATCCAGTGAGTCTCTGAACAAAAGGATTTTACCTTTCCCCGTATCAGTGGGAAAGGATGTCTGATGTTAGGGATTTAGAGGGAAAAAAAAAATCATGTTAAAGCCATAATACAATAATTAAAGATCATACTGTGGTGTGTCACCACATAGGGCAAACTATCTCAGCCGTAAGATGCTTGTGGTCTTCACAGTTATCAGGATTTCATCATTCTGTATGTAGTAATTTAACGCGCCTTCAAACTACTGTGAAGGGCTCAATTTAGAGTATTACAACCCTGAAGAGCTGAGCATCACCTGACGAGTTCAAGGAGCTGTTTATATGTGGTGGAAATGTGGACCTGCAAGATGTGACTTAGTTAAAGCACTAACAACTGTCAGCCTTTAAGGAGTATCTTGTACGTCTTTGTGGGTCATCTTTGAATAGGTGTGGATATTTTGTTTCCCGGGAGCTGTCCTGCTGATAAATGCTTTCTCCTGCAGAACAGTTTTGTTTCCAGATCCGAAGTCAAGGTGAGGTTCATTGTGTAGCTCTGTACAGTCCTTGACCGATTTTTAGTTGGTTCTTTAATGCACTGGTGTGTTAGGATAACAATATTTTGGGGCCAGATTTTTACCATGTTCATCTGGCTTTGTTTCTGCTCACTTCAGGAATGTGGAGCAGGGAAGATCCGACTGGTGCCTGTCAGCAGAACTGGTGCTTTTCCTGAGCACCCTTAAACAATTCTTGTCTTCCTACTGATGATCCCACAACCCCAAAACCTTGTGGTAGCAGGGAGAGATTCTTCTGTGAGGAGCAGCAGGTGGTCAGTGGAGGCACATCAGCTGCAGGGCTGTGTGTGCTCAGGGCCTTGGAGGTGCTTTTCCCTGCCTGCCCAAGGGAGGTGGTGCTGCCCGGATGAAGCCCCACATCACATCACTGTTGTTCCTTTTGATCTTTCTCAGACTTTCTCTGTTTGCTTTAAACGAAAAGGTCAGTGTGTGGTTATTCTGACAGGAGACAAATGGGTTTGGTGGTGTATCCAGTTTGTACCCAGCCTGGCTAAACAGCTTGGGGTTTTTTTTTCCCCCCCCCTTGGAATTGCTTGGTGGAAGTTCTGCAAAGGCCTGGTGAATGAGCAGAATTCATTTTTCTCAGTGATGCCCTTGATCAGTTTTCATCCAGGATCATGTATATGGTTTTGAGCGAAATACTAGTTTTCTGTAGATACTTGTGATTCTAGATTTTTTTAAATTGTGTTTGTGCTTGAGTCTTTTATTTTTCAGAGACTTCTCAGTTTTCTTTTTCTTTTTTCTCTTTTTTCAAAGATGTGTAATTTCTTTGTTTATGCACCTAAACCAAATTTTGCTTTAGAGAGAAGTAAAACTTTTTTTTTTTTTGCCTAGGTAGTTGGAAGAGTTTTTTATTATGACCTGCTATTGCATAGAGGAGAGCTATTTAATCAAAACTCCCTTTGAAGCCAGGTAGTGGTAGTGTATCTTTGCTTATTCAGTTTATACACTATGAACAGTTAGGAACTTGGATTTTGGGCACAGAAATCTTTAGGCCATGTAGATTGTTGGGGACATGTTGTCCTGCACTGACAGGCAGCCACTGGCTGAGTCTGGACAGTTCTTCCTGCCAGGGTGATTTATTGTGGGGGGCCCCTGGCACTGCAGCGTGAGTCACACCGGGCATCTCTCATGTGACAAGTATCCACAGCCTTTCCCTGTAATCCTTCAGCTCCCCCCCATTCTTCAGATACTTCTGTGGCTGCCCCAGCCTTCTTCTTGTATTAAGGTGCAGGCAGTGATGATGCCATTTTGAAACAATGCTGATGAACAGTACTTGGAGCAGGGCTGTGTAAGTGCTCCAGATATGCCATCAGTAAACCAGCCTTTGCTTGGCTTTTATTACACGCTGTAGAAGCAGTTATTCAGTCATAGTAGCTTGAACTCTTTCCAGTGGTTTAAATGCACTCATTAGAGTTCTATAGACAAGATTTCAAATACACTCATGTCATCATCCTGAAGTTTCCTAGAGGAGGAACAAAATCAAAGTTAGCAACCTGACTTTTGCATTTTGGGAACAGCTCTGTGTGTAAGGGCACTAGTGCTGTGTGGATGAAACCAGTACTTGAGATCTCTACAGCACAGATGCTGGAAGAAGTCCAGGCATTTGGATTGTTGAATCCTCTTGTTTGACGATCAGTCTCCACTTACTAAGCAAAGTTGTTAAAGTTATGCTTCTCTGCTCCTCTTATAAATCAGTGAGAAAAGTCAGAACGTCATTGTTGAGAATTTCTGTTGCTTTGTGAAAATCATTTAATACTTCATATTAAAAATAAGAAAAATTTGGTAAGATGATGAAACATCTGCTACAAGAAGCTGTTACTTTTCTTCAAGCTTTGAAATGTTTCTTCAAGCTTTGTTGTCCAAAGCACAGGTAACAAAATGAGCTCCTATAGTTTGATGCTCTTCTGTTAAAGAAAATTCCCAGCCATTGCAAAGGATGTCCTTTGCAGAAGCTGATAGTTTTCTACAGGATATTTAATGCTATGAAATTGTATTGAATGATGAAAGCTGCATAATTGTTATAGTATACAAAAGACAAAAAATTACTGACGCTATTTTAAGCCTTGATGCAGCACTTACTTATTGAATAAATGCTCGGATAGTTTTTCCAGATTTGAATCCCATTTAAGAGGGAAGAGTGAGGCTTTCAGAATGCTCAAGAAAGCAATGAAAGCCAAAGGGCAGAAGAAGCAACTTTTCTTGTCCCTCTCCTGCTTGGATCTGTTCCTGGATGTTTTTATTAGTTGCTTGCCCATATTGTCCAAATCAGGTAACTTCTAGTTGAGTATCCATGCATTACATGTTTCAAATTTTCAGTTCAAAGCCAGAGATTTAATAGGCTGTTTATTTGCACCCAGGTAGCATGGTGTGCAAATGATTTTTTTTTAGATAAATCTCTTTCTAATCCTCTATTGGAGTTGCTCATTATAACTGCTTTTTGCTGTGTGATTTTTCTAAAAGCTCGAAAAGAATGAATTTCCCAAGCAATTTTGAAATTTATCTGGAAAGTGTTCTGTCAACGTGGCAGAAAACTGTGTGTGCCCGTTAGTTACTGGGTTTGTGAGAATAAGTGTGTATGTAAAACAAGCTGCAGTCTTGTGGCAGTATTTTGCTGCAAAAACCATATTATTATTTTAATTGTTGCAGCAAAAATTGGGTCTTTTTTCTAATGCACATGCTCACCGTTAAAAGGGAGAGTAGATGTAAAATGCAGCCATCTCTCTCATGTAGAATCCAGTAGTGAAGATGGACTGATAAAAGACCCTGTAAAGTTTCGCTGGGGAAAATCCCAGCATGTATTTGCCTTTCAGATTATCCTTATATTCTGCTCATTACATTTTTGTGGATTTTCGGTTCCAGCTATTTTGTTGGTTTTGTTTTCTAAAGGAAAATGGGTAGAGCCTGAGCTGCGTGTCTCGTTGGGAGGCCTTAGACCTTTCTGTAGCGACAATGTGAAAACTAGAAGCTGTCTGCTTTTTGCTTTGTGTTGGGGGTTTTTGGTGGTTGTGGTCAGGTCTGGTTCATGTTTTCTGCTTAGTCCAGAAATTGCAGTATTTTGGAACGACGAACTGTGTCTGGAGAGACTTGGTTGTTATTAAATGATGAGTAAAACTTCTGTGCAGTAGCATGTCAGTGTTTTTCTCTGCAAGCTTCTCAGCGTAAGTACGGACAGTGCTCTGAAGCCAGGAATAAAATGCTGCAGTTTCCACAGAGTTTAATCACATTTGTTCTGACATCCTTACTGCTTCATATCTGTTCTTAGTTATAGACTTGTTTTTTAGTTAACTGAAATAGCAACCTGCATAATTTAATGAAACATCGATCTGCTTTCTAAAAGGAGTCATGATTACATAGTTGAGCTAACTATGCAGAAAAAACTAACAAATGAATCAAACCAAAAAAGCCATAAAAATACCAGGTTTTCTAAAAGGGACTTTCAAATTCTGACTCTCCAGTAAGGTGAGGAAAATTCTTCTGCTATTCTTTTTTTGACGTTTTAGAAACCAGACCCCATCACTGTAGTATTTCAGTATTCTGTGTTTCAATCATGGTGAGAGAGGTTTTGTCACAGCTCTGGTATCACTCACAAAGATGTTTTTCATGTGAGTCTGTACATGGATTTGTACATCAATTAGTAAAAATGGATTGTATTGCATCTGAATCTTATCTATATGGACATTTTTTAAACTTTAGTGATATTTGTAATAAAACCAGGTGACTTTTATAAGCATACTTTAAAACTAAAAAAAGTACATAATACCAGACCATCAGGTTTTCCTATGAAGTTCACAATTGTAGTAAGTATGTTCTGAGGTGTTTTTCTGGTTGTCAATTGGAGTGCATTCTTTCCTTAGGGAGTACACCGGGGAAATACTATCACTTGTTATCCAAACACCTTCTACTATAATTAGAGAGCTGAAATGATTTTTTTATGTTGTTGGTGTTCTTAAATGGAACTTACTGCAGAAGGTTTTTGAGATTTTTTTGTTGTTGTGAAATGCCTTAAGCTAATATTTCAAGCTGTGTATTGACTCATCCTTAAAATTAGCATGCATATATATATATATAGAGAGAGAGAGAGAGAGAGAGAGAGAGAGGGATATATTAATTTCTAGGTTTCTATAGGGTAAGGGGAACACATCTAAGAGTCTAAAACTTAGATTAAAAAAATAATTTCTGTGACTCCTGAGTCTGGCTGGTACAGTATTTTTTCAAGAGTCCACCTAAATTATAAACCCTTCTGAGAAATCATAGTTGCAACTTTCTTAATTGACTTTAAGCAGGAGCAGAAACACAGAAGCAGAATGAACCAGGGATATATTGCTCTAACGGGGAAAAATGCAGAAGCTTAAAGTATTTAACAACAATTTTAAGTGCTTATGTGCAACATATCCCTGCAAGTAATAGTTAAATTACTTAGCCCTGTGCTCAGCTATTTTTACTTGTTGCTATTAAAATTCTAGTACAGGCTGTTAGCAATTCGTGGGGTATTTTGTATTTCAGCAAATTCTTTTACTCAAGATATCTTGTTCCTCAGTCAGTGAATTTGTATTTCCACTGCTTT
This sequence comes from Hafferia zeledoni, assembly GCA_035583235.1. Taxonomy (NCBI): domain Eukaryota; kingdom Metazoa; phylum Chordata; class Aves; order Passeriformes; family Thamnophilidae; genus Hafferia; species Hafferia zeledoni. The sequence goes on along the minus strand of JAWWEV010000022.1, from coordinate 12,427,628 downwards.
TTGTCATCTTAAAACATCATGGTATGAAAGACTGCATTTAGAACTTCTGTTTTCTTTTTTTTTTTTTTTTTTGTCCCATTAAGCATAACAGTCTAGATTGAAACTCTTATCAAGCACACTGTTTTGTTAATATTTCTGGGTTTTGCTTGAAGAATCAACCATTTTCAGAGCTGATGAAGTAGAGAAACCTGATTTAATTTTGAATGTTACACATTTTTTCCAGAAGTTTTTCTTGTGTTCTGTATGAACTAGTGCCTGGATGAATGCTTTTTGATCTGTCTCTGGTTTTTGGGTGAGTGTTACGAGTTATGTAGTTACCTTAGAGGAAAGAAGAAAACCAAGAAGTTGAAATGGGCTTTTTCTGATGAATACTTCACACACTGCAGCAGGCTGGTCATTCCTCCTCTTACCAGCCTCTTCTCGAATTATTTGTGTAGTCTGAATCATGGCATCATAGAATGGCTTGGGCTGGAAGAGACCTTAAAGAACATCCCATTCCAACCCCCTGCAATGGCAGGTGCACCTTCCACTGGACCAAGCTGTTCCAAGCCCTGGCCAGCCTGGCCCTGGACACTTGCAGGGATGGGCCAGCCACAGTTTCTCTGTGCCAGGGCCTCACCACCCTGACAGGAAGAAATTTCTTCCTAATACCTAATCTAACCCTGCCCTCTGTCAATTTAAAGCCATTCCCCCTTGTCCTATCCCTCCGTGCCCTTGTCAGAAGATCCTCTCTGTCTTTAAAGTTGGAAGTGAAATGTCCCTGTGTGGTCACAAAGAGGAGGAGCTGGAGGAACAGGTCACAGGCAGGGAAATGGTGGTGCTGGTTGGTGTCCCTGGGCAGCCCTCCTGCCCTGGCCAGTGCTGTCCCAGCAGTCCCACCTGGGCAGCTGCTCATGCTGTCAGTGCTGTGATACAGCTGTGATGGAGGTGCCACCCTTGAGAAACTTGAAGCTGTGTTCATCTTGAAAGCCACAGCTGGGTCATCTCTGTACAACTGTTTAGGAAAGATTCTTGTTTGGTCAGAAAGCATCACTTCCTTTACGTTTTTGCAGAAGAGTGTAAGGTTCAAATTTCAACAAAACCTCATTTTCAAATAATGGAAAGTGTTCCAAGATGAAGTTTTTAAAATAGAAAACGTTTTCTCAGTGTGTTTGAATAAAGAGTAAGCTCAGAGGCATGAGACAGAGGATTGATCCAAATTAAAACCACTACAAAGCCTATTTCACTCATAGTGACTTTCTAAAGGGGATTATTTTCAACTGTTTATATTTACTATTTCATTCCCTGTTAAAAACAAGGTTATTGTTTCAGAATTAAACCTACAAAATCAGATAAATGCCGTAAACTCTGTCCATAACTTGGTTGCTTGTTGTTACTTTTTTTTTTAAACTAAGATTGATCAACATCTGAAAGTGTAGTCTGAAGCCTTGTGTGGAGTTGTCAGCTTTTGCTGTAACTTCAATTGTTGTCACTCTTACGAAGTTACTGTTCTGTTTTGTTCCCCAAATAATTCAGTATTTTCGTGTGTGAGTTCTGATGCATTTTCAGAAGTTTTTTTCCTTTTTTTTTTTTTTTGCATTTCGTAGATTTCTTCCTCTCTTGTGCTTTGGCCCCTCCTTGAAACCCAGGCTAGAGACCCTTCTCTGTGATATGAAAGTGGGTCTTGGCATTTGGAGGAACACGGAGATGGGACTGACTCAACTTTGCTTTTCAGAACAGTCATGCAGCATCTCTGTGGCAAGATACAGCATTTTATTTATGAAAATATATTCATATAAGGTTTCTGTTAAGGAAAACGGACAAATATGTCATTTCTCGTTAGAACATTTTGAACAGGTAGTCAGTCACCTTATACTTCATAAATCAGTTGGGTTGGAAGAGACCTCTGAGGTCATCAAGTCCAACCCTTAGTCCAACCCCGCTTTTCTGGATCATGGCACTCAGTGCCACTTCCAGTCTCACCTTAAAAACCTCCAGGGTCGGAGAATCCACCACCTCCCTGGGCAGGCCATTCCAATGCCTGACGACTCTCTCTGTAAAGAATTTTTTCCTGATATCCAACTTAACCACCCCTGGCAGAGCTTAAGCCCCTGCCCTCTTGTCTTACTGTGGGTTGCCTGAGAGAAGAGACCAATCCCCACCTGGCTACAACATCCTTTCAGGTAGTTGTAGAGAGTGATGAGGTTTCCCCTGAGCCTGCTCTTCTCCAGGCTAAACAACCCCAGGTCCCTCAGCCTTTCCTCATAGGACTTGTGCTCGGGTTCTTTCACCAGCCTTGTTGCTCTTCTTTGCTCTGCTCTTGGCAGTGGATACAGCTACGAGAAGCTGAAATGATGAGCTTAGCCTTAACTGGTTTAACATCTTGCTCTCCTGGAGTAAATGCTCACAGCTGTTTCTTTCTAAGTGGTCAGTGTTTCATCCATGGAGCCACTGTGGAGACTGCTGTTTAAGTATGTGAGAGTGGGGTGTGATTCGGGGGCAGGTGGGCTCGGACTGGGCTGGGTGGGCGTTCGTGGCTGGGGCAGGAGCAGCTGCCTGTGAGCAGTTGTGAATGAATGAATGGGCAGATGTGTGCGTGATGAGCAGATGGTGAGTCAGGACTGAGCCTCTTCCCAAAGAATGCGCTTTGCTCCAGTGCTGGGAAAATGGAAACAGAAGGGAGGGACGGCACGGCTCACTGGGGACTGGTGTTCCCTGGGGGTGGATTGGGCTCCCCGTGGCCGGGCTGCTGTGCTGATTCATCAGTCGGTGGGTGGTGAGGACTGTGCAGTCTCTGGGAGGAAATGGCCTGTAGGGAGCGGGAGCATTTTCTGTAACTGCAGGATGTGTGGATGGAGCACACAGATAGTGTATCTCCAGCAGATCAGTGAAATACTCTGCTGTTGTGAGATAAGGATTTACTAGAGGACTAAAATAGGATGTGAAACCGAGGTTTTTCATCTTGGGCTCAAATAAAGCGGGTTTTTTAAAAGTAATTGAGAATTGGCCTCTATTTAAATCGTTTGGTTTTTAAAATGTGAATGAGTGGTGTTACAGGAGCCACTGTCCCTGCCTATGTTTAACAACAAAGATAACTCCCAGTTAGTTGGAGTTGGAGGAGAGGGTTGCTCATTTAAATGCAGATGAGAAGGAATAACAGATTAGTTGAAAGGGCACAAAAGGAAGGATGAGATACACTATGTGTTGAAGGTGTGGCACAGAAGTCTTTGAGAACAAGCCAGCTGGGAGGCCAAGAAAGCACAATCACAGCTCAATAACTTAGAGCCCAACTAAGCCTATTCATGCAGCACCTTCTCAAGTTTACGTGTGTTTATGTTGCTGTTTGTCCTCTGTCCAGATAATCTGTCAGGAGATAAGAGTGTTTACTTTTGCTGCTTGTTCAGTCAGCAAGCAGAATATTTGTTCTAACACTAAAAGGCTACTTCCAATGTAAAAGTAGCATGTCTGCTTTTCTCAGTTAAAAGATTTCATGCTACTCCAATCTGTAATAGGAGTTCAAAATGGAACATGTCATTTGAGATTAAATTAATTGCATAATAGCCAGCTGAACAAAAATTCAGCTGCTATAAACTAGTAAAAATGATATATTTCAGTATGTGACAGTTTACCTAGACCTTACAATTAACAAACGAGCTTTGGCTGGGCCGGTGTGTGGAAAATGAGGGTGCAAAATGAGAGAGAACTTACTCTCATCTTTCAACAGGTGTATAAGAATTCTTAACTTAGTTACACAACTGTCCATTCTCAGTGTCAGAATATCCATGCCTTGTGTGGTTTATAGGTTGGACTGTACGCTGAAAAGAGGCAGCTGTGTAATTTGTCTTTTCCTCTTGTATGGCCCTATAATAGTGTTTCTTTATGTAGCATTAAATTTGTCCACTGAACATGAATTTGTTAATTGCCTGACTTCCAACTCTCCTCCTTCCTTCTACTCTTTAGTGCTTTTCACTTGTCTCTTGAGTTTTACAGGACTGACTTCCAGGTATTATGAAAAGCACACAGAGCTGTGTGGAGGATTTATTAAATTATATAAATGCAATTAATCTGGGGTTAACAACAAAACCTTGAAAGAGTTGTTCTAACAAAGACATCTTTTTATCTACTTCTACTAAAGTTGTATAGCTCAGTAATACTAATGGTGGGAAGGGGAAGATTGGGGTTTTAATAGAAATAATGCAGCTTTTGCCTTTCCTACCGTGACAGTCTTGAGACAACTTTCAGAGCATTCTGAAAATTTTTAAAAGACCACTTTGCTGGATTTTGAAGTGCTGTAACAGATCATGTGCTCACAGACAGAACAGTAATTTATTAAAGATTCTGTTAAGTTCAGAAGTTGAAAGGGAACCAGCATGGGTTTATCGAAAAGAAGGAAATGTGTGGTTAAACGTTTTTGGCTATAGACTTAGGTGGTTTCCAATTTCCAGAAAGAAGAGAGGGGGGAAAAGGAGTCTAAATTCCTTTCTCTGAAATAAATTAAAAAATACCAGTATACTTTATGGTGTTTTAATGAGAGAAAAGTTCCTGCATAAGCTCATGGGGTTCCACTATGAATTACATATACTACATTTGAATGATTATGTGGTAATTTCAAAGCTTGAATAACTTTCTAAGGAATTCATCTTTCAGAAGTGAAAAATGTTTATTTATCAGAGTTTTGAAGACCTACTGAATGGATGGTCTAAGGCTTCCAGGGCTCTGATTCAGGAGCAAGGGCACAGTACTTTATCTGGAAAGGTCAGGCCATGTGCCAGAGGTTCACAAGCCGCTGTGTCAGCAGCTCAGCTGTTGGTCAGTGTGCTCAGGGCAGATAGCAGGCACCAGGAATCACATCAGCTCTGTCAACTTGTTTCCCCTTTGACTTCTGAAGACTTTCACAGAATTTCCAGCACTGCTCAGGCTTCCAGGTGATGTTGAGGCATTGCATTTGAAGTATTGAGCCCTCAGCAGCTCTGAGCTACCTGCTGTTTGCTCTGAGCCAGGAAGTTTGCACATAAAACCCTGGCAGCTGCAGTGACCAAGGCAGTTTCACAGCCACTGAAACAAGTTAGTGGCAGCACAATATTCCTTGCCAAAGAAACAAACAGAAAGGACTCCTGACAGCTTGGAAAGGTAGGTTTTGTCATCTGTGGGAACTTCTGAGTAACTTCTGATGTTCCAGGCTCCTGTTGTGGGCCAGAAGGATAGGGGAGGCTTGATGAGAAGTGAGCCCTAAGTGGAGATCAGCAAATGGCTTGTTTGCTGCTGTAAAGCATAACTAGCATTAGGGTACAGACTATTTTGTCTTTACAGACCTATAGTTGGCTTATGTTGCTTTTTTATTCTCCCTCTTAAATTATTCTTCATTCTCTTTGGAAGAGAACAACACTTGGTTCTAACAGCCTCTTCTAACCGTTTTTCACTTCTAAACTAATTAAACATGTCTATTTAAATTGATGATGTGTACTTTGTTTCTTGTGGGATGAATGAGCGAAGACTCCGCTGAAAGAGTGTAATGTGTTTCGTATGAATGTTCAGTCTCGAAATGAGGGCTGTGGGAGGCGGTTTCCTGGTACTCCACGTCTTACTCACGCTGGTTGTGACACCTCTGCTCTCAGAGCTGTTGGGCAGAGCTGTGCTGTCACCACGGAAGGCTGAGCTGTGGTGTCTGGGGTGGCTGCTCTGTGAGGGCAAGCACAGAAACCCAGCCTGTGCTCTTAGCAGAGACCCTGCAGTGGGAGTGCAGATGGAAGAAGATACACTTGAACTAACCTTTATGTCTTCATTATTGACCTACTGCATATTTTACTAATTGAAACACCTAGAGTACATATCTTCATACAGAAGCGTGATAAGTTGTAGAAATCAAGCTTGGAGACCGAAAGTGTATTTTCTTTGGCAAATAACATTACTTGTTTGTCAGTTGGATTGATGTTATTTGTTCCCTTTCTTCCACTCATGGGTTGCCTTTTGTGTTGTTGAGTGCCTTTGCATAAGGGAGGCTTTACCTTCCTCTGTGCCTCCTGCTTCCCTAAGCCTTTCTCTTTGTGCTTGAGTGACCTTAGCTGGTAAATGTGGAACTGAGCGAGTAGGCACAGTTGGGGTGCTTTGAAATACGTTACAGTGCTAAACATCAATTACACTTTGATGAGGATTTGCCAGAGGATTAATTTAGGACTGTTAGAGGAAGTACTGTGTGAGAATTCCCCTATCTAGCTGAGCAGCTCCTAAAGGCTGAAAATACTCTGGATTTGGAATGTCTAAGCAGTCTTTCAGTGTGAAGTGGATGCAGACCTGTGTGCATAGTTTGCCTTTCTGGTGATTCAGCATAGACAGACACAGTTCCACAGGGGGTTTTGACTTGCCAAGTAGGCTGAAATAATCACTGGAGGTCGTGGGGTTTTGGTTTTTTTTTTCTTTATACAATTCAGGTAATTTTGCTGTGACTTTTTGTTTGTTTGTTTAAGGCTGATATCATTAAATATAACAGGTCAAACTCATTTAGTGTTGTATTTGCATCTTTTTAAGTTCCCTTGTGTCATCACTGTATTGTCTGCCGTTATCCAAATGTAGGGCCTTAAGCTCATGCATCATTCCCTGCTGCGGCTCAAGGCATTGTGCACATTGGTGCTGAGGTTGGATTTTCATCATCTGGTGTTGCTTCTTTTGAAAAGCCTTTGCCACATGCTAGAATTGACACAGGAAGACTTCCTTATTTTTAGCACAGTGTGTATATATAGTGTATTTTATTGAACTCTGACTAGTTCATAAATTTGAGAAGGATTGGAACCAGTACTTGCTCTTTGATGAAAGTGCTCGTGTATTGGGGTTAAATACAGTGCTTCTTCAGGGTAGGAAGGTGTGTGTTCATTTAACTATTTAAGTGTGCTCTAAAGGATCCTCCCTGTCTGGTACTGTGCCACTTCCTTTGTGACATGAGGGTAAGCTGACAAGAAAAACAGTTAGTTTACTGAAAGGAGTAAGAATTCTAACCAAATCTTGGTGCATGCCGGTTTATAAAATGAGAACACAGCTTAAATTTATTCCATCCAGTACAGGAGCAAAAGTTAAAACACTCACTTGATTAAAATGAGTTCTTGGAAGGGAGGCAGGAGAAGCTGTTAAATGGAGTCTCATGTTTCCAGCTGGTTTGGATGTTCTTCTAAGAATACATATAGAAGCTTCCTGGATCAGTATTTTGATTGTGCAGGCACGTGTGTAAATGCTTTCAAATTCATAGCATGTGTTTTGCTTTCATTTCAGGTGTACTTGAAGGCACCTATGATTCTCAATGGTGTCTGTGTAATCTGGAAAGGCTGGATAGATCTACAGAGGTTGGATGGTATGGGCTGCCTGGAATTTGATGAAGAGAGAGCACAGGTAAGACAGTCTGCCTGTGGCTACTGTGTCTTGGACATTTGTTCTTCTGGAAGGAAACGTGCAGTCAGGTAGCAATCACAAATTCTAATTTTCTTTTTTTCTGCTTTTACTTTAAGTACAAATTCCAAAGAAAACTTGTAGTATAGAAGTTCAGAAATATGTAGTTGTAGCTAAACACTGGTTTAGCTATATTAGATCAAAATATTAGGGGCAGGGATCATTTGTAGTTTACACCTTTGTGATTTCACACTCTTACTATGCTACAGAGTAGTAGATCAAAGTATTGGAAAAACTATGCCAGTAGCTTGTAACAATTTAACTGGCAAGTTTATTCTATTTTAGGGTGGTTGAGGTTTTTTCAGTAACTTTCTGTTTTATTGCATGTGGGTGGGAATGAATAGGGGTTTTTATTTGTCCTCTAACACTGCTCTGTTAAGATATGGCAGCTTTTGAGAACTTACTATCTACTTACTTCCCACCAGCCAAATTACTGTCTAGCAGCTGAATCTTTGGACGTATACAAGAACAAAGTCAACACAGAGGAAATGCCTTTTAAAGTGGATATCCCATAGATAAGGTTCACATAGACAGCTGTAGGATTCTTTAACTTAGTCAGACTTGACACGTCTTTGCTTTTGAGATACAGTTTGGTAACAAATCTACTTAACTGATACTAAAACCTGATGCACCAGGTTTGTTGGTGGGTTTCCATGAAGATCACTTGTCTCTGTCTTGGACACTAAACTGGATGTAGTAACATCAGTTACCAGAGTTATGACTTACAGTCTATATTTTGTGATGAACTCAGCCCTGTGAGAGCTTGCTCTTGGCAGCTGTGGCCCAGAACTCATTTAAATAAGGATGCATTTTCTATTTCCACTGTGTGCCTCATTCTCAGCCCTCACTTCTGTGGAGTTTCCTTTTTAGTCCTTCTACAGCTGCAGTTGGTCACTACATCACAAGTGGGAGCCCTTTGATTCCACCAAAATACCTCAAAGTTTCCTTCGTTGTCATGCCTTGCCTCTCCCTAACTTAAGAAACCAATTTGCACATTAATGAGATGGTCTTAAGGTGACTATGTTCTGGATTAAATAGAAATGCTTTGTGTCAGGAGAGTGTCTGAAGTAGTCACAGCCCTGAATGCTTTTTCATGATGCCTAGAAAGAGAGAATAATAGTCCTGCCACCTTTTATCAATCCATGAGAAAAGCCACAGACCCAAGCTTTTACTTGAAACCCACTACTTGCTGGGCATTCATTTCTTGCAAAGCTGTGTCCGTGTTTTGAGCTCAGTTTCAGCAGCAGAAGCAGCGTCAGAGCTGTGGACTCCCTGAATTAGGAAGCCTTTAGGCTGTAATGGCTTACACAGCCAGGGCAAGTGTGGAGCCCTGAGGACTGTGCAAGATAAATGCAAAGGTTCTTGATCTACAGTTACTAAGTTTGGTACATAACACTAAGTCACAGGACTTCTGAACTGAGAGCAGACTGGTGGGAATGTGCACTCAGAAGGAGACAGTGTCACTCTTTTCCAAATTTTTATCTCAAAAAAGTGGACACCCTTCCAGAAAGGAGAGTGCTCAGGTGACCTGTGGTTTCACTTTTTCTCTTCTTACTTTCATGATAAGTATTTTTGCAAGTGCTTAGATTATTTCAGTTTCTCAATGTGTAGATGCTGTCTTAACAACTCCTTTTTGTTGTCTTCAGAAAGTGTTTGTGCACTGGAACTGTGGTTTAGGCTCTTTTTGTGTGTGAGTAGTTGTATGAATGCCCTCAGGTGTCAGTGCTTGCTCGAGTTGTGAGTACAAAGTATTGCACTGTGTGGATCTACAGAGACGTGTTTGCACTCAGTTACTTGTGTGTAATTTGGTTTTAGTTTGTGCTTCTTGGTGGTTATGAAGTCATCATTGGTCATCTTATTTGCTACAGTGGTAGTGCCAAAGGGTTCCTGGTGTTGTAAGGAGCTGTGCAGACACAGAAGTAGCTGCACCCTTACGTGTGTTAGTATTGTAAACATTTGGGCAATCTCTCACAGTCTTAAGTTTCCTCTTTCCTGTGTCTGTCACTCTGCTTCCTTGTTTAGAACTGTTGTAATACTGCTGGAGGCAGTTGGCCCAACTGCTGACATTGATCCCCAAATAATACTGATGTCAGACTGGGCTTAATGCCTCACACTGTGCATTGCAGTGCCTGTGGTACCCACTGTCCTTTGTAATCAAAGGTCCTGTTGGTGTTCACACACACACACATTTTTTTCTGGAAGCCTTGCCTTAGACAAATGTAGTGCCCTTGTATTTTTCTGTGTCTTAGCACTTCTTACTAACTAGTGCTGGGATCAGATAAAATTCCTCTTTGCTGTCACACTTTAGAAATTACACTGTCCTGCACCAGGTCACAGATATTTTTGGAAGAAAATCCACACACATAACACTGAAGTACTTTAACTAACTGTTAAGCCACTATTTTTTCTACTTAATCCAGAGCCTATTCATGTCTTGTTACTAAAGCAGTTTTACTTTTTGTCACTGAAGGTCCTGATTCTGCTGCGTGTTCAGACTTTGATGGACTAAACACACACAGAGCTGTACATATGTGCTTGAATATCTTCCCTACTGGGGGCTGAAATCTCCCTGGATTTGATATTTGAGTGTCCATAAGAAACTGTTTCTGTCTTCAGTACTTTTGCATCTCTCCTGTGGTAGAGCATGTTGCTACCTCACTAAATCTTTTCCTTCCAGACTTCTGTGGGGCGTGTGTGTGTGTGTGTGTGTAAGCTTCTCTCTTGTGTGTTTTTTTTATTTTCTGGATTGAGAGGTTTATTTTTGTTCAGTTGTAGTGTTGATACAGCTCATTTTTTGCTTGTTCTTCTTTTTCTTAGATTCATACCAGAATCATTTTTATGGAATAAAACTTGAGATGTGTAAATGACTTTGTCTCAAGCAGCTGCATTCGCTAGGCTACAATTCCTAGAACTGAGTGACATTTAAAAAAATGTTTGTTAAATTCCTGCTGTATAAGACTGAGACATTGGTTAATTTGTTAGAATGCATCACCAGGAGTAGAGCAGAATGTAATGTTTTTAGTGAAGAAAAGAAAGTTCTGGTGCTTATTTTCCTTTTGCTTTCTCAGACAGTAACCAGTGTTTCAGCTGTCAACATGTCTTCATTCTAGACGTCAACATACTGATTTTTTTCCCCATGGATTTCTAATTTGGTTTCTTTTGGTTTCTTTAAAATACTCTGGCTGAGGCTGTATGTCATCCTCTTAGTGCATGACCACTGTAAATGGTGGTAAAATGCAAAAATCTTTGATAAAAGAATCTGCTTCTACTTCAGTCTGTTAAAAAAAGGATAATAAAGACATGGATATCTTCTGTAAATTAGAAGGCAGCTTTTCTGTAGTCAGCTGGGAGGCAAGCTTATCTGTTTTCTCTCTCTCCTTCTGCATTATTAAGAACAAACTTACTTTCTGCTGTCTGACCTTGATTGCTATGCCTTGTACGAACATTAAGATAGCTATAAAGGGCCAAATTCTACTCTTAAAAATAGTAGGTAGTGTTAAAATGTTATCTTGTTGGCAGCTTTAAACATTGCCCTCCGATGGTGCTTTCTGGGGACCTGCCAGTGCAGGGCTGTGGATTGGCAGCTGTTTGTGTTTCACTGCCCTGGGCCACGAGGGAGCCCCTTCACAGCATTTCACAGAGCAGCTTCAGGGCCCACCACTGTGCCCACGGCAAAAAAAGCAATTTAACATTTTCTCAGGCTGGGGATGCTTTATCTTAAATTAAAAAATTTATGCGCTTAATCCCTTGGTATATTAAAACTTAGCTGGGCGCTCTGCATGTTTATGTCCTCTCACAGTCAAGGTTACCTTTTTTTAAAATTATCAGCTTTAAAATAACGTTGCCATGTATGTGGGAACTGTAAGCAGAGTTAGTAGTAATTATAGCTGAGGAGTTAGGAGGAGAGAGAAACAGTACCGTTTGTACCTTACTGTTTTGTAGAACCTCTTTAGAGGAACAGAAAATACGTGTTAAAAGGCCTCTTTAAGAGAAGTAACTTGTAACCCATTTAATGGCTTTACATATTAACAACAGTTTATTTAGAACATTTTCTAAATAAACAGTTCCAGGTACAGTTCCAAGGATTTTTGTTTTGTCTTAATTTATTAAATCTATTCCTGTGCATAAGCCCTTTTTGAAAATAAACTAGAGAGCTGCTGAAAGGCTGCAGGTTTCTCCTCCATTGGATTGGAATGTGTGCAAATTAGTGGTGGAATAATTTCTGCTTTGCACTTTCCTATGCACCTAAAATTAAATAATATAAATTATACATAAGGATTAAGAGTCTTCATACTGATGCACCTGCAGCAGCTTTCAATAAAATGAAGGATTTATTTGGTTTGTAATTTAGCTAATACTTTTTTTTAAATGCAGGAGAATTAGATTACCATTGTTTATGTAGTGCTGCCAGTGGACTCTGACTAGCTGTACCTGTGAATACTGTCTCTAAAATTACTTTTATAAGGAGAATAAAATGTATTGCCTTTTTCATACAACTTCTGAGAATTCCTAGGTTTTAAAAATACCCAGCAGCATTTAAAAGACTGGAAAAGCAGCTCTTCTTTAAAAATGTATTTTAGTAGTAGCTGCATTCTACCTTTGGTTATCTCTACCACTGAGTGAAGGTGAGTATTATTTCATTAACCTGTATTGGCATTTGCTGGAACTCCTCTGTGTTCAGGCAGGCTCTGTAAGACATACTTGACGTTGCTGCCAAGTGATGCTTAATATGAACAGGGAATGTGATGGTAGAAATGAGGGTTGCCTTTTGTGTCACTCTGTGTCCTCTGGTTTGGTAGCAGGAGGATGCATTGGCACAACAAGCCTTTGAAGAGGCTCGACGAAGAACTCGTGAATTCGAGGATAGAGACAGGTCTCATCGGGAGGAAATGGAGGTGAGGGTTTCACAGCTGCTGTCAGTAACTGGTTAGTACTTTCCCAAAACTTTAGATTGTTTCCATTTATTTGTCTGTTTGTACAATGTTGTGTATTTTCTGTTTGTTCAATGCTACCATATAAAAATTGCAAAATGCATTGTTTTTAACTCTTGTAAAACTGATTTCAAGTTTTTAAAGTTTTGATAAGAATTCTAAGATCTTACCCTTTTTTCCTTTCTGTAGATGGCCTTTGCTGTCGGTACTTGAGCTATAAGGACATATTTATTCACAGAGTGGCCATTTCTCTCTCAAATGATACTTCAGTAGCAGAGAGAAGGATCTTTGGCCCATGCATTTCATTTCTCATGAACACAGGAAAGACTTTAGAAGCTGTGGACACATAATTCTGGAGCTAGCTATCCCCTGTTGTGGGAAACATTATCAGTGAATTTAATCAGTCTGCTCTCTTGTACAGGCTAGTTTTATTGTCCTCTCATCTTTTTCTAGTTGGCAGGTAGTCTTGCTCCTCTGTTTCACTGGTGTAGTTCCCCCTGTGGTGTTCTTTGCTTCTTCAGGGCCCCACAGTATTAAATCTTGTTCTTTCTTGATGAGAGCAGAAATTACTGAGCAGAAAAGAGGAGCCAGGAAAGGGAATGGAAACCAGCTGCTCCGAGATGTCAGAAAGGCAAGAGCTGCAAGAGGACGAGTAATAATACATAAGGGGAGCTGGCAAGTTAAAACAGGCTTAGGTCAGGCAGAGAACAGGGAGAATACAGAAACGCTTTGAATTTCTTTCCCTTACTAATGCTATTTCTTACTTCTTGCTTCATCAGTACAGCCTGGCTTTACTATAATCAAATATGATCAATCTGGTGGTTCTCCAGTTTTTAGAAAATTTGATTATTGTTATTGCTAAGCTACTTTTCTTTTGGCTTCCTTTCTGGTAATTGAGATGATGAGACAGACTTTCTTGCCTTCCAAGTACAATTGGAAGACACTGAGCATGAGAATGAGGGCGAACAGGCAGACAGAGAGTAGTGTCCCTCCCTTGGAAGGGATGGCTGGAGTATGTCTCCTTGCAAACACTGCTGCAGACAGGTCAGAATGTCAGCTGTAACAAAGGTAAAATCCTTACCTACCTTGGATGTCTTGCCTACCACTGGATCCTTGGAGCAACATCTGGATTATCTGAATGATTCTGTCACAGCATAGCTAGAACCTGCTCGTAGGGTCAATTCAGGCAGAAGGCAGAATGAGCTTCAAGCTTTTTGTGAAGATGAGTGGCAGCCTGCCCTAATTTTAACAACACAGTAGAAACTTTAGGTCCAGCCTTGTGCCTTTCACCTCAGTTCACTTAAAGGTTTTCTAGATTTATTTTCCTTTACTGCGTCCTTAATCCCCACTCCTGCTACAGAGAAGCAGCTCTGTGTGCATACTGAATGCTGAAGGCTTAAAAAGAATGAGGCTTCCTGAAATAAACTCTGGAGTTCTGAGAGACTTAACTTCTTCCTCCAAGTGCAGAAAACACTTTCTGCAGCTAAGCTGTGCAAAAAACTCTTTCAGTTAACAGTGAGATTGAGGTAATACTGAGCATCTGGGGTTTCATGACAGACATCAAAACTTGTAACACTGAGACACAAAAAGAAACATCCTGGCTGTCTGCAGGAACAGGATTCAATAACTTCTGAAAATACTCTTGGTCTTAATAAGGCAGCAGGCAGCTGTTATTAAGTGATGTCCTTATTAGCTGCTACTACCCATTTTCTCTTAAAACAACAGTATTTGTTGTCCTAGCTCTGAAGCATTGGTGTAGATCACCTACAGAAAGGAAGAAAAGGACTAACTACTGATTTGAAATATGTTTAAGCAGAACGAAGAACTTTATCCAAAGGTAGTTCAAATTTATGTGATGTCAAATACAGATTTTTAATAATTGCAATACATTGTTATTCATACTTCGCTATTTATTTTATTGTACATGTTTAATATGTCTAACCAAGAGGTCTTTGCTGCAAATACTTACAGAACTATAACTAGTTTTCACATTCAAGTTTTCATTTGTGTGTTTGGGGTAAGATGTTCTGACTGTGTCTCTGGAATGTTTACAGATGAGTTTTTGCAATTTACATCTTAGGACAGTGTAAAAATTGGGCTTTTCTGGGGTAGGACAGGCAGGAGAGCAGAGACAGACTTAGAGTGCATTCCTAAAGAGGAATCAGGTTTCCAGACTATTCACTGTTTCCTTGACTTTCGCTCTAATGCAGCAGTTGGGCAGAATCAAATGAACTTTAATCAGTGAGCACGTACTGTTCATGATTACCATACAGAATTCTCAGTAGAAACTAATGCATAAATGTGCATTCCTGGGTTTGTTGTGTTTGGGGCCTGTATTGAATTTTCTGATGCCGACACGCTCAGTCAGCTTGGAAATGCAGTTTGTCAGTTGCACCCTTTGACACAGCATTGCTGACAGCTGAGAAAACCTTCATCCAGACTGCCTTGGGTACTCTTGGTGCAATTCAATAGGTCAAATAGTATCTTTGGGTTTACTGCAGAGATGGTATTCGAAGGTTTTTTATAGAAAAGGTTGGTTCTAAGTGTGCTGAATGAGTTTTTATATATGTTATGCTACACACAGATGAAGATACTGCCCTTATAATATTTTTAATATTACCTCCATACAGCTCTCATCATTACTAAAACTTAAGGTTTTTCTTTCCTGCTAAGATTGGCACAGACAGTAAAACTCAGAATTGGCAGACATGGAACAAGATCTCATCAGTGTTAATGATGGTTTTAGGAATTGCAACACTGTATAAGATCAGAATATTTCTGACAGTAGAATTACAGCCAAAATGCCCTTAATAGAGACCAGATTCTGTTCCAGTGGGGGAGGGAAGGGGAATCCTGCAATATTCCACCCACTCCTACCCAAAACAGAGGCGCCAGCTCTTTTGGAAACGTTTATCCATCCAAAGCCTGGCAGCATATGAAAATGATCAGATTAAATTCTTTATTTATACAGCTTTCTGGGTAAAAAGATTCCCTATTCTGAGTCTCTCTGTAGACTTAAAGTGGTTTATCGTTGCATGGGAGTGATCAGTGATAAGTTGATGAAAAGAGTTAAAGTGGATTGTATGTGGCAGTTGGATATTAGAACAGTGACACTTTGAAAGGGGGAAAAATAGGGAGTGCAGTAACAATTTAGAAATTATCACTTTACTAATTTTCATTTAGATATCCTAAAAAAAACCCCAACCAATAAAAAAAAAAATCCCCTCCACCAAAAACCTTCAGGATGCTGTCAAGTTTGTTTGCCCTCTTCGTATAGAGTCCCTTCCACTGGCAACCACATTAGCACCCCAGATCTTTATTTTAATAAACATATTCTTTGCATCTGAGGCAGGTAGTGCTTGCATTTCCCAAGGTAATTGTGTTTTTGTGCAATTACAGCACTCCTCTAATGTAAATAGGGTGTGAGTGGATTTAGGAATTTTCATTGAAGTTTTTAAGCACCTCTGAGTTGAACTATGTTCAGTTAAATTTTTAACATAGTTTGTTTTGAATACAAGATGCTTTTGAGTTTTTGTATCAACTTGTGCAGCTTAGTTGCATCAGGTACAGCAAATCCTGCCTCTCTGTTCAGGATTCTTTTGTTTCAAAGATGCTTTTGAAGTCAGTGAGTGTTCTTAGTGCCTTCAAAATTAATTATGTATTCCAATGGCTTCTACTTTTACAAAAACGTTGGAATGCTGAGACAGTGAATATTTAATGATACACACAAAGAAAAACCTTATCCTCAGTGAAAGATTATTGTAAAATAAAAAAAAATATGGAAGATCATTAAATTTAAGAACACTGAGCTACTTGGCAGACTTGCACAATTTAGTGGTTTCATACCAATCAAAGGCAAAGTTCTCTTTCCATGAGCAGGTGCTGCAGCAAAGGAACATTGTTTTAGGCTGTTACTTTAGGGGTGTATTCTGAAACTGCTGCCTCTGAACAGGTATATGGACTTGAAGTATTTGTATGTTTCCCTTTACCAAATAAATAGAAGAGAATGAGGAGACTAAAGGGATGTTGGTGAGGCTGATGTTTAATTTTCACAATGTCTTTATCTCCTTGTGTCTTGGTTGAGAGAGTCAGTATGAGTGTCTCTTCTGTGGTTTCACTATGAATGACCACAGTTCAGTGCCAGCATGCGAAGTTTTCTGCAGAAATTACTGTGAAGTTGCTGCCTAAAAGTGCTTGAATTTTCTGGTAAAACCTTTTGCTTGTTATTCAGTCTTCTGGCCATAGTAGCATGATGCAGAAATGTGTGACACTGTTGTGAATGGCTTGGAGAGGTTTAAACAGCTCCCACTTGGTGCAATTAGACTCTACTGGAAGTA
>JAWWEV010000022.1:12389741-12410847 GCA_035583235.1 Hafferia zeledoni | reverse complement strand
CAAAGCAGTGGATTTTCAAGGGATGGGTAAAGAGAAGAGGCTCTGGTGTGTTGCTGCAGGTCAGGGTATTTTGTGAAGGTTTATTTTGTATAGAAAAACTGTAATTTCAAGCTTGAGGTGATCTGTTTGACCATGTTATTCTGGAGCTCAGCTAAGGGTGTTCCGATTGCTTTACCTGGGGGTGGGTTGGATCTGTTCTCAGTCTTCAAATGATTTCTTCAACCAATATTTTTGAAATGTAATTTTTTCTGCTTTTTGTTCATTTCCTATGTTACTGCCATGCTCTTTGTTTCAGCAACACCGAGTAAAGAAGCGGAGTGGTTTGTTCATCCCTGACAGTCTAGTCTAGCAATCTGTCTGTTTGTGGTCTTGTGCTAAATATAAATTACATTAATGCCTAAGCAAAACCATTTTGGAAAACTGAATTAAATTCCCATTTTAAAAACCTTCATTTTGCTGAAAAAAAACCTGCCTTGAAACTTTTGTTTCTTCTAGTCTCAATCCCTGTCAATATAAAGCACCAAGCCACAACCCCAGCCTTTAAAAGCTGATGGAGAAAAATTTATCTGCATTTTTAATACTTAGTCCTGCTCTAGGATTTTGCACATTTTTGTTGGTTGTTGGGAATTACGAGCTGAAATCGCAAAATGTGTTTTACTTAATTGTGAACTCTTAAAAAGCAAACAGGATTTCTAACAGAAATGTAAACAGTTTACAGTTGAAAGAAAATCAAGTAGTAGGGACTGACTTTCATGCTTTCATGTTCTTCCAAGGTTCTAGACAGTAAAATCAGTCTCCCTTCTTTCTTACTCTCTTTTAAAGATGAAACTCTTAGTGTAAATAAATGCTCTAACTAATTAGAAGTGCTTTTGTCAAATACAACTGCCTTCAGAAGAAAGTATAGCATAACAATAAGTGTGGGGGGGGAGTTTCTGTTTTAATTTTGGTTTGGTTTTTAAAAACTTTTTTTCTCATAAAGCTCTCTGATTTTTAAGGGTTTTTTTCCTTAAAAAATTAATCTGTAATTAATTTAATTAATACTTATTGAATGAATTCTGTAAACTGACAGTGATATAAAAATAGCATAACCTTTAATACAGCTTTTTGAATGTGAAAGAAACCCAAACTTATTTTTTTCATATGCAGGGGGTAGTGTAGACTCCATACATGCTTCTATGTGTATACAGCCATAAATACATTAAATTTGTTTATATGCAGGATGAATACAACATAATTTAGAAAGAGGCATTAAAGTGGGCGTGTGGATTTGTGTTGCCTCAAAAGGTTCTACAGTGTGAGCAGAGCAGAGTAGGCCAGTTATGTTATGACTGGTTTGCTTCACGAGAACTTAAATAGCTGTTTGTGTAAAAGTGCTATGGAATGCATATATCAGAAAAACAATTTGTGCTGTACAGAATCAATGCTGACTGTAGGATGGAGAAGATCAATCTTGCAAATCAGGGAATACTGTAATATAAGCATCTTCTTTC
Organism: Hafferia zeledoni; assembly: GCA_035583235.1. Taxonomy (NCBI): domain Eukaryota; kingdom Metazoa; phylum Chordata; class Aves; order Passeriformes; family Thamnophilidae; genus Hafferia; species Hafferia zeledoni. The sequence continues at coordinate 12,409,357 of JAWWEV010000022.1, read as the reverse complement.
AGTCAATGAAGGTTAGAAAGGGGCTGAGCAACAGAGGAAACCTGTCTGGAGGCAATCAATATTAATTATAAATTTATAACCTTTAGACCAGCCTTCAAACAATACTTTCTAAAAGGGAGCATTTCAATGTTTTTTTCCCCTTGGGAAAAAAGTTTTAATACGAAGGTAAAAATTTAAATCTCGAAGCTCTCCAGAGCTACGTCCTCTTGCTGTGCTTTTCCTTTCTTGGCTTGCTGTTACTTTGGTCCAGTTACCAGAGTGGTGCACCAGAATTGTTGCCTCAATAGTGGCTTTTAAACAAAGATGCAACTATTGCAAAGATGTCAGGCAGAGTGTGCTCAGGGTTGGTGAGCAGACGGTGCTGCGTGGCCTGGTCATGCTCTGTGCTCTCCAGCAGCTGGTGGGAGAGCAGGCTCGGCAGGTTACACACTTGATGTGTCTTTATTTTCGGGTTTTTTTGGTTGGGTGGTTTTGCTCCTGTGGTTATACACCTTTTAGAAAAGTATCTGCAATGTATTCTCAGGTTTGGTTGGTTGGTTTGGTTTTTTGTTTAATCCCTTTTCAGGAGGTTGACAGTCCTTCTAAGAGAAGCCAAGTGCTCACTGTTTAGTTTTTCATAACATAACATAGCCTGATTTTTCACTTATTTAGTAAATTATAGATGGCAGATGCCAAGGCACATAATGCATCTGCTCTGTCTGTTTCAGCAGGGCAGAGCTGCCAGGATCCAATTAAAGAATTGCAGTGGAGTTGTCCATGAAGAGACTTTATTTTGGCTGCTCTTTGTGACAGCCCTTCTTCCTTCCCTCCTCTTCACCAGTGTCCCAAGATATATATGCAGTGGATATGTTTGTACTTGTCATTTCACTGCCTGGTACTCAGAGGTCCCAATTTCCCCTGCTGTTTTTTTAAGTGATTCATCGAAAGGGAGGGCCATCTTCATGGCAACCCTGTCCATCCTTCCTAGGTCTACTTCCAGCTTTCTCAGTTCTGCTTTCTCAGAGCTATCGTGTAAACCACACAGTGGGACTGCATTATCTTTTCCTGATGAGCTCATGTGGTCAGAGGAGTTGGTTTCCTTGGGTACGTCAGAGGCCTCAGAACATGCACAGGAAGGGAGTAGTTACAAATGCTTTCTCAAAGTCATTTTAAGGAGTTTTGTTGGCAGAGTTGAAAGCACCATTGACTGCAGCGTGGGTCAGGATTGAGTGGCTGCAGGAGGAGGATGGGGTCTGACTGTCTTGTCAACTGGAGGGACACTTGGGTGCCACCTTCCTTAATTACCATTATTCTTAGACTTGTTTTCCTGAGTGCCCCAGTAACAGATGTAAAGGCTCCAATGTGGTCCTTGTTAAAAAAAGCCAATGATAAAAGTTAATGATTCGATGATTTCAAGGTATCTAATTTATTGAGAAGAAAAAAAATATAATACAGATAGCACATCATACTCTTGATATGACTTTCAGTCCATCCTGGTTAACCTATATTTAGGCTTGGGCAAAGCTCAGATATCAGAGGGCTGAAGAGAGCATAGGTGTAAGAGCATTGCAGGGGATACATTTGAGTTTGTTCACCCTCAAGTCAAAATGTTTTAGTTAGTAACTCTTTTTTTTTTTTTTTTTTTTTTTTTTTTTGGTCAGAGTGTCATTACCTCCATGGTATCAGCATTGAGTTCAGCTTGAATAAATCTAGAGCAGCATGTGATAGGTGGCTCTGAAATGGTGTGTTTTGCCAGATACGTTCCTGCAATGCTTTCAGGCGGTCATCACACCATCTCCAGTGGCAGAGCTTTTACGTGGCTTGTGGCCAGTTGTAATTCCTTCCGTATTGCAGAAGATTTGCATGGCTTCATGTGCTGAAAGCTGAGTGCAAAGTATTTTTGGGTGTTGAAACTCCTGATGTGTCCATTGCATTAACTCTTTGATTTCAGGATGTTTGGAAGGAAACTGGCGGTGTTGGTTAAAATACATTCACTTTTAGAAAAATTACAACTGTTGTTGGATCTGTGTACTATTTACAAGTTTTTCTCATAAGCAACTATTTGTTACCCTTTGACTCAACAGCAAATGAAGGACATGCAAAGTAGTGCTCCTTCAAACTTAAAATCAGTATTTGACTGAAAAAAATGAAATATGCAAAGAAAAGATGAATAACTACTGTTTTCTCATGGCTCATTATGCATGACTCATGGCAGGGTATTCCATTTCCCAATGGCAAAGATAGATGCATCTTTCTTAATTGAAGCAAGTCTCCTTAATCCTTGAGAAGCTGAGCTCATTATTCACTGAGAGTAATTGTGGTGCTTTTGCATGGCAGCAAAAGGTAGGCATTTCAAAATTACAGCAAATACTGCAATTCAGAGGATTGATTAGCTGTGCTGGGTGTATGGGACCCTCTGTTGAGGCAAGTCTGGAAATTGCCATTTTGCATCTCTAAAAGGGAAGTTTTAGCTTCCTGTAACAGACTGAGGAGAACTAGCAGATTACCCTGCTGGTAGTCACACTCCTTCTGCAAGGGAGTGTTAAGGATCTTGTGGCATTTCTTATGAAAGTTGTATTTTGCCAATTGTCAGTGAACAAAAATACCACCCAATGCCTGATGCTCCACAATGAGCTTCCTGTCTCTGTACAAGGTCATTTCTCCAGTCTTTAACAAGCATGTTTTATTTTTTACCTTTTTATTTCGACAGGTGAAGCACAGTTGTAGTTGTTACGTGCTGTGCACGTGTGCCTTGGCAGGGTGGGTGGTGACTGGCAGAACAGCCGTGTGTGCTTCACATGTGTTGCCTTGCACGGTAGAACGGCACAAACAAAGGAGGGTGTCTGAGTCAGAGCTGTCATTCCAATATGTTACAGTTGCTTGTGTAAATCCCCACTTACTGAATTGCAAAATTACACCTTTATCCACATACACCAGTGTAAGATATTGTAATGACTGCTTTTGGTGCATTTGAGGGTCATTTGTCAGGCCTTTTGCGTATCACTTGAAAGGGCAAATCTGGCAGTTGTTCACTAGTGGCTTCTGCAAACTCTGCAAGTAGCAATGAGGTCACGAATCACGCAAATTCTTTCATATGTTTTGAAAGAAAAGACCACTTTAAGCAAAGCATAAATGCAACCATATGCCCATGTCTTAGAATCTTCACTGAAATTTGACAATAAAATTGCTGTGTGTATGGTTTGTTTTCTGAAGAAGGAACACTGTTGCTTTTAGAGCAGTAGTATAGCAGCAATTAACTTGCTGGTCTTTTCTAATCAAGTGTAAAAATGTTTATTGAGTGCAAAATTGGTAGAAGATTGGTAGAAGTAAGATTTTGGTAATTCTTAAAGACAGTGCATGCCTTTGTTTCCTTTTAGAAGAAAGAGGCTGCAGTTAGAAGAAATCTTGTTGCAGTCAGTTCAATAATAGGAGGAGAGTATGCAAAGTGGAACTGTTGCTGTTTTCTTAATGTTGGTACAACTCTAAATAGGTACTTTCACACTAATTTAAGACTTGTTGAACAACCATTTCATATTGAGAAAATCTTAACAACGCAGTTTACTTTTCTGTTGAAGGAGAAGACGAAGTGTGGGCTTTCCTTCATTAACTTTTCCACAGTGATTTTGATAGTCAAAGCTGAACGATTTGACATTTGTAAATTATGTGAAAATCTTAATTAAACACCATCTTCTAATATTCTGCATCTCTACAAAGAGGGCAGTTTGCAGAAGTTGCTTCAAGGGCTGAAAGGAGTACGCCCTGAAACACTAAAATCGTCAGTTCTGTATGTGATTAGAGCTGTTTGCTTTAAAGCGATTCCTCAGAAAGATTACTGAGAAATCTGTGGGTTTGTGCACAGCAGTGATGTTGGTTGGCACCTTCAGAGTTGTTCTGCATGTAGGAGAAGCAGATTGTTCCCTCAGTCAGAGCATGACCCGCACAGATAAAACAGAGTGAAAAGATTGGCTCACTCCTAAATACTTAAAATGCAACCAACAGCAGCACTGGATACACACATATGTGATAAGTAGCAAACTGTGATATTTAAGGTGGTGGAGGTGTTTCCAAAACAGTAATGGCAATATGACCACTAAGAAGAGTGCAGGAGGGAATTGTCTGCTCTGGAAACATGCTGATTACTAGAGGGATTTATTGAATTAAGTCCATGTGCATCAGAATGGGACCATTGCACATGAAAGGAAAATGTAACTTCAAATCAGTTTTTACATAGAAAGAAGCAGCAGTTCTCTGGGTGCAGCCAACCAGTTGAGTGGGAGCATACAATTAGGCAGACAAGAAGAGTGGTAGATAAGGGAGGCAGAAGTGAGCAGAGAAAGAAAAGTCTAAATTGGAGAAAGTGGTGTTGGCAGTGGTGTTGGTTGGGCCTGGGAAGGAACAGGCACTCTGCTCACTCGCCCATTGGTGCGGGAGTGCCCCAGCAGCACACCATGAGCTGGGTGGCTGCTGTGCTGGCATGAAGGTTTCCTCTGTGTCAGTAAACATGACTCAGAAGAGTCCAGTGAACACCAAAGAGCAGCACTTGTGCTGCTGTTAGTCACGGGTTTGTTGAAGTACTCGTATTGTTCTCTGTGGTGGTGTTAACGTGGTAATTGCTTGAACAGCGTATTTCAGTGGTACAATGCCTCCTGCACTAGGGCTGCTCCTGTGTCTTTCAACAGCATAGGAAAAGGCTTTCAGAGGAGGGAAGCAGTCACTTGTGCACTTTTTTTATAACCCTGAACATGGCAGGTTTTTGCAGCTGGTGAAGCTGCTGGAGCCACACTAGGATAATGCCTGTGTGGTGAAACCTTCCACCAGCTGAGGATGTGGCCCTGGTACTGTTGTGGTTACAGGCCATGGTTTCAGCTATTCACTCTGTAAACCTTAGGTTAAAGTATCAATACTAAAATGTCTTAAAAACCAGCTAGCCTGTATTAGATGTTCCCAGAGTTGAAGTGTGGCTTTAAAATTTTAACTGTATCAACGTTTTTAAGTATTTACCTGCAGCTTTTTTGTGGGCTGTTTGTACCTGTGTACAGGTAGAGAAAGTAGCTGGCTGTGTCTTTTACTGTGACTGACAATCCTGAATTTCCTCTTTACAATGCCATGAACATAAACTGTTTAACAGAATCATTTATTTAAGGGAGAACTTACATTGTTTTAATACAGGAGTGCAATCATAAGTCACAGTTTTCTCAGTTTGATATTATTGCTAACTTTGCAGGTGCACTGACGAAGAAAGTACATGTTAAAAAGTGTGTCAATCTGTAATGAAATTGTGCTCATGTGTTACCATGTTCTAAGTCACTCGATTCCTAAGGAAGCTAAAGCAAATGTTTCCCACATAAAAATGCTGAGGGGAGATTTATTTGGAAATTATGTGATGTACTTTGCCATCCTGCATTGTAGCCTTCTCCCTAAAATCCTGATACTGAAAACACTTACAGTAAAGGTTAACAGAAGGGAATTTCATAGGAAAGAAAATTACTTTGTTGCCTAACTGCTCTGGAAGTCTCCTGCTGATTGTTAAGGTGATGTTTAAAGCCTGACTGCAGGAGGGCTTTTGAAGCAGTGTGTGTGTGTGTGTGCACATATGTGTGCACGTATGTGTGTGCCCACACTCAACTGGGTGCCCCACCCAGGCAGATCAAAGCCCTGCACCTCTCAGGCTGTTGGTTATGGGGCATTACTGAACTGAAGGGGGGTTACTGAGTTGAGTTGGGACAGAATGATTTTGATGTTAAAAATTAATGCTTTGGTTACTGCTTGAATTGTGATGTTTCTGTCTTAAATTGGTTATGGTCTTTGTCATGTTAATGCACTGAATAAATTAACTGATCACTTCCTGATCACTTTTTTTTCCATCTTCAATATGTGTTTATCAATGCAGGCAAGAAGACAGCAAGACCCTAGTCCTGGATCTAACCTAGGAAGTGGAGATGATCTCAAACTACGTTAATCAGCGGCAGCAGACGCACCATGGTCTGCACTCGTGCATTGCTTCTCCTTGGCAAAGGATTTAATAAAAGACCAGAAACTGTGATAACTGGGTATACAATGGTCTGTTTCCTGACCTGCGGCAGTCGAAGTCACCACGAACTGCCTTGGTTTGCACTATGTTTATGTTACAATACCTGCATTTCCCATTTTAAGCATGTAGCCAGTGGCAATTTGAAATTTTGTTTTTCTATGCAAACTTATTTTTGTTGGCACTATTTTAGTGAAATGGAAACTTATGCAGCTATAAAACCATTTTTCTCAACTGTAATAAAAATTGTCACTTAAAAATAGGTCAAGATATTACAGATTTAGAACATTTTTTTTGTTGGGTTTTTTTGTTGTTTTGTTTTGGATTTTTTTTTTGAAACTGCTGGAAGCCAATGCATTCCAAGCTTAATTTTTTAATATGGGCTTTTGGAATTTTGATTGTTCTTATTTGCTCCTGCTTTATTTTAGATACGCATTCTTATCTTTCTTCATTTTCTTTTTTCCTAAATTTGCAAGACCTTCTAAAAACTGCTGACATTATTTTGCGTTATTTCCAAGCTAAACCCAGTGAATCAGAGCTGTTGGAATCAGTTTTCAAACTTTGTGGGTTTGTAAATGTTACAGTTGCAGTATTCTTTTAACTGCTAACAATTCATTAGTTCCACTTTTTAAATGATAAAAATCTTAAAATGTATATTTTCATGCATTAATGCATTCTGCCCCAGTATCTGTCTTAGATTTTATTCTGTACCAAGTGAGTTTGGGTGGCTGTTGTACCCTGTATATAGTGCTTTACTGAATCTCAGAGGAAGTCGCAGGCTGGCTTCTGTTTTATTCAGGGATTTTTTTAACTCCTTCTTAAAAGGGATACTGCAACTCCACAATCAGATTCAACAGCCTTTAAACTGGGAACAAAATCAGCTGCCAAGGTGATATGTATTACATAATGTTTAAGATAACTGCTTTAAGTATATTTTATATCTTTGGCTTTTTGTAAAGTTGTGCTGAATGGTGAAAAGCTGAGATGAGGTTGTGTGCAGAAGCCTCATACTGCACACAGGCCACTTCTGTTAAATCTTATGCAAATTAAGACTCCATTGCAGTATATATTGCATTTTCTAACAGGGTAATATTTGGGACGAATTAATTTGTGAATTAATCTTCTTTTATTTAGGGTGATGGTAAATGGACTTGTTCCAAAATTTTCATTGCATCCAATATTTGAAGAAAATTGATTGCAAATGTGATGTCATTTGGCTTTGTTAAAATGTGGTGCTTCCTGTACAGCCTGATTGATTAAAATAAATGATTCACTTAAATACCTTTTTAAAATAGGTGATCTGATTTCAGTATTTTAAGAACTATTTTAAAGGTAGAAACTCTGTATGGTTAGAACAGTTAAATCTTTATTAAATTCTATAATTAAGACTATAATACATTCCTCATTAATGGCAAAACAGTTGATGCAAAAGCGGTCTTGCAAAAATGTAAGCAGATGTCAATGTGAAGGAGAATCTTTGTATGTTAATAATATGAATATTTAACATTCACTTAAAAATGTCCTTAACTGTAAACTGTGAGAATGTCATCAAATAGAAATATTTTGATACTTCAATTTAAATGTGATTCACCTGAAAGATAATCTTTTCACTTTGTGGCCACGTATTCTTCTTGCTCTTCTTCCCCCAAAGAAATAATTTTTCTAAAGTGTTTCTGCACAGAGTTATTTAAGGGACACACGCATGCATCTGCACGCATCCCGAGCTTTGGATCTTGTCTGCCATCTGTGTATTTTTGATGGAATAGTCTGAAAATTTATTTTAAAAGGTTTTCCTAACGTTTCAGACAGTGGTTTTGAACCATAAGTACACAGGAAATGACCCTATCAGATATTAACGTTGCTATCTCTGTGTAAATACTGAACTTTCCCTATCATCATTTAGCATTCTGCTGCTTTCCATATCTTAATGCTGGCATTAAGATCACAGCCCTTACCCTCTGCTGGTTAGTGCAGACTTTTTAAAGTGCATTTTAAGTTATTGATGCAATTTGATATTTTTCATAATTTCTATTTAAACTGAAGTTGCATCATCTTTCTTGAATTCATCTCCTGTAAGAGTTGCCTTAAGCTACAGGATTGCTTTTGCTACTTTTTGTGTTGTATGTTTAACTTTCATAATAAACTTCTGTGTAGTGAAAACAAGGTGCTGTAAATTTATTTCTGACTCCCTGGCAGTCCACGCTGACGTATTTTGTGTTTGGGGGGTAACTTTCCAGCCCATGCTGGCGCAAGGCTGAGCTGATGTTTGTGGTTAAAGCAGTAGTGACATCCAGTGGTCACTTCACTAATCGATCCCCCTCCCTCATGTTCAGCAGCTGTCCGGAAGGGAACCCTTAAGAAAAAAGTTACACTGGGGAAAGTGAGGATTTTGCTGCCCTAAAATTCTTGTATCTTATAACTGAAATGCTCTGCTTGCTCTGAAAGCAGCTGTCTGCTGCAGATGCCCCAAGCCATTGCACCTCATGGGGTTGGATGAGCCGTGTGTGCTTCCAGGAGAGTGCTGTTTGTGGGTATGTTGTTATAAGCAGACATTAAACCTTGTTAATTGTGCTGCTTTGGGCAAGGGGAGAAAGAAGCAGGGGTTTGCACCTTGAAATTTGTGAAATGAGGAAATGTGTACTATGGAGAAAATATGAATGTAATGCTAGACTTGAAAACCATCTGAAGCTGGTCAAAGTTTAGGTGGTACAACTTCAAATAGCTAATACTTGAGTGAATGACAGTGTGTACCGAAATCAAGGAGAGGATTGCTTAATAACTGGAGAGCTTCAGTCTGCTTTGGGAGCATTTATATGCAAAAGGACCACGTGTAACCTTATTTTATATTTTTATAGTCTGACTGCAAACAGATCAGAGAATGACTAATGAAAACACACTGCTGTGATCTGTGGCTTTCCTGAAGGTCTCTTCAGTTTGGAAGGGAGGTAGCTTTTAAAAGAGGCAAAAATGACAAACTGTTGCTCCATTTCTGTTCCTGAGGGCAGACAGTATCTGTTGGCTACTGCTGCAGGCTCTGCTGTCCAAGCAGGGAGATTTGAAAGGTGCCTGCAAGCAGCTGTTCCTGAAGCCATGGGGTAACTTGTTGGTTTACCTGTGAGTAATCATGCAATGATTCACTTTTCTGCCCAGGGTACATCACAAGTGGGTGAGTGCTGTGCTTGTACAGCTGTTCTTGGGTGAAGGCATCCAAAGAACAGAGGCACTTTGTCCACTGGCTCCTCATAGATGGGGTTTGCCTCTCAGGTGCTTAAACAGCAGAGGGAATGTGAAAATCTCCCTGCATGAGCCACATACAGCAGAAAAGGATTTTAAGAATGTTACTAATCCCTTAACTAGTATAATGTAGGGATGGCTGTCCTTGCTTTGGGAATGATAAAGACCACTGGAAGTGCTGGAGCTTATTGGAATCGAGAAGGATGTCAGTGACCTGGAGCCCAAGCACAGCAGGTGAGGTTTGGCCACTTCTGGCTGGGCTTTTTAACCTCTTGTAGTTACATGACCTCTTCTGAAGCTGACAAGACAGAGTATTAACTGTTTCTCAGAATTCTGAAGCGGTTTGGGTTGGAAGGAAGCTTGAAGCTCAACCAGTTCCGACCCCCTCTCCAACCTTCCACTAGACCAGGTTGCTCAGAGCCCCATCCAGCCTGGCCTTGAATGGCTTCCAAGGATGCAGCAGCCACAGCTTCCCTGGGCAATCTGTGCCAGTGCCTCCCCACTCTCACAGGTAAGAATTTCTGATACCCAATCTAAACCCCCCCTTTATGTCAGTTTGAACCCATTACCCCTTGTCCTGTCACTCCATGCCCTTGTCAAAAGTCCCTCTCAAACTCTTCCAGTCCTTAGAGTTACTCAGAGGGCTCTAAGGGCTTCTTGGAGCCTTCTCCAGGCTAAACAGCTCCTATAAAAGTAGGAGAGGTGCTCCAGCCCTCTGAGCTTCATTGTAGCCTCCTCTGGACTTGCTCCAGTAGCTCCATGTCCTTTTGCTGGGGACTGACCCCGGAGCTGGATGCAGTACTACAGGTGGAAGTCTCAGTGTTTAGTCCATTTACTGAAGTTCTCAAAACCTGAATGAGCAGGTTTCGTAGTCCTAAAGGAAACACCAGCTGTCCCACGCTCATGGGACCCCTTCTGAGAGCAGAAAACAGAGAATGAAACTGGCGGTGAAAACAGCAGCTTTTCTGTTCCTGAAGATCTGTGGTGGTTTGTCTAATAACCAGCCTTGTTCAGATTAGAGATGGGAAGTTAAAGGAAGGAGATGTGGTTTTGGAGAACTCCAGAATTGCATGGCCTAGCATAATGTCAGCAGGACTACTGTAAGTTTGTTTGTTTGTTTGTCATTAGTTCAGGACTCCTTTTAAAAGAATTAAAGAATCCATTCTGTCTGCAGAGAAATAGGACCAATTTCTGTGAAGTTACATTATTTTGTTACTACATTTCCAATGCAAATAAGAGAATGACAAAAATGGCTTCAAGGATGAGAATTATAGTGAGAAGTTAGAGCAGAGTGAACATTTGCATGGGCAACATTTCTCATAGCTCATTTGCCTGACATCCTGTCTTCACACTGCCACGAAATGCAAATCCCATCCATGCATATTCATCAGCTGCTGCAAGCTCAGAGCTGCTCTAGGTTTAAGTAACTATTAAATAGGTTTCTCAATTACAGGTTGAGATAAGTGAATTTTTAGAATTGCCTTGGGCTCTTTAAGCTCCAGGAGTGAGAGCAGGAAAAAGTAGCACAGAATTGCTGAGTGCTGTCTTGGCTGGTGCTGTCACCCAGAGCAATGGAGGGCTGGGAAAAGATGGGGGAAGGAGTGGGAAACTGTAATGCTTCTTGCTCAGCTGTGTGTGTGCCTCTTACTGGGCCTGGTCCACAGTTTATCACAGCTGGTGAGACTTCTGCCAAGTCTTTGTTGCTCCCTACAATTCTCCTGATGTGTAACTGTTTTCCACCCTGTTGGACTTGACAATGGGGTCTTGGGAGACATGGGTTTTCCTGGTGCTCTGCCTTCCCTTGTTCCACAGACTGTGATTCTCTGTTTTTCATAGGAACTGGTGTCATTACTGCCTTTCCCCCTTTGCAACCTTCTTTCTTCCCTGGAGCAGCTGATGGATTTAGCTTGAAAACAGAAAGACCTAGGGCTGGAGCAAAGTTTGTTCCTGAAAGCTCTTCGCTTTTCCAGCTGTTACCCACCAGTTTGCTGGGAGAGTCTGTCCCTTTGAGCCTTTCCCACTTGCATCCCCAACCCTTTCAGCTTTTGCTATTCATACCTTACAAAAACCTAGCAAAGTATAGGTGTAGAGAAACAAGCCATATAAGATAACTAAAGCTTTTTGGCTGTGGGCTGCACTTGGCCCTGATCACTTCCTGTGTGACTGCCTATTACTGAAACAGATGCCTGGGGTGGCTGTGCTGCTGCTGCAGGATTTTGGAAGCATTTCAGGGCTTCAGCCCATCACAGCAGTGATGCAGATAGTGGCTTTTCAAGCCATGCTCCTTGGGAGAGCTCAGACATGAAGCGCTGTGGTTGGTATGGGGAGAAGTGAGCTGGTTCAGGGAAGAAGCCATGGGAAGGTGGATTTAACCACATAGGTTGGACATAAGGCTTTGGCTTTGGGAAGTGAGCAGGTACTGAACACATCAAGGTGGAAGAGAAAATGAGGATGGGTGGGGAGGGAGAGGTCCCACCAGTGCTGGTGTTACTGACACTGACCATTCCCTTCAAGCCCAGTGGGCACTGTTGTGTCTGCCCCTGCTTTTTGGTGGGCAAATTAGTTGTGGCTCTTGGTTTGAGTCTTGAGCAGAGAAGAGTTGCTGTGTGCTCATGACCAGTGCAGTAGTTCTGGGTGCTGATTACTGGATTTGTTGTAGTATATGCATTTGGTGAGAGAAGTGGGAGGGATATTCCTCAGTATGAGCAAGGATGTGGCGTCTGTCCTACCTCTGCCTTTGGCTGGAGATACAACATTGCGTCCCTGTCTTCCCTTCCCTGCTGTGGCACCACTGAGCCCTTTGCAGAGGTGTATTTAGTTCTTGTTTGTGATCACATATCACAGCTTTTCAGGAGGTGGGTCTGAGCAGTGCTTGCCCCAGGAGCTGGTTCCCACCAGGGCGAACACTTCAAACAGGGGCAATGTCCTTGCTGCCTGTTTTGGGCCTGCAGTGGCATTCAGTGGCCAGAAGTATTGAATTAATTGCCAAGGCTCATTCCTGGCTTCTTCAGTTGACTTGTTTGTTATAACTCAAGTGTTGCAACTCCTGGTTTGTGTTCTGTCCAGTCTTGGTGCTGTGGTGCTGTTCTCAGCTCCTGAGAGACATGGGGCAGGAGAGGTCAGTGGCAGCTCAATGTACAGCTGTGGGTTTCTCTTCTGCAGTGTGTGTCAATGTCTTTTCTAAAATCCTGCCCATCTGGATATAGAAATTGCCCTCAAACATGGGCCTTGGTCTGCACCTCACTGGCACTGCAGCAGCCCTCTCCTATGGCAGGTGTTTCTCTCCAGCTCCTGTTTCTAACTGCATGGAGCTGCATGAGTTGAGCAGAACCCCTGGTGAGAGCCTGAGAGCTCCAAGCTTGGAGGAGAGCAGAGAGGTTTGTGGGGTTGCTGCTGGATTGCAAACAAAGCCATGGGGGGAACAAGTCTTCTCAGTAGGCAATTCTAAATAAACAGGCAGCTCTATCCAGAAACACCAAACTAACCAACACCTCTGAGCCAGGAAAGCTGCTGAGCATCTTGTTTCCCACAATGATGTGCCAACTACCCAGAGAAAGCACCAGGTCCCCTCCCACCACCAGCCCTGCCGAGGGCCAAGCAGCCCTGTGCCTCACAGCATGACATCCCCTTCTCCCTGTTGGCCCCTGCACGGGGCAGCACCTTGGTGCGATGCCTGCTCTAGGGCTGAGATGCCATAGTCCCCTTTCAGCACCATCCTACGCCTCAGTGGCCTTCCCTGGTGTCCCAGGATCTCTGGCTGCTGTCTGTGCCTTGCCACCACCCTGCAGCTGCTCAAACAGCCTGTCCTCAGGGCCAGGAGCCTGTGCCCACAGCTGCTGGAGCCCAGGAGGAGGGGGATAGTTGGGGATGCTCAACCCTCCATGAGAGCCAGCTGTGATCCACCTCCAGGGCATAGAATCACAGAATGGTTAGGGTTGGAAGGGTTCTTAAAGAGCATCTAGTATACAGGCAGAGGAACTTCCAGGTAATTTGCTCTGGCTGTGTTTGAGGTCCAGGGGGAAGGAAGGGAGGGATAGGCAGTGTGGCATGCACAGACTGCTCCTGAGCTGCCCAGTGATTGCCTTCCACTCAGGTCAGAGCAGCTGCTGCTGCTGAGGAGTCCCCAAGTCCTTTCCTGGCAGCAAAGGCCCCAGCTCGGAGCCACTTGGCGGATGCTCCCACACAGAGGAGAGGACAGATCCTCTTTTTGGTTCTGCTTTCGGTTCTGCTCTGCAGAGCACGTCTGGTGTGACAGCCGAGACCTGATGATGGTGGTCCTGCGTGACTTTCTGAAACCACCAACACCAACAAGGTGACTTAGTCACCAGCTCCTTCAAACTCTCTTGACATCCTGTCCTCTGCTTCTGCATCCAGGGCTGGATAAGCCAGCAGGACCACAGGGCATCACACTGAGAGGGAGGCTCAGTAAGTATCTGTTGTTGGTTCAATCTATCACAGCCCGTGAGTAAGATTCAAGTGATTCCCACACTGCTCATTCACCAGAAGTTCAGTGACAGAATGAGCAGCCAGAGATCTTCAGAGGCTCCGAGAGGGACCCTGCAACTCTGACTCATCTCACACTAAATGACAAAACCCTGAGCACCAGGGCTAGTGCAGGCTAATGTGGGGGGCTGACCCCTCTGTTCCCCTTCCTCATGCACTTTGCTCCATGGCCCTTCCTCATCATTTGCTCTGACACTCAAACATCCAGTTTGGAAACATCTCTGGAGGTGAAACAGCCCACATGAAAGCCCTGTCACCTGTAGAGAACTCCTGGCTCCATAAACCCTTGGAATAAGGGGTTTGGGGATTCTCTAGAATCCTCAAATTCATCCTTATTAAAAAAACCCCAAAAAACAAAAAAACCACAACAACCTGTGCTTTAAATTATTTTATTTTTATAGAATCCCTGTGCTTTGCCCCAGGGTGAATTTTACCACGAATTTTTCCATGCATGATTAAACCCCCAAATGCCTGGCTGCACAGCAGCCAAAGGGACGATGCAATGGCCAGCAGCTCACTGGAAGGACAGGCGGTCCCCTTGCAGCAGCTGCTGACGCTGGTGGCTCTGTGGTGACTGATCTGGGAAGGACCGAATAAGCATCACCTCTGCCCGCTGCCCCCGGCTCCCTGCCCAGCACCGCGGGGAGCTGCGCTTCGCACCCTGCCCACGCCTGGCAGTGTCTCCCAGGCTAAACCATCCTGAGGGGGGAAAGAGAAACCAGCGCATCTGTTTCTAATGAAGTCGAAGCCAATTTAGATGTAGCCCTGCAAGAATCAGAGCTTTTAAAGCATATCTGGAAGGGACGGGTCCTGCGAAACGCACGTACCCGTGCCGGCCGCCGAGCTCCGTCGCGCCGGGGCGATGCAGGGGAACAGCCCCTCCCATCGCCAGCTTTTACCACTGCTCCCTTTCCCTCTCGGGAGCGCTCCGTGCTCATCCACTCGGCCCTCCTCCCCAGCCCTGTAAAATGTCCTGCGTGGGGCGGGAGCCATCCCGGCTGTGCTTCTTCTGGGTCAGCGTTTAACAGGACATCTCAGCATCCTCGGGGGAGCGCCAGACACTAAACGCAGTGCAAAAATGCACAGGAGCTTTTGCAGCTGCCAGGAGCCCAAATCCTGTCATATGAGAAGTGATGTCGGTGACCACCGTGGTCCTGAGGAGGCAAAGCACGTACCGAAGGCTTGCCACGCTCCCCAGCCCGTGCCAGGCACACATCGCCTCCCTACCCCCGGCCAGGCACAAAATCACCTCAAAAACCTTAATTCTCGATCGGCTGCACGGCTGCGAGTGCAGCACACCCGACGGGGAGCAGGAAGCTCTCCCTGGAGCATGTGAGTCGCACCCGGGGCGGCTCAGGACGGGGCTCAGGAGTGCTGGAGGCTGTGAGCGTGCGGGCAACCGGCCCACTGGAAAAAGGCACTTTCTGCCCCGCCACCCCTGCGGGGGCAGAGCAGCTCCTCGGACCCCGGCATGGTGCTGACGCTGCACATCCTGCCCGTGTTAAGCTTGGCCGCCGCTCCAGCGGCTTTCTGGGTGATTGAAACCATCCCGGCAGGGCAAGGCAGGGCGTGCTCAGCGCCGGCGAGGAGGGCAGAAGTGCTGAGCCAGCGAAAACCGGAGCCAGGGGGCTCCCCTGGGAAAGGCCGGGGTCGGTGTTCCCAGCCCCTGCCCACCCGGGGACCCCGAGCCTGGCACTGATGGGGCACTGCCCACATCGGTGCGACCCGAAGCTCCTGGTAGTGGGATAAAACCCCCTAACGAGGTGGGATAAACCCTCCTTGGCAAGTCCCAACACTTCCCCCCCAGCACACGACCAAGGCTCCCCCTTGGAGCTGCCAACGCTGTTTGGATCCATTCCTTGCCAACCCAAAACTTTGCAAAGCGAAATGCACCTCCAAAAAAAGAAAAAAAAAAATCAGAGCAACTTCACAGCTTTATAGCAAATATCTTTCTCCCAACTGAACCAGTGTTGCCGAGGCTGGGGTCTCTTTCCAGCCCATTTTTCTGGGCAGCCGCAGGGCAGATTTCCTTACAGATCTGATCTGTGTCGCTATTGTCGCCGGTCGGGAGAGGGCAGCGCTCCTTCGCTCTCAGCTGCCGAACGTTTCCCCACGAGCCCTGGTGAGTTTTTGGTCCCTCCTGGTAATTTTTGCGTATTCTCCCTTTCTTTTGACTGGCTGGATTGCAAAGCTCAGCTCTTCTCTACCAACATCTCTCCACAGATGTGTGGAATTTAGGAAAATAAAGTAAAAATCTGGTAATTCCCTATAGCTGCTGCTCTCACCCCAAAATGTGATGGCACCGCAAGGCTTTGGTAGCAGGGAACGTGGGTTGTCTCTGATGGATGCACCCACTGCCATTCCTTCGGTCAGAAACATTAACTGAGCCAGGCTTTAAAAATTGATTATAATTCTCAGAAAGCTGCACATTGCTTCCTGAGCCCTGGGGCCAAATTTGGATATTTTCCAATAAGGGCTCCATAAACTGGAGAGCGAGAAGGGTAATTTTATTATTTTAAAATTTAATTTTTGCCTGTCAAGAGCAGTGGCTGAAATAATGGTGCTTTGCCCGTTCTGCCTTGAAAATGCCATCCTGCCTGGAGTCACTTGGGAGCCTGGGGGGCTTCGCCAGTCACTCGGGGGAGGTTGAGTTCAGCTGCCTACACTGGTCCCCACTCAGGACTTTTGGTACTCTGGTTCCATGGTGGGGGCACTCAAAGGTGGCTCAATCCCAGCACCCCACAGGTACAGCTGCTCCCTGCCCTGAGTGCAGCTGCAGCACAGAGCTGAGTGGGAAACATTCCAGTTCCCCTCGGGCAGCCGGCTGGTGCTTGCTGGGTTTGGGGCAGAAAAGACGTTGGGAGGAGCTGGGAATTTTCATAACTGCTGGCTCAGCTGTGCCAAAACAATGACCCAATGCAGCTGGCAGCTGGACCTCCAATGGGACAGGCTCTCCAGGTGAGAGGAGCAAGAGAGGGATGTGGCCAGTGGAGAGGGGGGTGACCCTGGGGGTCTCCAGCTTCTCTGTGGAGCTGGTGTTTGTCTGTGCAAACTACCCCCTGCCGCTGCTGTTAAAGCCAAGGACTCAAAAGAAACACTCAAGCTGGTACAAACATGCAAACAAGCATGCAAATAGCCTTGGGTGGGTTTTCTGCCTTCTGTGACTTCAGGTTTGGTTTATTCTTGTCTTGGTCGGTGGAATGAGGAATATGGTCTGAAAGGAAACCAGGGAGGATGCCTTAGGTGTATGTGGGAGTCTTCCCCTGCCCAGGGAAGGAGACGTTTTGGTCTCAGTGGTGGGCATGGGTGCAAGGAGATGCTCCATCTCAGCTGTGCCTGCACTTGCTCTCCTTTGGGACCAGTGGTGGGATTTTCAGCCAGCTGCGATCTCTGCCTGTGCATGGGACCCCCCTCCCCACCCTGCGGAGTCACTGCCATTGACCAGGAAACACAGAAACATCCCACACTGTTCTGTGCCACTGTCCTTGCCTGCCCCCGGCAGCTCTGCTCTGCCCTCTTGGTTATGTCAGGGGTGTGCTTTAAGCTCAGAGATGTGAAAGGGGCTGGCACACTCCCTGGGTGACTGCCCCTTGTCAACAGCCTCGGCAGCACCCAGACCTCCTCTGCTCAGGGTTTGGGCTGATGTGTGAAAATGGATGATATGGGAGAGGCACACTCAGAAATAAATTCTTTTTTTCCATTATTGTATTTGGCCTTTATTCTCCTTGTTTTTCTACATGGGCAACTTGGCTCATACTTGTGATAATCTCTTACAAAAGATGCTGAATCTTTTTTAGTGAAAGCCCAGCCTGTTGCATCCCCCAGTTTGCAGCACTGGGTGTTCAAAGGGCATCACCAAACACAGGAGTGAGATGGAGAAGGGTTTCTGGAAAGACCAGCTGATCTGCATCCACCTGTTTTCTATCCTACATCCTGACCCAAGGGCTGTGTGTGCCCTGGGCCTGCTTAAAAGTGATGCTGCGTGTCCTTCATGCCCTGTAAAATGAATGGGGTATGCAGATTTCTGGCTACATATTTATGCTCTCAAGTACATTCCTTATGGATGTCATTATATGAATATATATATAAATAAAGTGTAAATATTGTATATATACATATATATATATATATAAATATATATAACAGATATATAGTGATTTGGAGAGAGTGGGTGGCTCATAAGGATTAACCTGTGCTCCCAGGGGAGGAAAGGCTAATTCCTCTTTCTGAGCCAATGAAGATGTGTCAGAGGTCTGGAGTGAAGGGGAAACACTGGTAGCACCTCTGTGCTTTTCAGCATATTAAGATGTCACCATGCTTGGATTTAAAAAAAAAAAAAAAGCAAGCAAGGCATGAATAATAAATAGAGCAACATGCAGCTGACTTCAAGGCAAAGCTAATTTCCCTGGGGCTTGCTCCCCGCCATATACATTAAAATGTCACCTGCTTTGACAGCTCTGTGACCTGGAGATGCTGAGAAACATGGTGTTCAGAGCAGAGCCTGGCCAAGGTCCTGCTCCCAAATGTGAGTGGGATTTCTTTTTAAGCCTTTGATTCACCCTGCCAGTGATGGCTTGCTCTGCCTGTGGGAAGGAGCTGTAGTGGAAAACCAGGCTGAAATCATGTTTGACTCTTCCACCACACCCACACACCCCCTTTTTTTTTTCCTTTTACATACAAGATCCCCAAATTTCCGTGGCTGTGGTTGGCTGCCTGATGGGTGTTCCTGATTGATGTTTCCTGTCCTGCTGTGGGATATTCCATGTGATGAGGCTGCAGACCTTGCTGGGACATGGTGGGCATGTGGGATGGGGCACATGGGCAGCACACGGATGGTGGGGTCAGGCTGGGACTGACCACTTGGAGAGGTCATAGCAGAGAAGAGGAGATGGGTATTGCCCAAAGAGAGGTTTTTCTGCTGCCAATCTCAAAGAAACATGGAAAATTGCATTTTCCCCCAGCCCCTGCCCCTCCTGGAGTGTCGACTTTCCATCAGGAAGAGTTAAAGCTCCTTCCACACCCTCTGTGTCCTCTTGACTTTCCACCCCTTGTGCAGCCCTGCTCCAGAGGGGGTGTCACTCTGCATCACCCTGGCACCCATCTGTATCCTTGGGGTTCCTCATTCATGTTTAATTCTCTGCGTATCTGGGCAAAGCTTGACCTGGTGCCTTTCATCTTAGATCAAGTTTCCCCTGTAGAAATGAGTGATGGTCTGACACGAGGTGCCCGAGGTGGCGGCATATCCTGGAGAAGTTCAGTGCCCCCTCGGCTATGTGGATGCTTCTGGGACTGGGGTGTGGGTACAGCCCCATCCCGAGGGAAACATGGGCTTGCCCAGGATCAGAGCCCCGGGGTGGCTCAAACACCACTGCAGAGCCAGTGACCTCTTTATTACTTTCTTCCTTCCTGAGTCATTCCCACAACTTTGCTCGTGCCACTGACTAATTTCTCCTCACCTCCCCTCTCCCACACCCTGGCCCTTCAACAGGAAAAACTGGATGCAACTGGGTTGGTTTGGGCTGGTTGTTTTCTTTTTCAGTCCCGAGTTTAGCGGTGTAATTATGGCCTGTCCCGTAGGTGTGACACCCGACTGACCACAGGGGCGGGCGGGACTCGAACCCGCGGCCCCTCTGCCTTCCCCCTGCCCGGCACAGGCGGGACTCGAACCCGCGGCCCCTCTGCCTTCCACTGCCCGGCACAGGCGGGACTCGAACCCGCGGCCCCTCTGCCTTCCCCCTGCCCGGCACAGGCGGGACTCGAACCCGCGGCCCCTCTGCCTTCCACTGCCCGGCACAGGCGGGACTCGAACCCGCGGCCCCTCTGCCTTCCCCCTGCCCGGCACAGGCGGGACTCGAACCCGCGGCCCCTCTGC
>JAWWEV010000022.1:12336914-12389641 GCA_035583235.1 Hafferia zeledoni | reverse complement strand
GCGGGCGGGACTCGAACCCGCGGCCCCTCTGCCTTCCCCCTGCCCGGCACAGGCGGGACTCGAACCCGCGGCCCCTCCGCCCTCCCCGAACCCGCGATGGGGGCGGAGCGCCCTCGGCCCCGCCCCGGCCCGCCCCGCGCGGGTGCGCCTGACGACAGCTGCAAAGCACTTTTTCAGCAGCCGCAAGTGAGGTGAGTGGCGGCCCCGCGGCGCGGGGGGGGGGCGGGGGTCGGAGCCCCCCCGGCCCCTCGGGACGGGACGGGACGGGCGGCGGGGCCGGTGCCCTCTCCTGCCCTGCCCTGCCGTGCCCTGCCCCGCCGTGCCCTGCCCTGCCCCGGGGCGGGGAGGCGGTTGCTGTGGGCGCTGCCCGCTCCCCCCCCGCAGCCCCGGCGCGGTGACCGGCGGGTCCCCCCGGGGCCGTCCCGCTGCCGCTGCCGTCCCGCTGCCCTCCCGTTCCCTCCGCAGGGCTCCGGCAGCCCCCCCGACCCGCCGTGCGGCCCCCGCGACCGGAGCCAATGCTCGATCTGGAGGTGGTGCCCGAGCGCTCTCTGGGGAACGAGCAATGGGAGTTCACCTTAGGTAAGTGTGGCCCTCCCAGCCCCGGGCCCTGCGGGTTCCCCCGGAGCTTTCGGGGACTGAAGGGAGGCAGCTTCGGCTTTTGGCCCCACCTTTCTCTGTCGCTAAAAATACGAGCTTTAAGAATTTCCTCGTAGTGTTTGGTTTCATCTTTGGCTCTTGCACGCCGGGTTGTGCTTTGTTTATGAGCTCGTGTGCTCGGTCCTGCTCCTCTGCCCTGTTCTGTCTCCCTGTCCGGGGCTGGTGATTGATTTGAGTGACTCCTGGAAGAGGCAGCGCGAAGGTGCCGGTGGTCACCGGGTACACGCCAGGTGATACCGGCAGCTCCACCTGTGCCCTGCTGTTCAGCCCGAGTGCTGTGCTGTTCCCTACAAACCCTTCAGAAACACGAGCCGAGTTTCACAATGTCTTTGTTTTGCTCCTGGGTTGCGACATAGTGCAGAAAGTAAACTTTGGAGATCTTTTCTCAGGGTTAGATAACAAGTGTTTCTCCCCCTGGTTGTCTGTACTTTTTGTCTCACTGAGCAGCCCTTCCCTGCCAGTCACTGCCCTGAGACAGAACTTTCCCCCCGCTGATACAAATTTGGCCCAGGACACTTAAAACGCAGTTGGAACTCGAATGGTGTGGGTTTTTCAGGTGATTTGTGTTTTCAAGCAGATAGTGGTAGTCTTAAAACTCTCGGAAAATACTTCAGGTGTCACATTTTCTGAGTGTTTGTGTGAGGCACCGGTGCTGGACGCTTTCTCTCCGTTTCCCCCCTTTGCTGTAACTCTGCAGAACGCAGCTGATGGTCGTGGGGTTTGGCCAGTGTAAACAGGGCCCCCTGTGTGTGTCACCCTCTGTGTCTGCCCGAGCCTGAGCTGCACTTTGGGCCGTTGTCACCTGTGACAGCAAGAGGACAGGCTGTTCCTTAAAAGCGCTGTCACAGCCCTGCCCTGAGCTCGGCACACACCGAAGGAGCGGTGGGTGCTGTGCCCTGGGTTTGTTTATAGGGAGCCCATCAAACACAAAGGGCTGTTTATGCTGCTGTGCCTGCAGAGTCGAGTACAACGTGATGGTTCCAGGGACCGTCAGAGTGGCTGTTGCCGGCTAATTATAGCACCTCAGGTTCCACCCTTTGAAATCTTGGTGATCTCCTGGTACTCCGCCGAAGTGTTCTGTGCTCTCAGCTCTGCCTGACCTTCTGCCATCCTTCAGAGCGCGTGTTCCCTGAGAAAAAGCAAATCTCCAACTATATATCCTGACAATCTTCATAAATACAGAGTGCCAGCTCCCCACAATTCTCTGTAACAAAACAAAAAAGGGAACATAAAATGATTTTAATTTTCCCGAGAGCCCCCAAAGAAGTCTGTAAATGCAGTCCCGTGGTTTAAATTGTATCCTGTGCCTCTGTCTGTGCGCACACAGGCATAGATGTGAGAGGGAGGAAGCTCGGCTGTATTTCTCGGAGTAAACACAGCCACCACGTGATGTGTCTCATATATAATTAGCATGACCTGCTGGTGCAGAGCAGGAGCCTGACTAGGTATTAAGACACTTAACTTTGTCCTGCACCAGGGATGTTGTACGGAACTTGTCCCTGCTGACAAAGCTGGCTCAGCGGTGTTGGTGGCGGGGAGGTTGGGAGCTGGGATAAATGGGATTCCTGCTGCCAGCCGTGTCCTACTCATGGTTTGTTTAGCTCTGCTCTTAGCAGAACTCATGGCAGTATTCCTGAACTGCTGCTGCCTCTGGCTTCCAGTGTTGTGCCCACAATGGAGATGACTGAGGGGGAAATGCCAGGAAAATTTTGTACATGAGTTTTTGGATTCTGTTTCTGGCTCCGGTGTTGACTCACTGTGACTAGAGCACAAAAAATGTAACCAAGGCTGAGTTTAGGTACCTGTGTCACTGCTCCTCTCGGGCTGTATTCCTGCCATTTTAAAGGAGAACAATTAAATACTTACTCTGGAGTGCCTATAGCTGTATTAATAGTGCTTAGATGTATAATTTCTAAAGCATATTTGCATTTCTCTTGCTTTTTATGCTTTCTTTTCCTACTAAATTTCACACATCTTTATTTAATGTATTATGATTCATCTTAAGGTTTTTTTTTTTATTCTTCTCTTAATCTTTATTCATTCTCTATTCACTCCCCACCTCCTTCAGGACACACAGTTCTAGCATGGCTAATGCTTCGAGCCCTGATGTTCCTGACCAGTGTTTGAGAGAGAACTGTCTTGTGCTGCTTGTATCACATCAACATTTGGGAAAGGGAAAAGTCTGTGATAGGAGAGCCCTTCCACTGCTCTTTGTGGGTATCACTTGCCATGGCTCAGCTTGGTTGACTGGAAACCATGTTTGCTTCCCTGTTCTCCCTGGCTGGTGAGCAGGGGAAAAAGAATTCTTTGTTTTCCTCTTGGACTGTAAAGGCTGACGAATGTTGAGGAAAAGGGAGTGTTGTGTGTGAGAAGGCTGGAGAAAAATAACCCATTTTTTTACTCCTCCTTTGGCTTTTTGCTCATGGAGGCACAGGGAGGATACTGGCTCTTCAACACATGTTCTTGTGTTCTGAGAATTTGGGTTGCTCACTGTGGCTTTGCTGAACAGCTGCCTGCCAAAATCTGGTTGATTGTCAGTTGCTGAAAACTGAACAAAGTCAGTCCACGTCCATTTTCCTGCAGCCTGAGAAAGCTGTGAGTAAGAGAGTCACATGAGCCGTGTGTTTGCACACTCACCAGCCCAAGATTGCATCAGTTTACATCAGACTACAGACCCAACTTCGTGTCTCTGTGCACTTTTTAATCGAATGCTTTTTTACTGAAACCTTAACCTGCTGCTGGCACTGCCTTTGGTGTATGGATCCTGTCAGCCTGTTCACAGGCTTTGCTTCAGCTTTTGCCACTTGTTTGTCTTTTAAAGGAGTACCTCTGCAAGTCTTATGTGAATACTGACTTAGGGAAGGCTGGTCTATATTTTAAATCATTGTTACTTTTATTTTTGAATCATACTTTTTGCTAGGATAAGAACTGTGAAACTTGTACAGCAGCATCTTTGATCTTGGCTTCTTGCTCTTATACATGTTTCTGTTCCATTTTGGAAATATTATCTAAAACATAATAACTGTCATCTTAAAACTCAGCTGCTTAGACTGCAAGGCAACTGCTGTTTCCTAGATAATAGGAAACAGTGTTGCTTTATTGTGTGTCTCTGCATTTAATTTTATTACTGTCATTAAAATAATAACTCTTTTGTATCATCTGCTGATGTGTCATTCCTAGCTGCAAAACAAATTGTCTCCAGGATTATGGGCTAAGGTGAAAACCAGTTTCACAGACACGTTTGTACATGGTATTGACAAACTGGATCACTGTATTCTAGTCTGTACATCTGTTTTGCCCAAACTCGATTCCATAACTGCAGGAAAGCTGCAGTGCATGGGCAGGACAAGGAGAATGATACGTTGGGGTTTTTTTAGTGTTATGCTGGTATTGCTTTAAAGCAGTACCTGTGGTGAGCTGGGCATGTGTGTGATGTACAGATATATATGGAAAGAGAGAGAGAGTTTTCTCACTTTGATGTTGTAGATAATGTTTAAAAGGTCCTTTGGAACATGATGTACAGTCTGGAGTTTGAGAGGTGTAGCCAGTAAAGTTTGAATGTAATGAAAGTGTAGATTCTGCAGTAAGTTTTCCCTAATCAGGGCAAGTCTCTTAATGTTTAAAAATTAGAAACAGAAAAGAACAGGGCAAGGAATGGAAATAAAATGTGAGATAACTAATCTGAATTGACTTGCAGCATATAGTAGGAAAATAAAACTTCAGAGTTAGGAGCTCATAACCTCTCTTTATAAATGCCTGCTTTGAATCTGGGAGCGTGATCTCATTTCATTTGGAAAGGCAACAGAGGTTTTAAATGTGATAAAGGATGGGATGGTGTGGTGCTGTTCTTTCTGCAGAATCAGCTGGTTTATTCCACTTTCAAAAATTTATAGCTGTAAAGATAAGATATACACTGAAGGACAATAAAAAGCCCTTGGAAATGTATGTAAGGGTGAATCACTATAAGTGTATTACTTCAATTGAATCAAATTGTTTAAGATGTTTATCTTGTCTGTAAACTGAGAAGATAAAGTTTATTTCTTGACACAAATACAGCCATATCAGCAGGTAATGTGGCCTTTTAGGTCTAAGGAGAGTCATTGCTCTGTTTTAGTATTTGTGTCTATCTTGTGCAAATACTCAGTGGTTTATCAAGGTTAATAAAAAAGTGTGTGCCATGAAATGTGGTGCGGGATCCTCCTGAGTGTGTGTGGAGTGCTCTGGCCACCCCCAGTGAGTCTGGCTCGGCTGCTTCATCCGTCACTGGATTGATGACCCCAAAAAGCAGCAAATTTTGTGCACAGGTTGTAGAAAGCTCTTTGCTTTTTCTGCCTGAACTTTGCAGTTCAATTCTGTGTTTAGAGTTACTTTTTCCATATGTGCCCAACAAACCGGTAGATAAACAAAGACTTTTCTCTTTCAAACCAGCAGGTCTGTGCTGATACCGTGAGTCACTGGGCCTGTTTATTGACTGCATACCTTGCTGTTGTAATGCTCTGTTTGCTGATGGTGGTTTGGTTACCTCACCTGTAACCTTGCTGTTCAAAATGCCTGTTACTGGTGTCTGTGCTGAAGAAATACACCTGTTTTCGTTTTCAGGAATGCCATTGGCTCAGGCTGTAGCAATTCTTCAGAAACACTGTCGCATCATCAAAAACGTCCAGGTTCTCTACAGTGAGCAGGTGAGTAGTGCATGGGCTGGCCAGGAAAAGCACCTCATGGTGTCCTAGAATTAAGATTTGCATTGTCCTAATGTACATGTTGTATCAGTTGTATCAATTGAATTACACCAAATTATTGCCACGGCATCAGAGATGTGGCTTTTGTAACAGTTTTAGTGTAATAATCCTCAGCACAGTGCAGTGATTTAACAGCTGTCAGTTTTGTGTGTGCCATGGTGGGGTGGCATTGTTTTTCCTTTAAGGAGTGAAATGTTGTGTAATTAACTGGATAATTTAGTTCTAGCCTATTTACTTTATCAAGTGTTGCAGTATTTTAAGGAACTGAATTGCCCATTGCTTCCTGCTTACATGTTTGGCTCAGTGATGATGAACCCCCAAAAAGGCTTCCACAGTTTCTCACTGCACCTGCAATTTTGTCTGGAGAAAGTGGAGGCAACGATTTACACCAGCTATAGATGTTTTAATCATTCTTCAGAACTAAGCATTAAGTTTGACTTCCATGAAAAAGGCAACTAGAAGTGAAACCTCTCTGCTTGTTACACACCCTCCTTTATTCTGTGTGAGGGAAGAGGGGATGGGACAAAGGAGGGTTGTGACTCTCCAGATGCATTTCATGTGAAATGCACGTTAATCAGAAGGTGATATCCATATGTTGCAAATAACATTGGCATCAGAAAAGGGCAAATCTGGTAGAGTGTCAGTCTGTATCAAAATATGGATTGAGAGTTCTGTGTTTGCAGTGAATATGGAATGGCTAAGAACAACATGGACTCTGTTCACTGCTGGATATATACTTTGCATTATTAAATGAATTATCCTTCTTTTGTTTCACATTATGGAGATTTATGGGTTTTATGATGACTGAATTGCAAATGGATATCTGGCCTCTTGTACTTAATACATGGGAGCATCCACCTGGCAGTGAATGCATTCCTTGGTTTTTAGTATTCTTTGGAGGTTTTTAGTTTTCCTACCACAGTGCATTCAAATTATTTCTGGGATTGTTCAGATAAATGATGAGATTCCTGTTGGACTCAGATTTGTGGAATCACAGAAGGATTGGTGGTCCAGTACTAGAAAGCAAGTTGTCCCACTCCTTGACTTTTTACACCTCTTGGAAAGATACTTTGTGCTTGACTGTGTACACTGAACTTTAATTCTGTCTGTGGAGGGCAGGGTTAGGAGTCTTCCCCCAAACTGTAATGAAGGTAAAGATATTTTTAATGTCTACATAGTCCAACAAAATAGTAGTTCTCAACTTCCTGGAATAGTTGAGCTGATTATATTTTTTCTGTATATTACTGCAATTCAGTGCCTGATAGTGGTGCAGTTTTTTTCACACTCCACTCAGAGCCTGTAGTTGATTGTCTGGCTCTGTCTTCGCCCTCGTGCAGAGTGTCATGAACTCCATTAGCAGCTGAGCACAAAGAGCTCAGTTCTTACAAGATTCAAAGCTTTAAATAAACTTTGCCATGCACAACTTCTCTCTAGCTAAACTGTACCTCAACAGCCTTCATGTCTTTCCTCTTTGGCTGGTGAAAGAATGTCTTTGAGCATAGTGATCAAGTGTTATTTAAAGATGTTGCATCTAAAGCACTGAATTTCTGATCCTGGAACTCCAGCAGTGAGTATTTCCTTTCAAAAATTTACATGGCAATTAAATGCAATTAGATCTGCCCACAGTGCTGTCTTTAACTTGGCATTAATGGGATGCCCAAACTGTGCCAGAAAAGCTTGATGAATCCTTTTCTGTGAATAAAAGAATTTTAACTCCTTTTTGGTCAGTTTAAGCAGAGTACTTAATTGCCTTTGTTTGTTTTCCTGAGCTTTCTTCCTTTGGATTTTTGTCAATGAGTGATAAGTTTTTTCTGTATCTTTATGTAGATTATAACTGCACATCTGCAGTGCTTCCTTCAGGAAAGACTCTTCTTGGCATCTTCTTGTTGCTTCTTGGCATCATCTTTCATACTTGAGGTTTTATTTTGTGTATTAGAAGTCACATGAACTAAATTTATGCCCTTGAAACTTTTTTTTCTATTAGAAAATATGCCAGCATAGAACAGAAGATATCTGCTGTACTAATTATCAAGCTTTTCCTTAGATGTTTGGGGGTTTTTTCCCACCACCCAAAAGCACTTGTAATGCTCTCATTAATTTTGGAATAACCTTATGAAAATTTTGCTTAGAAACCAGTGAAACACAGAGCATGTCCTGTATCAGGACAACTCTGTTGGTGTATGTGAATACAATATTACAAGGGGTTTTTGCTCTATCTCTAGCCTTTCTAAATTAGATTATGAGGGATTTAAAAAAAGACTGTCAGGATCAACATTAGATCTTTTTATCTCAAGCTCATAGTTCATTGCGGGGCTGGTTCAATTCTACACAGCACATAAAGGTTTGCCAGGAAGTGAGGCATTGATGTGACTGTGCTGTGCAAGTTCCACTTAGGAGACAGTTTACATGCTGGATCACTGGTGTTCAAGAAAGATGAGCTCAAACTGAACCAGCTTCAGGAAAAGCTACTGCAGAGATCAAGGGGAACAGGAAATCTGCATCCCAGGGAGTGGAAAGCCCTGTGGCTTGCTTTGACTAGTGGTGTGAAGTCTGGGATCTGATTATATGGCTTGGGAAATGCGTGTGAAAATGCTCAGAAATACCCAGGCTAGAAGGTAGTGCTGCTGTGAGAATTTAGTATGAAAATTGGACTTCAGATGCTCAGCACCCAGAGCTTCTCCCAGTGGAGCAAAATAAGGTAGTTTGTGTAATTCATAACAGGGTGTGTCTGCCCACTGTAGAAGCCTTTATATGCCCCAGATGTCCCATCCCCATTCTGTCTTTTGCTACATAACTGCTTGGTGCAGTTCTGGGGCATGAATATTGCTGCTTTCCTGTTATTCAACCTTTTTTCTCCTCTAAGGAGACAGTTGTGGAGGGCAGAGCTCTTTGAAGCAAATGTACTTTGGATGGTACATGATCAAACAGCTGAACTGACTGTGATTGAGCAGCTTCCCCAGAGTCTCAGGCTGGGAGGGCACAGAGACTTCACAGACACCAGGAAAAAGTCAGTGGAATGTCTCCTATTGACTCCATCAGACTGCAAATTAAGCCTTTAGTTGTTATGATTCACAGTAACTAAGGAAACCTAAATTCACAACATAAAGAGTCTGAAAACTTCCTTTTGAGGCCTGAAAAAGGCTTTGACAGTTTGATTTTTTTTTGAAGTGCAAAGCACTCTCACCATCTCTTTGTCAAACACATGCTTGGTTCTGATGTGAGACTTGCTGAGGTGGGCTGTTATTTTTGTGTGCCAAGAATGCAACAGGCTCCCTATGTGATGTCTCTGATGCTACACTTGGAATGTTAATTCTTAAAGTTTTGATTCTTTTGTGCTTTTTGTATTTGAATAGGGGGTGAGGCTTGCTTTGTTTTGAGGTTTTTTGGTTGTTACCCTCTTAAAGTAAGGGAAAAAGTCCCCTTTTGGGAGTTCTTGCAGTGTACAGATCTCAGACAGGCACTGCTATTTCTTTTTCATAAGGAAACTGAAGGGGTCAAGAAGTTTGGCCAAATGTATTTTGGTTATGCTTATTTGTTGAGTAAGGGGTTGTTTTCTGAGGCAGTTTTGTTTTTCCATTTATACTTTTACAGTGATGTGTATGTATATATATAAACAAAGAAGCCTTGAAATTAAAAGCCTAACAGCCTTTTTTGTTTTACAGTCACCTCTTAGCCATGACCTCATCCTTAACCTGACTCAGGATGGAATCAAACTGCTGTTTGATGCTTTCAATCAGAGACTTAAGGTAATAAAACACCCTCCTTGCAACCAGACAATGTAACCCAAAACTTGTAGGATATATTGACACTTAGCATAAGTATGTGGTTCTTTCAGACATGTAATTTGTCACATATATAGTGCTCTCTTGTGATTATGAACTGCATTTCTTCACTTTGAAGTTGAAATCTTAGTTTATAGGATTTAGGTACTTTAACATTGTGCTGGGGACAGTCTGAGTGCCAGAGGAGTGTGATGGTCCAGTGTGGCCTCACTTGCTCATCTTATCTCAAGTTGTACAGAAGCTGCAGATGGCCCTTACTGAAACCAAGCCTTGGATTTGTAATCAAATAATTGGTTAATGCAGACCAGACACTTTTGTTTTCTGCCCAGGTTGTTCCTTTACCTGCACTGCCATTTTATTTAGGAAATTAAAATTCCTCCTATTTGTAATTTTCAGCTGAGTTAACTTCTCAGAGAACTTGTGGGTGTGTGATTTCCACTGCAAGGCACATTCAGGCCTGTTGCAATCCATGAGTTCAGTTCTGCTTTTGTGCTTGTAGGTGACCAGGTGCTGGTTTGCCTCTCTCTGGGATGGTTTGTGTAGTTAAGATGCAGCATAAAAGGCAGGCTGGTCACTCCCCTTCCATGGCATTTATCTTTGCAAAATACCTGTAATGGAAGAGGGATGTGTTTTTGTCCATACAAAAATCAACAACTGTGGGATTGCAGAGGTGTGATTAGATTAGTACAAATTTTTGAAAAGCTTTTAACTGAAGCATTTAAAATACCTGTATGTAACTTCTTAGTTATCCAGGGTGGTCCTTTCAGCAGGACCAGCAGGACAATTGTCACTGTGGCTCTCACCTGGTGGGTGTAAATTTTTTTGTGACCTAATTGCTCAGGTGTTGATTTGGCTGATTGGGTGAGAGTGAACTGCTGTAACTGCTGTGTTAACATTGGAAAGCAGAAGTGTGGGGTTAAATGTCACAGTAAAAAGTGGAATGCTGTAGTAGTTTTAGCTAGGCCTCAAATTAGCAGGCTCAAAGAGTCTGTGTGGATTGGGATTGAGTGGATTTGCCAGCTCAGCCCAAGACAAATGTTTATCCTTTAGGTAAGTCTGGAATATGTTGCTCAAATCCTCTTTTCCAGGGTTTGGAACAGTGATGGGTAAAGCCTTGTGCTCTTTACTCACTCGTGCCTAAAATAAAGTTCAGCCTGGTGCTTTATCCCAAAACTCACTGTGAGAGAGTAGCAGGGTGCTACCAGCTGAAACTGGATCTTTGTGTACTTCATGTATATTAAACTGTTCAACAGCAACCCAGATTAGTTGTTGGAAGTGCTTACTTTGCTAAGAATAACCTGTAACACCATAGTGTGCTTGTTCTTTTCAAAATTTCTTTTATATGAGCTATTAAAATACAGACTTTGAAGAACAATTTTCAGTTCAAATTGAGCCTATCTGGGGCATGACTTGGCACCTTCTTTCTCAGATTTCTGTTTGTAATTGCCTTATGGTAGTCATTTTGTAATAATGGTATTTTAATTTTTGTTAAGTTTTTGAACTTAATTATTCAGATTGTGTATGTGAACTTACAATTTTTAAGATATTATCTTGAAAAGTCTTTGTCAAGTGGATCTTTCCATACAATAGATGTAGATAGCACTGACAATATTTCTAACTGTATTTAATTCTGAAGGAGATAGAACTGGCATAATCATTTAAATGCCTAATTGCTTACTTTTTTTGGAATGTTGCTGTCCTGTAGTGTTTTTGAAACACTGTAACTAGTGTAGCCTTATCTCTTTATCCCAATTTTTGAGGGTCTGATTTTGTCATTTCAGCTCTCAGTGTGCTGAGAACTAACCAAGAGCCTTTCTTGTGTTTTTTTCCATAATGTTTTAAATTAAAAATAGAAAACTCAGATTCTTCTGGTATGTGTTTTTAGGTTTGTTTCAAACATAAAAATACAGGAAAACCAGTCTCTTCTGGTATGTTGTGGTTCAGTGGTCTGGTGACACCTTTTGTTTGTTTGAAAAGTCAAGCTGTGTAAATGCTACAGTGCTGTGCAAACTTATACTTGTAGAAGTGTTCAGAAATCTTTACAGAAGAAATTCAGTGGGATCAGTTCAGCAGTGAGCAACAGGACTTGTTAAAGGATAGTGTAGGTGTAGAGTAAGTAATGCCTGTTTTTAAGATGCTGTGACTGTGTTTTTAGTGTTGCTCAGCAGCAGCAAAACTGGAAAAATCAGGAAGACTTTTTTCTCTCCTTTTTGTGTTTTTTTTAATACACACTTGCTATTAGATTTGACTGTGAAAAGAGATTGAAATACAGGCCACTAAAATGGAAAGTATTGACAGTTCCAAAGAAGCTGGTGCAGGAATCAAGTCACAGCAATGTTCCTTCAGAAGTTTCCTCCCTTTTTCAGGGAGTGGGGAACAGCTTGTACATGAGTCTCTCAACTGACCTTCAGTAGCCAAAGCACTGCAGATGGTACTAATGTGAATTGGTAGATCCAGAACCACGTTCTGAAAACATTGCCATGAGTTTTAACATCAAGATCTGTCACGTGTGCTCCTTCTGAAGTGGAAAAAGAGTTAGATTTCAGTGTTGATCTGTTATTGCTGGTTAGTAGATACCTGAAAGTTTTTGAGTCTTAGTGGTAAATATCAAACCAGTGAGTGTGATGAAACATCAGGTTTTATTCATTTAAACCAACTGCCTTCTGACTGTGCAGTAAACCCATATCTGAGTAGTCCTTGGTCTTTTAAGTTTTTTGTTCTCTGCACATAGAAAGAATCACATTAATCCTTTTGTTCCTGTCGCTTCTGTAAATTAGAAAACCTTTTCTACTGCTATGACCTGTTCTTCATGCATGTCTTTGATAACTTTGAGATCCTTTGACTGCCATTAATTTTTGCTAAGTTGTGCTTGTTTCTTCCTCTGCTGTTAGTAAAAAGAAACGTTGACATTAATAGATCAGTCTGACTCACAGGAGGAGGATGGATGGCAAACTGGTGCCTGTTGCTGCTCTCAGGGTGTTCTCTTATGGGGAGCCTTGTTTGTGCCATGCACTATTCCTCGTGCCCTGCTCCTTGTTGTTCAGCTCCTCCTTTTGTCTTCCACCACTGCAGTCTGAGCAGAACTTGAGGAGAGAGCCAGAGCCCTACAAAACTGCAAAACTAGATCTGGGGTGGGGCTGGTTCTCTATTTTCAGAAACATTTTGTGAGGGGAAAAGATGTGCATGGTCACTAAAAACTGTAAAATCATTCCTAGCTTTTCATAAAAGTAGCCTTTGTTTTTTAGCAGGCTGTGCAGTAAAGGAAACCTGGACATGTCAAACTGCATTTGAAGAAAATACTAGATAACCAGGTTTTTCCAAGGAGCATAATTCTTTGGAAAAGTGTATTTTACTAAGAAGAAAAATTTGTTTGCTCTTTAGTGTTGGTTATGCCAGAATGTTAATTTGTTACTTGCTTTGTGCTCTACTTGTTGCTAATATTCTGAAATGTCATTAAATGTTGATTTAGGTTTTTTCTGAATATATATAGGTCTAGTGGTTTAAACATTGCAAGTTGTTTTATTTATGGTTATTTGCTGGGCATCTCCCAAAACCAAGACTTCCTTCTTAGCTGGTGATATTTTTAGGCTTTAAAGCCACATTTGGTAGCAAGCCCCCTGGGAAATGCTGCTTTATTCTCTAGCTGAGGAGTGAGTCCTTTCTAAATCTAATGATTTGTTGGAGGATTATACAAAACAATAAGAAGTGCTTTACTTTTTCTTTGGAGCAGTTATGATGTGCTGTATGTGTTTTCTTCTCCTGCTAACACAGAGACACATATATAGGGTGGAAGAAGCTTGCATTGATCCATCTTGCCAAAAATTATCTGCTTAAAGCCCAGTGTAGCCTCAAAATCCAGTGACAGTCACATCAAAATCATATGAAATCAGTCTCAGATGTGTGTTTGGAGTAAGGTATTCAGAACAAAGGATTCATCCCTTGGAATATTCAGTAAGGTCTAAAACATTTAATAAATATCAGAACTAGGTATTACGACTGATTCTCTTGGGCTGCTCTTCTGATTGTCTTCTGTAATGCTTGGCAAGATTGCAAGATGTCTTTTTATGTAGTATTGAAATGGGATACTCCTGCTTGGTCTCACTGTGTTCCTCCTTTACTTTAGAAGGAGTTGAAAGGTTTTAACAGTCAGTGTTAGGACTTGGTGTCCTGCACAGCCATTCTTCAGGGTAATAGGAGCAACCCAGGGAATGGCCTGCTGTTTGACATGCATTAGAGGATTCCCTAATTAGCTGATCTTTGCTATTGCCTTCCTTTGAATTTGGTGAAGAGTAAACTTAGTAGAAATCAAGGTGCTGGTGTGTCAGTGAAGATGCTGCTTCCTGCAGGCAGTGCTGATGTGCACGGGGTGTGGAGGTTCTGCTGAGCCCAGAACTGTTCAGTACTTATGTCCGTGTTTGTGGTTTGCTCTCTGACAGTGGGATTTATCCTGGCAGGGCTCTGTAAGAAGGGGAGCGAGCAGTACTGGCTAGTCTTGCCTTTGACAAGAATTTGCTTTGTAATGATTTGCAAATGTGTGAAGTGGAATAATGTTTCTGTTTCCTGTGTTTCAGGTGATTGAAGTTTATGACTTGACTAAGGTGAAGTTAAAATATTGGTAAGTGATTTAAGACCTCCCATGATGTCTTCTTGGTTAGAGTGGCTGATTTCACTTATTTTTTTAAACCTGAATTAATTTTTTCAATTATTCTTAAAAAAACCCCCAACAAAATAGGTGTCATAAAGGAGTATATATAGTTATCCTTTCTTGAGTATAGCACTTGGTCAAATTAGCAGTTTACTCTTTTCTTCAGTCTTGGAGACTTCTTACAATTTAAATGTGGTATTGCCATTAATAAATGTTTGTTGCATCTGTTCAGTGTTCTTAAGGCAGATGATTTTTTTCCTTTTTCAGTGGTGTCCATTTTAACTCTCAGGCAATTGCTCCAACCATAGAACAAATTGATCAGTCATTTGGAGCAACACATCCAGGAGGTAAGCCAACATATTCCTGAGAAGCACACCCAGATTGACAGAGTTCTTTTTAGGAAACCTTTCCTGTATGTCTGCCTAGAGCAATGTGTGGGCAGTTCCATTATCAGATGATCTGGAGCTGTGTTCCAGAATGGTTGCATTCTTACAGCTGGGAAATCATGTGAAATGTAGTGTCAGTTCAGTTGTGACTTTTTGTAAAGTGAAATGGTGAGGCAGAGAGTCATTGGCACAGAACGGGGTATTCAGATATCATTAAAGATCTATTTTGAACTGCCAGTACCAGAAAACTCTGAGCTTTGTTGTTGCTGCTGCTGTTCTTACACATTCGTGTGCATGGTCAGCTCTCAAGTGTCCTTAGGGATTGTGTATACCATGAACATGCAGGCATTTGAGCTGATCTCTGTGCAGAGTCAGCCAGCACTGTTTGCTCAGGCTCTGTGCTGGGGCAGGGGCAGATCTGAGCCTGTGTGTAACTGGTTTGCATCTCCCTGTGCCTCCCTGCTGTTACTGGGAGCACTGGGAGGTGTGAAGTCGGCCCACATGCAGCATGAGCAGAACCAGGACAAGTTTGTTTAACCTGGCTGAACCCATTCTGACTCCTGCACTGCTACTTGGCTGGTCACCATCTCTGTAGCAGGAAAAAAACTGCCTTTAAGCTCCTTGTTTATATAGGAAAATGGAGATTGTATTTGAGGGTTTGTTGGGTGATGAAAGTAATCCAGTGGTGAAACTTTGAAGAGGATATTTCTAATTAAACTGCCTGGGAACCTTCAAGAAATGGAGCCCCATGGCACAACAAGAAAGAACATTATCTCCATATAGGCAAAATACTGTTTTTAGAGCCTCATTTTCTATTTTTAGCTTGAGCCAGTCCATTTGCAGTAGTCAGGCTGATCCCAAACAGGCGAGTGTTCTTTGTGATGGATGGCAATTGCACATCCAGTCTTTGTTTCTGTTCTCTGCAGACAATCTCTTGCACATTACAGGACAGGATTTATTAACTGTGGAGGGTCATGTGGCTTCAGCAGTATCATTGCATAAAAGCCTGCAGGAGTACATGAATATCAAATTGAGATAAATGAAACTTGGAGGATTTCTGGCCATAATACTCCAAGGACCAGAATTAGCCTTTTTAAACTTTGGTCATGACCTTTACATTTCCTCTTAGGCAGAAATTCAGATCTGTGGTTATATCTGTTATGGAAATAGTATGTACAAGAGACTGTAGAATTAAAGAAGGGTAAAAGTGGTTGCATGTCCTGGACAGCTTATAATTTTTACTTTTTACATGATGATGGTTTATTTAAAAATATTTAGAGGCAAAGCACTTTCAAAATTGTATTATGAACTGTAAAAATACATACCCAGCTATAAACATTGCTTCTGGTAGTAATAGTATGTTTTATTACTGCATACAATCATATGCAAGTGCTTAAAAACATAGTTTGGCACCATGTGTCTTTGTGCTGAATTTGCAGATCTTGTGCACCTGTCATGTTTAATTAAGAAAACTTGCATGCTTGTTTCATCTGATGATAGTTTTTCATAACATCTTTTCATCTAAAGACATGTAGATATTAAAATCTATTAAAATGTTAGCCTCTATTACCATTTCACTGGTGTATTTGCTTATTCAGCTTCCTCATTGGAAAGATACTTCTTCCATTAGCAGCCTACTTAGCAGAAGTAAATGCTCTATATTAAGCTGCCTGTCAAAAACACCTTCAACTGTATTATGCAACACAGGTCTTTGATAACTCTTTTTTTTTTCCCTTTGTGTTTTCCAAAACAAAAAAAGTGAAAAAAAACAGAACAGTTTTCAGAATGTGGGGTGGATGGTGATGGTGTTTTCATGTCCTGCAAAAATTGCAGCTGAGGTGGGAGAAACCTTCCTCTTAATTCGACCAGTACATGCACTCCAGAACTCCAGTGCAAGCACTTCGAAAGTATTTTGTCATTTATCTCTGTTAACCTCCACTAGAATTTCACACACAGTGTTGTCTTGCACTTAAAATGAAGGCAGTTGCAGCAGAACTTTCCTGCAACAGAATACAGTGATAGTTTCAAAATATATTGCAAAAGGTTAGTTACAGTTTTATGTTGAAACCGACCTTCAGTGAGCAGTTTGGGGTTTGCCAGATCAGTGGTTTTAAAGGAGAAGAGTCAGAAAAATCTTAACCAGCTTCATTACTTTTTGGCTAATGTTAGTTTGAAACATTGCAGTACCTTTGTCATGGGGCTTACTGATATATGACCACTTTGTAGGTCAATAGCTTTGTGAAAGCCAAGATTTTTATCCCACATTTCCATGATTCTCTGACCTGCCCTCCTGCTGGGAAGTGCTTGCTTTTGCCAGTGGTTCTGTTGAAATCACATCCTGTCCTGAATCCTCATGGATGTGGCTGTTTGCCAGAGTGCCATTCAGCATGAATCAGGGCTGTGGGATTGAACTCAACCCTAAGGTAGAATAAAATAACCCATCCTTCCCTCCTATCACAGGGGCTTTGCAAGGATGGGGAAGGGATTCCTGTCTTCAGGCTCTGTAACTCTTGGACTTCCATGATTGCCAAAGCTTCCCTGAGGTGCCAGAAAAGTCTTGTGCTTGATACCAGTAGGACTTGACTCTTGGAGCTCCTTCTGCTTTTACCAGAACTGTGTCTGTTCTGCAGCCTTAACTGGTGTTGGTGGCTTTGTCCCATCCTCCTTTACAGAAACTTTTCCCAGCTCCTCACTCTCTGCTGCCTTCCTGGAGGGCAGACTCCCTCCCTGCCCC
This sequence comes from Hafferia zeledoni, assembly GCA_035583235.1. Classification (NCBI taxonomy): domain Eukaryota; kingdom Metazoa; phylum Chordata; class Aves; order Passeriformes; family Thamnophilidae; genus Hafferia; species Hafferia zeledoni. Next base: position 12,372,698 of record JAWWEV010000022.1, on the reverse strand, counting down.
CTCTGAGTGCAGCAGAAAAGAAGCAGTTTGGAATGGAATTATTCTGCAGGGTACCTGTGTGATAAATAAGAAAAATTAAAAAATCCCCTTAGCTTGTTGAGTCGTGTGGTTGTGACCTCTGGTTCTGAGGGAGAACTAAGACTAAAAACATTCCGTGCTCTTTAAGCCAAGAAACAACAAACATTGCTGGGGATGGGAACTGATGTGATTTGTATAATCAGATATCACACTTGGCATGACTAGGGGAAAAACAGTTCTCCAGCTGGCTGTGGCCTTTGGAAAAGATGTATCATAATTTATCACGTGAGAGAGATGTGTGTAATTTTCCTGCTGGTCAAAACATTTCCCTCTCCCCACACTTTCTCCTTTGAGTGACAAGCATGGAAAAGACTCTTAACCGGCACATTTTGCAGGAAAGGCAAATGATAACTTTTGAAATCTTAATGCTTATTGCTCAACTATTATTTTTCTATCCTGGATGGCCTGGCATTGTCCAGATACCTTGTGATATGTCTCAAGTTAAACATTCGAAAGACACTTTGGAAAGGAGGGAGGGAATAAAATATTTATTTATTTATGTGCATTTTGTCTTTATGCTATGTCATTTTAAATGTAAAATTGTAAGAACAAAAGGGAACGTTGGACCTGTTACCTTTGGTAAAGTGGAAGAAAACAAATTCCCTTGTTGGAGGGTTTCTTTTTTGTTTTTAGCCTCTGGTGGTTTCAAGCTGTCAGCTCCTGTGTGTTCCAAGAAAACTGTTCCCTTGGCAGCTACTGGGCATAGGTTGAAGTTTGTAGCACCAATCCCAGAACAGTTCCCAAACTTCCAGTCTTCTGGGGTTGCTTTTTAATCTTTCCACAGTCTTATAAAACAGTATGTCTTGTTGGAGTCTGAGTACTGGGATGACATTTATTGTTGTTTATAGTTGATGTTGTGCAATTGGTTGCAATGAATCAGGACATCTCGTGATGTGATGACTGCTGAAGTCAGTGCATGCTCTAATTTATTGGTGCTCTTTGTAGGAGCTGACCAGTAACTGCTGCTTCTGGTGCTGCTATTTTTAATTGTCATTGTAAACGGCCCAGGACCTGTGTCTGAAGCATTTCCCTCTTGTGCTGTGTTCCTGGGGAGCACATGTAGCTTGATCTGGGCATGGGAGATCTCTGGAGAGGGGAGCTGGAAGTGGAGGTCACAGGGTGAGCTCACCTCTGACTTTCCACTCAGGAATGTGCTGCCTGGTGGAGTGGAATAAGGAATTTATCAGTGTTCTGTGCACAGCTGTCTAAAAGAATTTCTGGTTAACGTTGTAAAATGTTTTACATAACAATAGACAGAATTGTTTTGTACTAATAGTGGCTGTTTAAACTACTTTAGAGATACTAAGGTGGTATAATTGATTGTGTCATATTGTATAATTGTATCATTAGGGATAGATGGTGCCTCCAGGCTTGCCGAGGCAACTCTAATGAATCCACAGTTTTCTCTTATTGCTGTGTTTCTACTGCAACAAATTAAAAGCAAAACTATTATAGTCCTGTGTAATTGTTCCTCCTGCATTTTGAGATTAAGTAAATTTACTGAGGTGATGAAAGACCTGTTAGTGAACTGGAGAATTCTTAGATTATTTTGGTGACTCTGTTTTTACTTTCTTTTCCTTTTTAGTGTATAACTCAGCCGAACAGCTCTTTCACCTCAATTTCAGAGGACTGTCATTTTCTTTTCAGTTAGACTCCTGGACTGAAACTCCGAAGTACGAGGTCAGCAATCATTCCTAGTTCATGGACTGTCTTTTTGCCTCTGTGCTGCTTGCAAAGTGTCACCTACGTTGTCTCTCACTGTCTTTTGCAAGCAAAAGAAACCAGTCATTTGAAAGGAATTTAGCTCCTCTGTTGTGCTCTTATTCATGCTATGTAACCATTTCAAAGTTAAAAATTTACTTCCTGTCAGCAGAAGGGCTGTGCTCAGAGGCTCTGCTTGCATCATAAACTGGGACTAGCAATTCTCTTGTTGAAAGGAGTCTGCTAAAAATATGAGTGCTGTCTATGCAAATGCATAAATGTTAAGCAATCTACTGGGAGGCTGTTCTTTTATCCGATATTTTTGAATCTCATCAAAGTGATTATGCAACTAAACTAGGATCGAGTTCATAAAATACATTTTCATCTTAAGTGTCCTTCAGGACAAGTGCTTTTAGTAAGCCAAATGAATGAGCTTTATTTGTAATGCCTGTTTGCATATTCACCAAATGTTTGGATGAGTTACTGAATAATTAAACATATTACTGTGTTCTCTGAAATCTCTGGAAATCACTGCCTAAAGTAGAAACAAGATCAGGTCCTTTGTGGTTTCCTCCTATACGACAAAAATGTATGTATAACTTGTGTTGTGTGAGAATGGAAATGCTCTCAGTTGGCTTACCAGTTAAAAATAAAGGAGCATATAGAGAACCAAAACAAAGGGGAAGAAATAACCAGCATGATGACACGTTCTGTGTCACAGCCTAGTACTTTAGTGGTTGTGGTTGGCATGAGAGAACAGGGGGTAACCAGGGCAAGTTAGTATTTAGCAGTACTGAAGGACAGCTGGGTTTCAGAAATATTGGACAGTAAATAGAAACCTACTAAGCCAAACAAAAAGAATGTCCCAACAAAAAGTAGTTGTTTTTCATGCAAGAATTCCCAGGGCATTAATGAATGAAATGGCCAAGCTATTGAGAAAGTCAATTGTTATACCAAAGATTTGAAAGATAATAAAATACCTCAAATTGGAAAGGACCTGTGGTGATAGAGTCCAAATCCCTTCTCTTTGCAGGACTGCATGAAAGTAAAGGATATTAAAATAAAACTGTTAGACCAGTGAGAAAATAATTTTGCATTCTCAAAATCTCTCATTCAGTTGTTCTAGTGAGGTTAATAAAATGTTTGCACAGAGTGAAAGGCCAAAGTCTTCACATAGGAATGTTAAATTACTTACAAAGCGGTGTAATCTCAGTTCATGGAAATGAAAAAACTCTGAAGAAAACTTCAGAGTTTTTTGTATAGGTGGTAACAAGTTGCAGGTGAGAATGTGTAAACCTGCTGACACTGTTTTGGTTGGAAAATGAGGCCCAGACACTTCTGTGGCTCTGTTGCTAACACATGAATATGTTAAAGAGTAATCTGAAGTTTTGACTCGTTTAGAAAACTAGCAGTGTTCATGGTCTAGGCAAATTCAGGAAGAGAATTGAAGTCGGGGCATCTTTAGGTTTTCTGAATACCTACAGCAGTGAAAAGTCATTGCTCTAGGTTAATTTTTTTCCTAAGAATGATTTTTTTTTTTTGGTCTGCCTTATGTGATGTCCTGCTAAAGCAGACCAGGTAAAAGTTTGCATATTGTGCATCTTGGTTCTGTGACAAAGTTAGAGGTTTTTCTGTCTGGTGACAGCAAAGTGTGTTTTTGATCCTGAAGAAGGTCCTGTCATCTTCAGAGCTGAAAGAAATTCATTCTTCTGTGGTAACAGTCAATCTGACTTCCTTAGAAGGCTTTCTGTTTGCTGAGAGCACTCAAAATCCCTGTCCAAACAGTATGTATAAGAATGCAGTGATAAGGAGAATGGAAAATCTATTTAGTAAACACGTTTCCATTCATCAGATAAAGGCATTTTACAAACCAGTAAAAATGTTAAAAGGCTGAAATTAATGCAATGGGAAAGAAAAAAAGTTTTCCTTTAAAACAAATGATTTCTTAGACCTTAGATACAGTGTACTGGTACAAATACTTTGGTATTGTTGGCTGGTAGTGATCAAACCAAGAAAAAACTTTAATTCTCAATACACACCATGGCTAATTGTTGGACTAATGCCTTGTTTTGATGGATAAATGTTGTGAGCATTTCACTCCAGCTTGGGAATCCAAGAGTGTTGTAATGTGAAGAAACACCATCCAGAAGGATGGAGATTTTTGTTATTTTCCTTCCTTCGTCTTGGGCCAGACACTTGAACTGCATATGCTGTAAGCATATACTGTGTTTCTGTTGTAATCTCTGCCTTTGAGCTGAAGTGTCTGCTGTGTTGTGTAACAAGACTGACTTTGTGTGTTTCCACAGCCCAACTTTGCCCATGGTTTGGCCTCTCTGCAAATTCCCCATGGCGCGACTGTGAAACGTATGTACATCTACAACGGAAACAGTCTGCAGGACACCAAGTATGTACAGCTGGCCATGCTCTTCTATTTAGTGTTTTTCAATTGCTAAATATAATTATGTATTTTATTAGCTCAGCTTGGGTCTTTTAGGAATTTGGTGATGTGCAGAATACCTTTATATACCGACCTCTTTCAAATTTCCCTTGGTGTTGTCCTCAGACCTTGGTTTGCTTTATGTTGCTATAAAATCAGCTTGGTTCAGCTGTAGTAGGCAAGTTCAACTAACCTGAAAATTATTAATTAAATAAAATAGGAAACATAATGAATCCAGTAAGACATGTGGCTAGGCTATTTTCACTCTAGATTTTGGTTTTGTTCCTGACCTCTCCCCAAGCAAATCAAACTTGGTGTTGGCAGTCAGTAAGCTGTAGTGTATTGGTGCTGTGTATGTCATGGCAGGGTCCTACCAAGGGTCTCAAACTCCTGCTATACAAAAACAATAAAATATGCTATATGTGTAATATACCATATATTTGGTGTATTTGCGGTTACCTGTCTGAGCTCACTGTCTTCAAGGCCAGGCTGGACGGGGATTTGAGCAACATGGCCTAGTGGAAGGTGTCCTTCCCATGGCAGAGGGGTTGGAACCAGGTGATCTTTGAGGTCCCCTCCAACCCAAACCATTCCAGGATTCTGAGAAAACTAATATTCATGCCTTAATGCTATAATGCTAATGGATTAGTTATATTTTAATATGCTTAATGTTTTATATGGTATTGTATTCTGTCTTTTTTTTTTAAGCAGTGACTTACTGTACAGCATCTGATGCTCTTTCTAATAACATTGTTTCCTTACTCAAGGAAAAATTGAAGAAGCTTCTGTAAATTCTTACTTTCAGCTTATAAATATCCAAGCTGGTAAGGTGGTAGATTTTGCAGAGACAGTTGTTTTAATGCCAGGAGAGAAACACATCCTTGGATTCCTGCTCAGAAGGAAGGGAACCTTGTTTATGCAGGCATTGCCTCCTAATTAGAAATAAGTGCACTTCAGAAAAGTGCTGTTGTCTGTGCCCTTCTTTGACATGGTGGCTTTAGTGAAAGCACTTATTGTCACATTGGGCTCTGCTGTGTGTCTGTCAGGGAGCTCAAAGCCTGACTTGTAGCTCAAGTCATTCACCCAGAGGAGGAATTCATGTAAGAGCAGTGAATTTAAAGGAGCATATACAGACTGATAAACAGAAAAACAGCCTTTCCATTCAAAATATCTTACTTTGGGCTGTTACTGTTTTCTAGAGTAAAATCATTGTTGAATTAAACTGAGAACATTCCCAGTAAAGCAGCACAGTTGCATTTGCTGTACCTGTACAAGCTGATTTCATGTTCTGGGCTATGAAGTACCTTCCCAAGAACAGTGAGAACATCATGGAAAAGGCTTTGAAAGTTGCTGTTTGTTTCATTAATAGTAAAGAATCCTGCATTTGAGTGTTGTCTTGTTCCTCTTCTTTTTTTCCCCAGACTTTCTGATCCAGCTGTTTAATATAACTTTTCATCTTCAGTCTTGGTTAAACACAGCTTTTTCAAAATTAATGTGCTCTGTTCCAGTGAACTGGTACCAGCTTGATAATGGAAAATTTGAAGATGAAGTGAATCCTATGCACATTTTGTGTGCTTGGTTTCAGGGCTCCCTTGATGCCTCTCAGCTGTTTCCTTGGTAATGTGTATGCTGAGAACGTTGATGTTCTGCGAGATGGAACTGGACCCTCAGGTTTACGGCTTCGCCTGCTCACTGCAGGTATTAGAGACACTCAGAACATGGAACTGTTGCTTTCCTCAGGAGGGGTAAACCTGCATAAATTATGCATAGGTTATTTGTCATGTTTCTGTAGGTGATTTCAAAGCATTCTATCTACCTTATTTTGAACTATTGGCAACCAAACCATTGAAAACCTTGTGGAGGTGAATGTGCCTGCTGCTGCATTTTCCTGGCCCTGGAGGAATCGTAGAGCTGTGTTCCTCTACTCAGGTGTTCCAACTCCTTAGAGTCTGCTTGCAGAAATGAAATTTGTCTTCAGGTGCATGTGTAGAATAAAAAAGATTACTGTTTTCAGTATATCACTGAAAAAAACCCCATGAGAAATCAAGAAACCTTGTGTATGTGTGTATTTTCTGTGAGATTCCAGGGATCTCTATGATACTGATATTTTTGTGATGAAATCTGAAAGGCTTTTAAAAATGACAGCGAGTTGACTCCATTGATGCTGCAGCCTTAAACTGCACTTTCAGTTCAGTTCTGTTTTCATTTGCTGTGGAAGACAGTGGTGAAAACGACACAGCCCATGGGGGTCCTCCCTTGTATGTGCTTTCAGAGATGGAAAGGAGTTTAGAAATTAGGGGAGATTTAACAACTGCAAAGGAGACTGGTTCAGTCACCATTACCTGAGGCTTGACAATGTTTTTAAGAAAATGTACTGAGATGTTTTTAACAGTTTTCATTAGAAGGCTCAGCTTTTGACCAATTCTGATTATCAGCTCTATGTGTATTGAGGAAACACTTGGAATACAGTCACAATATGCAAACATTAAAAAAGAGAAAATTTGAGATGAAGTGTAAAACATTACAAATTAAATAGAGCAGATACTTTCAAGTTACTTTGCTTCTGGTTACAGAGGAAGGTTATGTGAAGCTGTCTAGTGAAGGAACATATGTCCTCGTGTACTAGGGAAGGAGTTGGCTTTAGCATCTTAGTAATGTAAAAGATTTTGAGAAATTGGACATTTTTAAGATGGTGTAGAGTTGAGTTAAAATGTGTATCTATGCAGCTTAAAGGAAAAGTAATGAGTAAAATAATTGTTAAAATTTATCACTGATGTTCAGACTAAAGCTTCAGAGAGGCAACCAGGGCACGTGGTGTTCTGTCTTGCAGAGTTTGCAGACACTCTGGTAGAAGGTATCATACATCTGTTCTAGCATGAGTGTGCTCTGCCAGTGTATTAATTTGCAGTTACTGTTGCTTAAGAAATCAGGGACCACTCAATCGGATTTTTCCAATTTATTTTAGTGGGTAATGAGCTGCATAAATAATGCACAGTGAGGAAAGCTAAGTGTGTATTTAGAGCACATCCTGTATTTTGCAATAACTGCTGCACGTGTGTACTTGTATTCTCGTAAATGTAAGTTGCTGGATTCCTGAAAGCAAATGGGCTCATAAGCTCTAAGGTCTTTCCATTTCTTAACATCTGGTAACGTGTCAGCAATTCATCTATGCAATGGCTATTCAATAAGATCTGGTTTTAACATTGTGCAGGAACATACTTGCTGTTGATTTAATAAGTTATGGGAATCTTGAGTAAAGAGTGTATGTTTTGTGATACAGTCAATATGGATGAAGAATTTCACTTTATGGGCTTGACGTTTTTAGCTGGAGATACATCTCTAGCTGCTAAAATAGAATATTTTAGGGATGGAAATAATTCCTAGTATTTAATGCTAATAACCAGCTGATCAAATTGAGATGGGCTAGCAAACCAAGTGATGTTCATGTGAATGGTAAGTAAGTGAAGATTGTATGACTGAAACTGGAGGTTAAAATGGGGAACCATCCAACAGTCAGCACATGTATCGCTTTGATAAGAAATGTTTAAGCTGTTGCAAAGTAAATGGTTAAATTTAGTTTGGCACTGTCCTCTAAGTAATGCAGCTGTGTGGTTTGTGATAAATAGAGGAATGCTACCCTTTGGGTGTTGATTTACTGATGTATGCTGTGATGAGGAAGGATGCATTCTGAGTTGTTTCCATCCCTCAGGCTGTGGCCCGGGTGTTTTAGCCGATGCCAAGATGCGGGTATTTGAGCGCTGTGTGTACTTTGGTGATTCGTGCCAGGATGTGCTCAGCACCTTGGGGTCTCCGCACAAAGTCTTCTACAAGTCCGAAGATAAGGTGAGGGAATTCATTCAGGCACAGGACTTTGTTCAGTGGTGTCTCAGTCTCATCACAGGTCTTGTGTTTTGCAAGGTCAGTGAAGTTGAACTGCCATGTAGCACAAATTACAAGTGCTTCATTTGACATAACAGACCAGGATGAACCATTATATAATAGGTTTTGAAAAGCTTTTTTTAAAGCTAAATTGATGCAAATCTGTTTAATTTTTTTTTAAATATCAAATTGCATCCTTATAACTGGGTTAAGAATTAATACAAATGGGAGCACTTTTGAATGCAAATGTGCCTTATCAAGTGTGTGCTGCCTATTTCCTCAATTACAGTTTATGTAAAATAACTTTAGCATATACTTTGATCCTTTCCTGGTGTTGTTACACAGCAGCACGTAAGTGAACCTTTTAATTCAGGTAACTGAAGAAGCTGATGTGTCATTGTGCCACTGCAAGCAGGTGTTGGTCCTGTCATGAAGCACAATAGGTTACATATCAGAGCAAGGGCTTCAACTGACATTGTGGCAGTTTGTTTTAATGTAGTGATGTTGTTAATGACATTCATCTCTGAGCATTATTGAGTACATCTGAAAAGTGTGTTTTTTGCAGATGAAAATCCATTCGCCCTCGCCCCATAAGCAGGTCCCATCAAAGTGCAATGACTACTTCTTCAATTATTTCACACTTGGAGTGGTGAGTTGGGAAGCTTACCTAAACAATTCATGTTTTGATTTAGTTACACATCATTTAGTTAGGAGGCTAAAGGCTGTGGGAGAGGAGAGACTGCAAAACTCTGGATTACTGCCTTAGAAGTGTCCCAATATGAAAAGCTATACTGACTTTTCTCTAATACCTGCAATTTCATCAGTAACATTTTATCTCCACCAGTGGATGGAGAGCTCTTTACGTTTTCTCCTTCTTCTGCCATGCCTGATACATTAGGTATCTTAGTTCTTGCTTGAGATCCATGCCCCTGTCCACAGAGCTGAGACAGATGTGCCATTACATTGAGTGCTGTGGGATGGTCTCTCCTTACAGCTGGTTTGCTTTAGTCTGCATTACTGTAAATACTATGCAGGAAAACAAGACCTCCCTAGGAAACTTGCCAACATTAGCAAGGAAAGCTGCAGTTGTAATTGCGTGCTGGAGGAAGAGTGTGTATATTTGAATTTACAAATAGTTTTATTTTCAAATACTACTTTTCATACTTCCATTCAGTTCCAGTGAGATGCATAGATATATATCACTCTATATAGGTGCTATTTTAACTGATCTCTGGTTAGTTTGGGGAGAGCCACCTTTCTTTATCCTAATTGTCTTTTTTTGTCTTCAACAGGATATTCTCTTTGATGCAAACACTCACAAGGTGAAGAAATTTGTCCTGCATACAAATTATCCTGGTCATTACAACTTTAACATGTGAGTGTGCAGAACTGATCTCTTTAAGAGAACGTTAAAACGTTAAAACATTCAGTATTTTTTCCTAAGTGTCGTTGGCATATCTGGTGACCTGTGGAGGTTTCAGACATCATTAGTAACATTATTTTATTTGTGTTTTCTTTTTACTTTTAAATGCCTTTGTATTGTCAAATGTGTCTTAAAGCAGTGAATGAGGTAAGGTAGCTCTTGGTGTAGCTATAATGTGCAAACTCTTCCTAGAGGCAAACTGTGTATTAGCAGGAGTGTCCATGTGCTGGTAGGTGTGTTGCTGGGTTTTTCCTAATGTTATTTCAGTTAGTGATTAAAAAAAATTCTCTCGTGCTTCTGAACATGTTTGCAATACTTTTTAAATATAAACTCTTCAGAGAAGTATGAGTTAAAGAATTAAGTGATTTGGTGTCTTATTAAAGCAGTTAGAGAAATCTATAGTACTGTGTTTGTAACAGCGGAGTAATTTGTGCTGAAGGACTTCTTATGTCCTCTAGAAAATTGTGTAAGAACTTTCCTGGCCTGCTGTGTTTTCTGATACAGAAAATCTAAGTGAGAACTTAACCTGCCATTATAGATTCTCACTTCCACTTCTTATTCATGTGACTCTCCATTAAACGGATTACTGAGAGCCGTAAGTCTGTGGCTGTGCAGTTTATATTGGCTTTTGTTTTCTAACACCTTCACAATTTGCACTTTCTAGTTACCATCGCTGTGAATTCAAGATTCCACTAGTCATTAAGCGAGGTGAGTATTTCACGTGCTGTCCTGCTTCAGGGGGCACATGCCCCAAAGGGCACCAGGGGGAGGTGTGATCACCTTTAGTTTCTAATGCATCCCTCATTGTCAGAGGATGGTACAGTCACTGAGACAGGAGAGAGATTTTGGGATTAGGTTTCTATTTAAGTGGAAAACCTTCTTCAGGACGAGTTAGCAGTTCTCTGATTTTACTTACACTACCTTGTTTACTTATTTGGATCACACAGATATTTAGTTGCAACATCACTCCTTTTCTGTAATGCTGCCACTCAGCTAAAATAAATTACCTTGTACCTGGAGGCTCAAAATCTGTAAGGCAGTGTTAGTCTGAGCTCATCTGTCCAGTCCACTGTTCTAATTCTGGGCTTCCTCTTGAAAGGCTTATTTGTGATAATATAAACTGGTTTAGCTAGGAATGAGAATATACATCCAGAATATGTTGGCTCTCTATGCTGTAAACAAAATACAGCTGTTGTCATTCACCTTAAAATCTCCACTTCAAAAAATACATAATCAGTAGTCCTGATTTGGCAAGATATTAAGATGTCCCCAGCTCTGTGTATGTGACTAATCTCAACAAAAGCAGGGGAACCCTGAAAGAAGATAATAGTGATTGAAGTGAACTTCTTTAATGTAAGAATAAACATGTCCTGGAAAGGTATGTATTTTATCCTGGGAATACCACATGCTGGATATGTTTTTGGCCAGGAATGCTTTCTTTGTTCTGATTGGTTTTCACTGAAAGCATTTTCCTGTGTGAAGTGCAACCCTCCTGTGGCTGTCACAGCAGTTCGAGCATATGGAGGATTAAAAACCTGGAAAAACAAAGGCTGTGTGTACAAGCTTCATATGAAAGTTGATTTGTACTTCAGCCAAGAGAATAAATATGGAAGTTCTCACTTTTTAAATTATTTTCCCTTAGGGTATTGTACAGTACTTCAAAGCATTCATTTCTGATTAATTTTATTCACCTCAAGTAGCATCGTGACTTTCTTCTGAGTGTCTGTTTTTTTGTTTGTTTGGTATTTTAACTTGCCTTTCTAGTCTCTAGCTTATGTTCAGGACATGTAACAAGTTGTAAACAGATGTTACAACCTTTTTGAAGAGCCCATCTTCCCTCTGGTGGCAGTGCCTGATGCAGTTTTATTAACTCCCTTTTGTAGTTCAGCATCAGATGATAAATTGAGAGGCAGAGTTCAGGTTGCACAGACACTGAACTGTCAGCACAGAGAGCATGTTTATTTAGCAGGTGGAAAATGAGAGGAGCAAATGGTTTTTAACTTGATCAAAAGCTGTGTTCAACTTGTTTGTGCATGGGTCCACTCCCACTGCTTCAGGAACTTGCTTTTCAGTATTTGGGAGTACTCAAATACATGTATAAAAGTGCTTGAAACCACCAGCAGCAAACAGTTTCTTTTTAAGACTGTAAGTGCAAATGCAATGTTGTCCTTACTTGCAGCTTTTTTTTGCTAGCTAAATTTTTTTAATAGGTACCTTTTGTTAATAGGTAACTGCAATTCCCAAGCTCTCTGCCATCATTTTTTTTAAAGACTCGTGTTTTAGCTGATTCCAGGCCTTGCCCCGTCCTGGGTCTCAAACTGTCAGTTTAGCCAACTTCCTTTCCAAGTGCAGTGGAGTGTTTTGGACTTAATGAGTGATGAGTGGCTGTTCTAGGCCTGTGAACTCACTGCAAAGAGATGTATAGTTTCTCTTACAGTGGTGTTCTGCCATGTGAGATTACAGCTCACACATTTATAATCTTAGAACTGGGAACTTGCTGTAAATAGACAGGTTTGTTTGATCACCTTAACTGGCATTTAATTAGTGTTACTGACAATTCTGTTTGCTCGTAAATGCTGGTAAATTTGTATATGAACTGATTTAAGGCTCATATGTCTTCTGCTACCTGAACTAACATCTGAAAATAAAGGATTTTATACGGGGCTCTTCAAGTATAAACTATTAAGGCTTTTTTGTTTCTCTTTAACAGATAGTGCTGATTCACAGACAGAAACATGTACAACATACAGCAAGGTAAGTCTGTACAAAGTGAGTCTTTTCCTTATTTTCCTAGACCATGTAAAATATCTATGCCAAATTTATCATAGCAGTGGTACCATATTGTTTTGAAATGGAATAGTTGAAGGCCAGGAGTTAGTGTATGTTTTGTGGTTTAAATATTTTAGTGTGTTAGGGATTGAAGACACTTGTAATAGCACACTTCAAGTCATGTCTTGCATTTTAACAAAGCTGCAGGTGGAAATAGAACAGTAAAATAAGTGATACAGGAAGGCAACAGCAGTGGTGGCTGAATGTTACCTGGAAGACATATTTCTGAACAAGATCTTCAGAGCTATTCTACTAACCATAGCTCTTGAAGACACGTATTTAACAAGACAGTCCAGTGCCCTTCCACTTTCTTCTGAAGGGTGCCAGTAATGGGATGTTCCTCGGGCAGCAGTGACAAAAATGTCACTGTCAGTGTGACACCTCCTGATGACAGCAGACTCCGTGAAGACTGTTCAGCCTTACCACCTAAATGAAATTCCTAGCTGGGAAGTTGCTCCTGCATATTTGAGAGCTACGTTAAGTTGAAAAGCTTCTCAAAAACTGTGTTCAGCAGTGTCCCTGCAGTTAACAGTGAGCCAAGGTCAGTTGCTCTCTTGGCTCCTGGGGTGCCAAATGAAGGTTTTCCTTGGTGAATTTTGGGTCCCATACTGGGAAGAAAAAAAACCAGGAAGCTGCCAGTCTGTGCTTTTTGATTTGATTACTTACAGCCTTCAGTGCTTTGACTTATTTCAGTCTTGTGTATAAAACTGCAGCTTCTTAGAGTTTGGTTGGTGTGAGGAAAACTGTTGGACAATCCCAATTATTACATAGTGCAGCTTCCTTCTTCTTCAGTCTTGTTGCTTAAATCAAGGGAAAACTTTTGTGAGAGAGCAATGGCGCTATTTTTCCCTTCTATAAAAGTATGGTGAGAGGGTATTTTGTTCATTTCCCACAGCTGCTTTTTTCTCTGAGGTGCCTCTGACAAGAATTTCTAGCTACATTTTACCCATAAGACCCATAGAAATTTTTATAATAAGAATTCTAATTCCAGACTATTTTTAGACAAAAAATGAGAAATACCCTGAGCAAATTTCCGAGCCCTAGTAATGGGTAGTTCCATTACTGAGTATGGCTCCAGTCACAAAAAACTTCTGTAAATACAACCTCGAGGCTATTTGGCAAATGGGTGTGTCACAAAAAAGTGTACATGGCACTCTTCCTAGATAAAAAGTTTTCCTGTGCCTCATTTTAACACGAAGTTGTTGATGTATTTGCAGTGGGACAGTATTCAGGATCTCCTGGGGCATCCTGTAGAGAAGCCAGTGGTACTTCACAGGTAAAAATCTCTCTTCTTTATTTTGCTTGGCAGGGGTTGAGCTGATAATAGAGGATGAGAAAGTGTTTATTGCACCAGTTACTTTTGCACTGCTTTGCTGGGCTTTTCTTGCACTACTTTGCAGGCTTTTTTGGCTGCTAACAAGACCAGATAGCTGCTCTCAGAGGAAATAAACCCACGTGCTGAATGAAAGCATTTCCAAAATTCCTTTGAACTGCTAAATCCAGAGAAGAGCTAAACAGCATATGAGAGTCATTCATTATGAGTAATAAATAGTCCAGAGTTTTTTAACTTTATACATTTCAACAATCTGACATTATACAGTGCAGTATATATGTATATGATGGTATATATGGTAACTGTCTGTCTGAAGAAACTTTGCATTTATGAACAATGTACATGGTTGTTCTACAGTTATTTTAGGCTGACTGAAGATAGAATAGCCCTTAGATTTGCTCTGTTTCTGCAGGAGTTGAGCTGGCTGTTGGGCTAAATGGGCATTATCTGTTTGCAGAGTTAATCATTTTATGATGTGAAACCATGATTTTTATCTCAGGACAAGTGTAAGTGATGGGTACTGTGAAAGTACTGCAGCAGTTTCAGATAAACCAAGAATGTATTTTCATCACTCTCACAGGATTTTGACTTGGATTGTTTTTTATTCTTTATTTTTTACCCCTTAATTATTGTGCCCTTTACTCCTGTTTTATGCCAGTGAGATGATTAGAGCAGAAACCACATGAAGGAAGTAAAGCTGAGGTGCAACAGTGATAACATAGAGTGCTTCTGTTTTCATCTGTGTTGTAGAGAGTAGTTCAACCAGAGTGTGCTTTACTAAGCACATCTCAAATGGCTCAGACATGCAATTTGAAAAACTGACCAGTTTACAAGAAAGGAAAAAATGTAAATATTTTCTAGGGGTTTTTTTGGCTGTAATCTAAAACTCATTGCAGTCAATGGAAGTGTGCCATTGTCAATGTATGACCCAAAAATATCAGAAATAACTGAAAGACAAGTGATACACAGATCTTGAAAAAGAGTGTTTAGAAAAAAACAAGTTTTATTATTTCAGCATCTTACAGAATAATTTTTTAACATGTTCAAAACAGTAGATTAATAGACAGTATATAGTAAATATAAATAATAGACTATATATAGTAAATACATATGATAGAGGCTGAGACACAAAGGAAAAGGATCTTGCACAAAAATAATGTGTAGTAAGTTGCATGGTGCTTCTCTCTTCCTGTGTGCCTGCTTATTTGTAGGGTTCTTTCTGTTCAAGTTAAGTGCAGGAGAGTTTTCCTGTAGAGGTCACTAGTCGCGTTTCGATTACCTTCTCCCTGACTATTAATGGCTCTGTGACATCAAGCACAGCTGTCCTTTGGTTCACTTGGAGTCTAGGAGTGGTATAATACAGATTTACTTTGTTTTGATAAAGATGCTCTAATTTACCTTACATTACTGAGTAGTTACTCTTCCCTAAGAGTTTCCTGATCCTCACACACTCATTTTTAACTACTTTCTTCCCCCTTTTTTGTTCAGGTCATCATCTCCAAACAACACTAACCCATTTGGGTCAACGTTTTGCTTTGGACTGCAGAGAATGATCTTTGAGGTTAGGAAAAAAAACTTTTACATTTATCTGAGCATGGGAAGATGAGGAGTTTGTTGTTGTTGTGCCTGGCTTCTTACTCCCCATTGTGATAAAAGCCAGTGCTTGGGAATGGCTGTGTTTTTAGTGCCTGTTGGCAGAAAGAGACAACTTTCCAGCCTCTTCTGAGGTCATACATTTGCATGTTAAAGCTGGAACTTCAAGCTTGTCACCTGGAACTTGTGCTAGCAGGAGATACATGATGGCTCTGAGCAGTGGTGGAGCAAGCTGGTGTTTAGTTGTGTCATAGAAATCTGGAGACCATTTTTAGTAACTAGCCAAGCGCTTACTTTTTGTCGTTAGGATTTCTTTATTCAGGCAGTTCAGTTCTGTTTTCTCCGTTTTTGTACTATTGATTTCTGCTTAGTGTACCAGTTCTTTTAACTTGCCTCTTTGCTGCTGTGCACTTGCAGGTGATGCAGAATAATCACATAGCTTCTGTTACCCTGTACGGCCCAACACGGCCCAGCAGCCAGTTGAGAACATCGGACCTTCCCCAGTGAGCATCCCCTGCAAAGTCAGCTAATCTCAATGCTACAGAATTAGTACAGCGTGCCTTGATTTGCTGCCACTTATAATATGGAAAGCACGTTATGATTTTTTTTTTTTCAATAAGCCTTTCCACCCAGGAGCGGTGTGGAGAGGAAATTCTCTCAAACCCTTCATCATGGGGCATGGAACTGTTGATGGAGGAAAGCAGCTTAGGTGCCTGTGCCGTCGTTTATTCCTCTCCGTTGCCCTCATCCTATGCAGCACAGACCTGAAGAGACTGTCCCTCCTTCTCAGCTGGCAGAGGGGGAAATGGAAGAGGGGCACATAATGACTGCAAGAGTTAGAAGCACAAACTTTCTGAGCCTTGGAGCATCTGGAAGCAGGTATTGATTTTAGTCTGTTTGTGTTACTGTATTGATGTGGTGGTCACATTTTAAGAAAAACGTGTGTGTATATATATATAGATATAAACACATCGGTATTTCTGTGGCTTAGGACATTGTACCAAGTGTGACAAGGATGTATATATGTCCATGATTTCAGGCACCACATCTTTGTGTAACTTTAAACCAAGCAAGTAGCATGTGCATAATACTTGGTTGTAACATTTGCACTACATACACTTTAATTACTTGATAAACGTTTATCTTCACTGAGGAGCATCTGTGTACTGGGTGTGAGTGGGGTGTGGTGGTTATTTAATGTACACTGCGCATAAAGCTTATTTATACAGTGGATCAAATTTATCCACCTTCCTGCACTAATATGTACTTGATATGCTGATACAATTTTTTTCTGTCATGGCTGGTTTACTAATTTTTTTTCATATGCAGTTTAAAAAAAAAATTCTGGAAGAGGTTGTTTCTATGATTGAATGATGTTTTAGTGAAAAAGATTTGATACAATTTTTCATACTAGTGAAAAATTTAACAAAGAAATAATGTTGCCTCATTTGCCTCTGTTGCAAAATCCTTTTTTCCTACTCTATTTCCTTAGAGAAAGAAAAGCTGTATATAATGGTATCTCAGAACGAAATGCCAGAGTTCTGCCATCACCAAGAAAACCTTTTCTGCAACTTTTGATGTATGATTTTAATTTATGCCAAAGGTTTAGCCAAAGACATCCTTCTTGTAGTTTCACCATTTCTGTACATACATGCTAACTGCACACCCCACCCCAGCAGACAGGATAGAGGCTTCTTTCTAGTTGGGAGATGCTGCTCGTGACATTTTATCCCAGGAGGATACTTTAGGTTTCTAGTTCTCTTACCAGTCTTATTTGGGAGAAATAGGTGGTCTGTCTTTGAAACAATGAACCCTTTTTAAAAATGGACAAGAGAAATGTATAATTTTATCCCATTTTTAATATTTTGGTGTCGCAACTTGTGATACATAGATGACAATTTTGTGAGTTTTACTATGTGTGTACAGATTTTTGTAAATATGACATTTTTGTAATTTTAACTCCATGTACAGTGTAATCCTGTATAGTTTATCAATGAATGAGAGATAGGAAATCGAATGTTAACTGAAGTTTTGGATCCTGGACCAGTAGCAGGGATAAATGTGTGCGTGTGTGTGAGACGTTCCTTGCCATTTAGTCTTCCTGTATACTGTGATACTCTAAACTGTTTTGCTAAAACAAACAAAAAAGCCCCATGGAGAATCTAATGGATAAGGAAAAAGTTACTGTTTACCTTTATCCCTAGGTGTCACTCCTGTTGAATCCCTGTTCAATCTGTGCTGTCTCCTGTGATCGTTGCTTGCTAAGAAAATTCTATGCCTCAACCTTCCTTTTTGTTTCCTCTCTAATTTTAATTTCATTTTACATAGCCCTTCTGTAAATTAAATGGAATAATAATGAGCATGTACACTGAAAGAAAAATAAAAAGAGACTCTCAGTTACTGTTTTTGTGTTAAATACAGTTGCTGGGTGTTTTTGTAATAAAATCATGGATGTTCTTGCTCTTTTTTTTGTTATCAAACTGTTCTTTTTATTTTACTGTCTTTCAGACATTATATTTGAAGTACCTGACTAATGTTCCTCCTTTATAGCCAGTTCAGTATGTTCTCCAAAGAAACAGTAACTAACAACTTCCAGCCTGTTTCCTGGTAGATACATTAAAGCATTTTATAAATTTTTGCCCTGAAGTGGAGAAGGGAAGTCTTTAAACTTTGTTTGATAGCATGGTGGGTTCTGCCTTGTGCTCAGAAATGTGATTGTTACGCTCATGGCAGCCTTTGGGGATTGTGAAAATTGATCGCGTTTCCAAGACTGTGAATATTGCACAGCAGAATGGAGGAAATGCCTGCAGTGAAAGCAGCAAATGTGAGTTCTTGTACTGTGTTCTTGTGCCCCAGGGTACTTCAGGAAAGCACTGGGACTCTGCTTACCCTGAAGTAGCTCAGAGGTTAATGCAGGGCACAAGGAGTGGGACTCCCGTTCCCACTCGTGTTTCTCCTGCCCTCTGTAATTCAGGGCAGAGCACTTGGCCCTCCCTCCCTTAACGTCCCTCGGTGGTGGAATATGAAATGACCTTGCTTGTAAGTGCTTGGCTCAGTGTGCTCCTGCAGAATTTTATGATCTCTGAATTGAGATGGCGTGCATGCTTATTCTTGTTACTAAAATATGGCAGCAATCCTGATGCTAACTTCAATTAATTTTAATTAATCCTTTTCTAATAAAGGCTCCAGATAAGCTGCAAGAGGGATGATTTGACTAATGGCTCTGCTGATGCTGCCAATATCCTTCTCTCCAGCATATTCAGTTGAAATTCTCCAGAACAATGAGGGCAGGCCTGCTGGTGTAGCACACACCCCAAGACTTAGGACAGGAGCAGCAGCTAACCAAAGGTGTTTAACAACTCCAGCAACTCCCATCTGCACTTGTAATGCCCTGGTGAGTCCAAGCAACTAAAACAGTATAGGTAATTAATAGTGCTCTCTTAACAGCTCAGTTACTTCTCTAGGTCAGTCAGTCCCTTTATATCGAACAATTCTCTACATAGACCAAAAATTAAAGGCAACTTTCAGTCTTGGCAGCTGCTGCTGCTGGGCTGAGTGCAAAGCATTTGACTTAGGGGAGAGGCAGATCTGAAGAAGTGCCCAGGGAGAGTGGAGCAGCTCTTATGGGGTTCCTCGCCCTTCCTTTGTGATTGCAGCTGTTCACAGCTCACTTCTCTGAGAAGTTTGCTCCTATTTGCATTAAACCAAGCCAAGCTGTTCCTATGCTGATGCGTTAGGGAAGCTGGTGTGGAGCATTTAAGGACTTGCTGGCATGAAAAGTTTAGGAATGGGTGGAGGGGGCTGATGGGAGTTTTGAATCACCAGAAAGAAGAGAGCAAGGAACAGAGAATAGAGTAGCTCTGGGGGAGAAGGTGAGGATGGCAGTGTAGCAGGAAGGAGGGGCTGGGACAAGGCAGTTCATTTGGACCAAAAGGTGTTCTGTGCATAGGGCTCCTCACGGTGTGTTGTGTGCCAGCTCTGCTTCTGCTGGGGGGCATCACCCTCCCCTCCCAAAGGAAACGAGACTTTTGGGCTGCATCAGATCCCATCTCAGCAGGTGCCCTTGTTCCTTGTTAGAATTATGTGTGTTTTGATACAGATCCTGCATGTTGGCAACGTGTGTTGGTCCATCACTTTGGTTTCATATGATAAAAGTGTTTGATATAAAGTTAAGTACAATTGCATTTTTAATAAAATACATAGAGCATATGATCCCATTTTGATGTGTGCCTTTTTCCTTTGTAAAGAAATGAAGAGTGTGTGTGTGTGTCTGCTTAACTTGAATATTGCAGTGTTTTCCACAGGATTTCATTTGTTTTCACCTAATAAAACTGCCCTTCTTTTTGGAGGTGAAGCTGACATTTCTTTCCATATTCTTGAGGCCTGTGAGCAGTCCCTGGGCTCCTGTGAAGATGATGGGCAGTGCTTCATAGTTCAGTGCTGCTGTGTTAATACTAGAACCCTCTGTTCCCCAAAATGCAGTTCCTGTTGAGAAAACCCAATCTGCTGTTGTCAGAAACTTTCACACTTGTAATTCTGAACAGATTTTTTTTGCTGAAATGGTAATCAGGTGGTGTGTGAGAACTGATTCATGTACTCATGATCATTCATATTCCCGAGCTCCCATCAAACCTGTTTAAAACAAAATCTTTCCTGCTGCTCAGCATTACGAGAAGGTGGTGACTCATCGTTCCTGGGGGCTGGCTGGAGGTTGGGTGACAGCTGGTGTTTTCCAGAGGGAAATCTAGGGTGTTGCTGCCCACTTCATGTGGACATTGTACTTGTTGTTAGAGCCTGTTAGTCACTTAACTGCTCTACTAAGTTGAACTTCTGTTCAGTTTTGTGTTTGATGGCTCAAAATGTATACTGAGAGTAAATCTGCATGTTTGAGTCAGTGTGGCTCTTACTTTGAAAGAAACGCTGTGTCCAAGCCCTCAGTGCTTCCTTGCTTCAGAGTATTTGGGCAAAGATCAAGTCTTTTGATTTGGCACAACTACACATGGGCTGCTTGTGTTTCATAGGTGTTTGAGTTCAGGATAATTTTTGGTGCCATGCTGAAACAAACATTATTCCATGCTAGTTAGAATTGTTCCATTTCAACTTTTGGCCAATAAACACCTCTTTTTTTTTTTCTTCTTTTTTTTTTTTTTTACCTTGAGTACACCAATGCAAAACCTCCTTGCTGTGTCAGACATAACCTAACACAGCACCTGTAGCCTATTAAAAACCTTACTGTGTGTGTCTGGGGAGTTAAAATACAGGTCAGTTCTTGTTGGTTCTTTTCATGTGAAGTATGGCCCAGGATGTTTCAGAGGGAAGGTAAGGCTGAAGCAAAACAAAGGGAAATGAATAGACCAGGATTTAGTCAAACAAGGAGCTTTGTTACAGGCCACTGTGTAACCAGTTCACAGAGTGAAAACTGCACCCACGAAGGGATTTGTTTTTGCTGGACTGTGTTACTTGGAGCGTTCAGGTGCAACTTAAATACCCACAGTCTTTACCTATGTGAACTTTTGCTGTAACTAATAAAGTCATGCTTTAAATGTTTTATCTGCCAAATCTTACATCCAAAGCTTTTGTGGTGTTTGTGGGGATGTCTGTTTTTCCAGCAGGCAAAATCATTTCTTCTCGTAATCTGGGAATACCAAGCACTTGAAACAGTCAGAAAGGTAAGCTGGAGTTGGCTGAGTAGGTCACTCACTGTGGTGTGTAACGTACTGTTATAACAGCAACTCTTGTTCTGGGCTAGTTGTAATGATTTAATGTAATCTTTCCTTTTTCATACACTAATGAATTCCCCTTTAAATGTTACTCCTTCAGTTACTTTATAAGTACTGCATATTGCAAGTCTGGAAGCTGCTTTTAAATACCTTAATGTTTCCCACCTACACTTTATATTCCACTGTGTGCATAAGTTTCATTTCAGTATTATTATCCTTCAGAGAGACATTTAGTTTAAATACCAATCACAAAAAACCCCTGCATGATTATGCAATGTGCAGTCTAATCATCTCAATAATCAAAACAGTCTGATTCACTGTATTCCCTTTTCACCTCTGCTGGACTCCGGATTTCAGGGCTGTGGTTTTTCTAAGTTTACCCTGTCCCTCACTGGGAGCTCTGTTGCATCCACAAGTATAGAGGCTATGGAGTTCACTTCATCCTTTTCTTCTGTAGACACCATTTGTTTTAATACCATGCCTTGATTCCCACTCAGCTTGTCCTGGGACAAGGACAAGGCTATCACTTCAGACCTGTGTTATTTTATGTTTTTTCCCTGTTTTTAGCACAGGGCTTCTCAAGAGATTGACTGGGAAAGGGAGGGAGAGAGAGAAAAATCCATGAGCTGGGTTTGGGTGGATTGGAGAGAGCATTGGGCTGGTCAGGAATGGTAGGGATGAGCTGTTTGCTGCTCCTGGTGGGACTTGGGCCCTTCTTTGAGTCTTAGTTTCCCCTCTCATTTCTCTGTATAGTTTTCTTACTGACTGTAAGCCTAGAAAGTAATGAAAAGTTGTATTTGAAAGTTCTGCTGGTTTTTTAAAACTGCCAGTGGAGTCAGTAGCATTGTTAGGGAAATGTGGGCGAAATTTTCTGGGCTGCTGAGACCTGCAACTCCAACTGGAAGAGGTACAACCTGGGAGATCAGCAGTTCCTCAAACTGGGCTTGGGGCTGGACTTTTTTTCCCTCTGATCTGATGGTCTTTCAGCACTCTCTGGGGAATGTTCTCAGTGCTAATATTTAGTGAGGATTCTCTGAGCTGTTTGACTATTTTGTACTGTTTGAGTTTGCAGTTGGGGTTTGCTTCTGAGAACCTGCTGTAGAAAGATGAATAATTAAACTGCAGACAGGAAGAACAAAATTTTCACACTCCATTGCTTAAGCCATCCTTGGCTTGCTTTCTGATGATGTCTGAGTCTGCAGCAGCTTGACTAAATGACAGAGTTTGGCATTTGCTACCAGTTTATGTGTCCAGAGATGCACTCGGAGGTGTTGAATATGAGGTTCAAGCCAGCTCTGCTCATTAAAGTGACCAAATCTGGCTACTTACATACAGTAGGAATAAAACTTGACTGTGTGTGGATCCCTGGGATTCAATAAAACCTACTGTATGTTATTAACTTCAGAAGTTTATGCTTGTTCTGAGAAAGTCTGCTTGCTTTTCTTGCTGCTAGTGGAAGCCACTTAGGATGTTTTTTCATCGTGGGTTAGTCATGAAAAAATTTGCTAAGCAAGGCTTTTTAGCAGACATGTCTGGTGTGTTGAATTAGCCAGTTAATGAAAGCTACTCAGAATGTCATTCTGAAATGGATGGGTTTGTTTTTTCTGAGATGCATCAGGAGGGTCGGCAGAGGGTCTGTCCTGCCAGCTCTTGTACACACCAAAGGCTTTAGGATTTTCTGAAATGACCCTCATCTTTTAGGAAGCAATCTCCAGCTTGGGTGAAGTCAAAGACTTTTTGCCTACTTGTAGCAGTAAGTAGAATTTAATAAACTGCAGGGGCTGCAGCACTGCTCTCCAGCATTTCCTCAGAGCATTATGCTCACATACAGGATCTCTGAGCTTCCTGCTCAGCTGCAGAAGCAAATGGAAACCTAAAGTCACATCCAATAGGCCATGCACCAGAGTCTGGAAAACAAAAGCAGATCTATCTTTCATTAGTAGACTATTTAGTATTCACTGGATAAAATAAATGAACTATTCCATAACTAACACAATGGAGTAAACAGTTTGCTCTAGTTCTGTTCCAGCCAGCTGTCAGGGTGTGTGCTGGCACAGATTGTGTCAACACAGATGTGGAACAGCAACTTTGATCTGGGACAAAATGCACTCATTAATGCTGTGTTGTGGGCAGATTGCAGATCTGAAGACATTATAGAGGGAGGAGCCAATCTGTGCATCTCCAAGCTTAAAAGGATGATTTTAATATTGACTGCTGAACCTGACTAGCTGCCTTGTAGAAAATTGTAAGGTAAGCCATGTTTATTCTTCTCTCATTGCCATTAAATTAAGTCCAGCATAAGGAAAGACCAAGTTATCCAAAATAATGAATAATGTATTTTTCATGTTAATGTCTTTCTGAAAAAATCCCTGTGGTGTTAGTCTTACACTGTGTGTGCAGGTGTTCTTGACAGACTCACTCCAACATTTAGAGGCACGTCTGCATGCTGTCTTTTAATTATGGTACAAGTAATTTCCCAAACTGTAAACTAATCACAGGTAATACATTCTTGTACAAGCTCATAAATACACAAGAATCACACACATTAGCAGATGGGGGCAGCAGTGACTTTGTCCCACCAGCAACACTTTGGCTTCATTTCACACCCTGCAAAGCTCCTTGTGAAGCTCACATGAACATTCTGTATTTTAGGATTGCATCTTGAAAATATCCCAAATGTAGAAATCTTTTGATTTCCATATGGCTGGCCTTTCCTTGGAAATACATTATTTTAAGGTTTAAACTGATGATGAAGATGAACAACATGTAAGACTGGTGCTAATCAAGCAGTAGATACCCCCGGCTTGCTGGTACAAGTACTGAGCCTGAACTGCTGCTGAGGGGGAGGAAGGTTCTACACAGATAAAAAATGCAGCTGTGCTGCAGGCTCTGTTCAAGGGAAAGCAACTTCCTGGACATTTACCACTGATAGTAATTTCCTTTGGAGCTGTGTTTATGGGCCAAGCTGAGGGATAGCACTGGGGTTCTCTGACGGGTAGGAGTTGTGCTGAGGGGAAAAGAATTGCAAAAGAACTAACAAACACAGTATCAAAGGTGAATTCAGGCTCTTTTTCCCCTGAAGATTTTTAACCCTGATTTAGAGCAATTTACTTTTGCTGTCATGTCCAAGAGAAGGATATTCTTTTAAGGTAGTCTGCTGTTGGAAAAAACAAAATGCAAAGTGTTGACTATACTTTGAAAAACTAAGTAATCCCGTGTTCCTGTCTAATGCTTAAAATACTTAAGAACTTAGTGACTGGACCTTGGAAAGCCCAGCAGAAAGGTAGCTGTGTGGTTTTGATTTCTTGCATTAAATTTAGATGGGCTTTTATTCTGAAGCCCTTCTGTCTGAAAACTACTTTTTCCCTTCACGTGACTCCCACAGCAGTATGAAGAGTCTTGGCTGCTCTTTGCAGTTGACTGTGTGCCAAACAAGAGGTCTATAGAGACCAGCCCAGTCCATTGGCAAGCTCTTTGATCTGAAGAAGCTCCAAAATGTGATGCAAGCAGCAGCTCTGGGTGGTTTTACCCTTGAAAGTGAACGTCAAAGGATCTCTCTTAATGCAAACTTTCTGAAGGTCTGGATCAGATGGTGAGAGCAATCAAATACTGTTGGATGACTTTTGAGTTTTCACTGATTGTCAGTCAGCACAGTGCAGAGAGCCTGAGCTCAGGCAAGAGCCAAAAACTCGTCCTCTGAGTCCTGAGGGTGTCAATGGAGCAGATATTTGAACAGAGAAGTTGCTAGGAGTAACAGAAGATCAATACTCAGAGGGATCAACTCAAAGTTCTTCTTGTCTTTTCTTTAAAGATCCTCTGGAAGTCTGTTCCTTCCCAGTTATCTACTTACCTGTCCTTTGCTCAACCAGCCACACCAGCCTCAGCATCCAGTTTGATTTCATGTAATCCGCCCAATCTGCAACATATAGGACACATTTTAATAGCTGTTAGTTGTTCTTTTCTTACAAGGCCTACAGAAAACCAACCAGGCAGCAGTGATTTGATTTGAGCTTACACTGAAGTGAGTTGATTTCCTTTACCCAAGTTACTGTTAAGACATTTTTCAATGAGTCCAAGTCAAGTGGCAAGTTGACAATGATCCCTGTGCTCCTTGGTGTTTGTGCTCTTACCCCGTATCATCTTCTATTTCTCACATTTCAATGCTGAAAAATCTCCAGGGACTGCATTTTCAATGTGCTTTTACACATTGTTGCTCTAAGCACTACTATAATCCTAATAAATAATAATAAATTATATAGTTATGAGTATTTTGACTCATTAATAGAGGAGAACCTATATGATATGCATGTGCAAATGTGGAATTTGGGCAAATTCCTGCAATTGTTGTCTTAACATTGTAAATAAGATGTGCTAAAATGCTCTTAAAGGTGGTTTGTTTGGCTACATCAGTTCAGGTTCCCTTTCTCAGCTGGTCTGCTGTGTGTTTGTGCTGCAGTCTGCCTGCATTATCTGAGGGGTGATGCTTGTGTTGTTGTTGGAGCTTTCTTTTTCCATTGGAAAGGCTTCTTCACTTGCTTCTTCTGAGTACAGGAGAGACGTGGGCTGTGGAGCAGGTTCCACATTAGCCAGATCTCAGCAACTTTCAGACTGTGAACTACCATGAGATCTTTGTAAAAACAGGGATCAAATGTCTGTAGGTGTGGGGCAGCAGAAGGCTTTACAATGCCAAAGGTCTTGAATCCTTCGTGCAAAATGGGCTTAAGGTTGATTCTCTGTAAGCACATGCCTAAAAAGACATCATCGATGGGGAAGAGCTCCACCTCTCTGCAAGCCCTAGAGAGCTTCCTCATGGTGCGGCTGGAGAGCAAGAACCCTCCTCCACCCGCATAGGCTGGATAGATGCTGAGCCCATACATGGTCTCTGGGATGTAGTATTTGCTCTTTCGGACACGGATGGGACGGGCGTTGTAGATGATGTCCCCAACAAAGAGGTCCTCAGTGGGGTCATGTCTCTTGAGAAAATCAACAATGTTCTCAACGTTGACAAAAACATCAGCATCACCTTTAAAAATAAATTTGACATTGTGGCAGAATTCAGCAGCCCAGCTCAGGAAGTGGATCTCCTTCAGGGTCAGGTTGAAGAAAGTGTCCATGAAGTCCCAGAGTAAAATGTCTCGGTATGTCTGACTCTCCTGGTGGATCAGGGTCTCCCATGTCGCCAGCACTGTCCTATTCTTTGGTGTTCCCAGGAGGAACACTCGCTGGATCTGCTCCCCATTCACCAAACCCTCCCTGCCCCAAGTTTTCCGGACAATCTCACGCCTGTCGAAGTCTTCAACTACTGATTTGATAGCAATGAGCAGAAAGGGACCTCCAGGTGTTTTCCGGCATTTCCTGGGCTGGTTAATGAGGAGATTGAAGTTCCTGTTATCCTTGTTCAGGAGATAGTGCTTGAAGTTGAAGGCAGAATCAGTCAGTGGGGGTGGAGTTGTAGTTTGGACCCTGCTGTTGGCCACTTCTGTTCGTCTAATGACAGAGGTAACTTCAGGTCTGGGTACTGTTGCCTCTGCTGGCATCAGTCTTCGAGGTGCTCTAGGATCTGGGAATATTTTTGGTGCTACTGGGGGCTTCTTCTGTGTTGGCTCCTTGTTTCCTGCTGGCACTAAATGTTCTAGCTGGGAGTAGAGTAAAGAGCAAAGCACTACCAGCAGCAGGAGGGTACAGATCACATCCCCTTTGAGGCGAACTCTCATTGTCTCTGCAGTGTTCCTGGACTGCTAAAAGCTGTGATGGAGCTGCCTGGCACCAATGTCCATCTGTAAATAAACAGAGTGTGTCAGCAGTGGGGGTTTGGCAGGTCTGAAGCGTGCAGGCAAGGCTAACTGAAACAACATTAAAAAAAACAGCAGCCAAGTGTGTTTTACTTGGAAAAGCACTGAGACACCTTGGATAATTTGCCAAAAGGCACATGGGGTTGCAAACCTAACACTGATCCCAGCACTGCAGCTCGGTGACTTTCCTTAGTTCAGTCATCATTCATCCTGAAAACCACTCTCTAAGCACAACCCAGAATCAGTCCTTCCTCCTGCATCCTTTGCTGCTGAACATGTTTTGCCATTTCAGAGATTTCACTTCTTTGGGAAAACTCAGGTGGAAAATGATGAACAATGCCATTCTTCCCTATGTCATTATGTTTGATTTTTTTTTTTCTAGCTTGATAACTGTTACTTGCTGCTTTTACTCTTTTTGACCCAATACAGGGAAGCAGAGAGCTGAGGGGCAGACTCTTCAGTGGCAGTTGTTGTTGGCCTTCCCCTGCACACAGAGCCAGCTCTTGTTAAACCAACTGTGATTTATATTCAGATTTAATATATTAGGTGCACTCTTGAATGCACACAGGACCTTTTTCCTGCCCGTAATCTTAATAAAATATTAAACCATTATAAATAACTTCCATTAATAGAGTTAGAAGGGGCCACCAGTGTTTTTCCTCTGCCAAATCCCCCTAAGCAAGAGGTGAGGAAATAAATCCTAATATAAAGAAGAAATACAGAGCCTGGTGTTAGGAACATTTTGTTCACATATGAGAGATGAAGCTGCTTCTTGAAATACAAGATTATTGCTCACTTACACTTTTCCTGGTGACCTTCTGTCCTATTTGATCAGTTCTTCAACTGCAAACAAACAAAATAATAATGAGAGTAAGGCAACAAGCAGCGTGTAACCACAGTTCAGGGAAACAGCTGGCCAGGTGTGTGCAGCTGCAGCACAGGCAGGTTCTGCCATCCCCACCCTGTGTGCAGCCACACTGCTCCCCAGAGCAGCCAACCCCTGAGTGGGACAGGGGGCACCCCACAGTCGCTCCAGGAGAAGCTGGGTGACAGTCATACTTCCTTCAGTTGTTAGCAAGAAGTGTGTTTGTAAGAGTTCAGCTCCACCCAAAACGTTTCCCACAAGTGCACAGAGGTATTCTTAAATACACTGATAATGCATTATGTGATTTGTGGCTCTGTCATAGCTATACTGCACTAGTAGAAGTTACCTGTGAAGGTATTAGTTGTGTGTCTCTCTTGAATTAGCTGGGATCATGTAAAAAAACTTTTTTTTTTATAAAAATGTAAAGAGATCCTTTTGACAAGGGCATGTCATAGGGCAAGGGGGAAAGGGATTTAAACTGAAAAAGGGTAGGGTAGGTTAAATGAATCAAAAGAATTCTTCCCTGTGGGGGTGGTGAGGCACTGGAACAGGTTGCCCAAAGCAGCTGCAGACGCCCCATCCCTGGAAGTGTTTGAGGGCAGGTTGGATATGGCTTTGAGCAACCTGGTCTAGTGGAAGGTGTCCCTACTTCTGACAAGGGGGTTGGAATGAGGTGTTCTTTTAGGACCTTTCAACCCAAACCATTCTGTGGTTCCGTGATTCTTGGACAAAATTTGCCTGGTTGTACAGCAAAGTGCCTTTGCTTAAGGAACTCTCCTTACTAAGGACTGGAAAGAGTTGGAGAAACCAATGCTTGTGTCTTCCTCTGCAGTTTATGCTGCAGTTCGTGGTTATCAGCATTGTTAGCCTGTGGAGCACACTGATGGATGTCCAACCCTGCATCCACTTTACATCCCATGGGGCAGCAAAGTGCTTGGTAAGAATTTGGTGGTATCTGTTTTCAGCAAATCTCTTTTTACTCTCCTGGATTGTATTACCTGCTAATTGTTCATTAATTATCAGTTTTGTGTTAGCCATAACATTATCTTTCCAAGCTTAAAATTAGCTTGATGAGTCTGTAATTATGAAGTAATAAAACAGCAGCACCAGTGGTATCTAGGCAATATTTCAAGACTTACAAGGAAGCAAAATTATTACACTGGTTGATTTCTTGGCCAGCCCCTTTAAAATTCTTAGTTGCACATTACTCAGATCTCATAATTTTAATATTGTGCTTTTCCATTACTGAGTAACTGCATCTCCAAGTTACCATTGAAATAGAGAGTATTTCATCATCATATGATATTGCCTATCTTTTTCCCAAGTGCAGCTCCAAAATGTTTACTGACCTCATCTGCTTTGTCTCCATTTTTTCTGAAGCCTTTATTTTGGCAAACAGCACATCTGTGCCTTGGTGTAAGGCTCTTTGCATTCCTAGTGGATTTAAAATCACTTCCTTCTTGTCCTGAGGACAATGTTTTTTTCCTCAGGCCTTGTTTCTATGCTTTTTTCTGGCCTCCATTAGGCATCACTGGAGTTCTCTTCATTTGCTGACTCTTTTTACTGTACCTTTCACTCCTCTCTTAGCCTGGGCAGACGTTTTAACTGGTGTAGCTTTGATACTAACAGCAGGATTGTAGAATTGTCTCAGATCTCTTGTAAATTATTGTTAAACTATTTAGAATATCCAAGATCTGTTTTCTCTTTATGTTCTTTCTGCCACATGACTTAGCACATAACTATTTTCAGCCTCATGAAACAGTCCCTCCTGTCACGTATAGGATGTTAGTTTGTGTTTCACGTCTGTCACGTGCAAATGACCCTTGGAAGTCCTGATTGCAGTGCTGTGCAGCAATCTGAAATGTTTCAGTATTCTGCTAAATCTTCCCTTTTAAGATGTGGCTCCCAAAAGGCTTTCCCTCATCTTGCCTTCAGTGATTTTTCCACAATCTCCAGGAACATTAAGGGATGGTCCCACTACTCCCAGGACATGCCTGAACTGAAGCTGAAAGAGTCTGTCCCTCTTATGCCCATCATGAGCAAGACCTTTTGCTGGATGATATTGAGACACCTAAAATAAGGACTTTGTCTCAAAGAGTTCATAAGAACTAAAATGAAGGTGGTCTTGCTCCTCATGTTGGGCTGGAAGAAGCTTTATTGTGGTGCTGTGCAGCTCTCTGAAATGAGTGGGAGATGCACATCCCCAGTGGGATAGATCCTGATTGCATTGCCATGTTTGTGTCTCCACCACTGGAGCTCCTTGTGAAGTCCCATCTCTTTTCACAACAATATCAAATTCCTTTTTACTTTTCTATGCAAAAGTTTGATCTTATTTCAGCTGCAAGGCTCCAGATGGTAATTAAGGAGCTGGATGAAAGTCCTGCCTCTTTCCTGTGTTTAATTTTATCGTCAAGGGTTTGGAATAAAATGCATGTGTCATGAAACTCGTAATTTCCATGGCTTACAGATTTATCCTTCCAGCATCTCAGAATCTGGCAATAAATGCCCTTGGAAAAGCCAAGAAAAACCATGAATTGTTACAAGCCTGGGCTGATAGCCCAGGTTTTCTTCTGTATTTTCATTTGTTGAAAGTAAAGGGTCTGAAGCAGTGATATCCATGCTGAAATAAAACAGCTTGGTACTGAATACAGGCATCTCATTTTCAAAAGAAGTTGCCAGACTTTGAAGTGATTCCTTCATCTAATTATATGGATTTTCCAGTCTTTGTTGGGTATTTCCTTCCATAGAAGGCAGTATCTTCAATTATTAGGTGTAAGCTTCTATCTGTGGATGTCAGTGTGGGAAAAGCTGTCCTGTTCTTGTATACAGAGGGACCGATGATTCTGGCAGACACTCTGGTATGTCCTAAAGCCAAAAAGATTGTTCATCCATCTTGACACCAGGGGAAAAAATTACAGGGCTATCAAAGTGAGCAGGAAATATCTGATGCCAAACAAGAGATGTGAGCACAGCAGAGCATTTCTCAGCACAGCTTATCCCTGAGTATCCACATCTGAGGCAGATGCACCTCTGCTTCGTTGTGGGGGTATCTCCATCCAGCTTGTGAAGAAACAGCTGGGCTTATAAACTGCTGCATTACTGGGTGCCTCAGGGAATGTGGGCTTAGCTGCCAGCACTGCCTCCTGTGTCCTCTGAGCTTGGAAAAACAGGCAGTTGTCCCTCTTTGTGGCTGCCTAGGCATGGATGTGGAGGGATACTGAGTCTGGCTTGAGTGGGTCTGAATGGATGGTGCAGTTTGTGCCCCTGGGACAGTGGGGTCCAGGGGAAGGGTGGGGTGTTGTGTGCTGGGCTGTGAGCACCAGTGAGGTTAGAGGGCTGAGCTGGGCAGTAGGAAGAGGCTGACAGGTCCCGTGTCCATGAGGTGGCAAGACTGGAAGCCCATAAATAAGGAATGTGCTGCAAGAACCAAGTGGGTCACAGCCTGCATGGCCCAAGAGGCAACGAAAGGCTGGAAAGCTGGAAGTGGCCAGAGCTGGGCTTGGCACACTGATGAGCATCCAGGCAGGAAATATGACCTATGCTGTTGCACACTCAGGCAAAAGGCCCAGTCCTCTGCCTGGTTTTCATTTATTTGAGAGGAGGATTCTGAAATATGGCCAAGAACAGCTGCAATAAAAGCAGTTAAATGATGATTTAAAAAAAAAACAATTGCTAGTCCTCCTTTCCCAGTTGAATGACATCAAGCCTTGAGCTCATCCTGGAAATCTCCTTCTTTCCATCACTTGGCATTTCAGGGCCGAGGTGGGAAAAAGTTTCTGGATCCTGTCCCTGAATTCAGTCAAGAAGCCTGGGTGATTCTGGCATGTTGCTTTGTGCCTTGAAAGGAGTTATTCAACCCACCCAGCCTCAGGCAAAGCAGCTGCGATAAAAAGATGGCTAAAAATGTGGTACCCCAAGCAAGGGGTATGAAATTGGCACCATGCTCTGCTGGCCACTCAGCCCAGCTCACAGGCACATCCATCTCCACCAAGCACAGCTGTGGAGTGTCCCTGGATCAACTTGCTGCCCTGCTGTGTGTGAAGTTTTTCTGGCTCCCTCCAGACTCCTGATGCTGGAGCTGCCACTGGTAGGTCTGGGTTGGGCAGAAGAGGGGCTGCACACGTTGTATGGCCGTGCAGGATGTGGGGCTGTGGTTGATAATGGAGATGTCTTACCTATTTCTCTATAAAATGAGCTAAAGAGAGTGTGTGGAATCCAGCATCAATGGGTTTGAGATTTTTTGTAATCATTGGGGAAGCTTGTAAAATTCTGGGTGGTGGGGATGCTTTGAGGCAATGTTTCATGTTTGGGATATTTGTTTGCATTTCATGTTGTTGAATGCATTTAATCATAGCAAAGCCATGTAACACCCAGGGTTGGATACTGAGACCTGCCTGGGCTCTGGCCTGCAAGGGGAAAGGTCTGCACACTTGTCCCTCTCCTGCCTTGTTTCCAGCAGTTTTTCCATCCTGATTCCTTCAGCAAGAGCAAAGCAAACTCCCAGGACCCTCCTCACCTTGTGCTGCTGTTCCTCTGCCTCAGGGAGAGTCCTGACAGTGTTCAAGAAACAGTAATGACATACCCTATGCCTACCCTGCAGCTGGTGCTGTGTAAAATAGGTACGTTCATATGGGCTTTATCCAACCAGGATACTGATACCAAACAGTCTGCACTGCCTGAAGCCCTGGAGGGAAGCTACAGCTTCCTAGTGGCTCTTGCTTGGTCTCATCTTCTGAGCCCCTGAGGGTTGGGAGGGTGTTTGACTTCTGTGTTTGCACCAGGTTAGTTTAAAAGTATTGCTGAATACACAGACACAAGAAGCACTCTGTTTTGGGTGAGGATGAGTTGGTTTGCTCTCTTCAAGCTGCACTGGGCTGCCATCCTTCGCTTATCCTTCTACAGAAATCTGAAGTGAAGTGCAAAGGCCAAGGCTTCAAGCTCTCAGCTGAGTTACCCTGGTATGGGTCTTGTGCCAGCAAAACCTCATCTTTTTGTGTCTGGGCTTGTTGGGGTACTCACAGGGAAATGTGTCAGCTTCCAGCACGGGGTTTGCTCTGCCTTACATTCAAAAATATGCGTGAAACAACTTGTCTTTAACCCTTTAAGACTGATTTGAAGTGTTTAACGGGGAAAAATAGCTCTGTGTGTTGGAGCAGGGGAAGAAGCTGTTTTCCATTTCTGTGTTTGGGTGTCATGTAACGGGTTTTATTTTATTTTGTTTGTCTGCTTCTTTGTTTTTCCACACCCCTCCTAGGCAAAGTCCATAACCTCATCAAAGTTACTGCTTTAAGTGGCTTTGGTGCCAGTCAACTCCTCTCTGCATCTCAGGGTGTTTGTGAAGAGGTCCCATTTGGAGTTATAGGATTACAAAGTGATGCTGAATGATTTGATCTTCACTAGAAGACATAGCAGGCTGAAATACAGAGACACCCTTTGACATGTTGGTTATTGCAAGGCCCTGGAAGAATGAAGTAACCAAAACTATTGCTGTGCTGCCTGACCAGAAAAAAACCCATCTTATATGGCTGCTTAGAAGTTCTTAAGTCTATAAGCAAACTGGGAGCAGGCTATAGGATTTAATTAGCTGAATGTCTTGAGAGCTATCCCAGGAGCTGAGATCATGAAGCAGAGCCAAATGAACACAGTGCAGAGGGGCAGAGGCTCAGTGCTCTGGTGGTGCTTCTCAGGCACTGCTGACCAATGCCACAGTCACAGCAGTGTGGCACCATGGCTACTGTTGCTTTTGCAGCACCTGGAGGCAAAAGCTCCATTGGGTCAAATACTGAGGAAGCAGGTAACAAAAATGCAGGCCCTGCTCCAAAGACAATTTCCAACTTCCCTGTCGGAGCTTCTTTTCAGGCCTTTTTTTTTTTTTCCAGACCAGAGCAAACGAATGGATGAAATCCATGCTGTTCCAGGACAGGGGTGCCTTATTTGTCTGCTTGCACCAGTCCTTAAATACATAGTTTTCTCAGCTTCCCAGCTGCCTGGTCCCATTTTATTGCAGTCTCTCCTGTTGGCATTGCCAGCCTTCCCTTCACAGTGCCAGTCACACCTTAGGTAACTGCTTGCAAATGGCTGCTGTGGTCACCTCTTTTTACTTTCCACCCCAGCTGTTACCGAGTGTACAAACTGAAATGCAGAGGAACTGCACAGCTGCCATGCAAAGGCTGGAACTGCATGTTGAGATGTCTGTTTTCATGTGCAGGAGTCCCAGAAAGGAACTTGCACCATCCCCGGTGGGGAATCGTGTGGTACTGCAGCAGAAGGCAGTTGTGCATGGGAGCCCTGATGGCCCTGGGCACAACTGGCTGCCTGCACGACAGTCCCACAATGTCTGGGGAATGCTGGCTGTCAACACCACTCCTCCTGTCACCCTGCTGACCCAGGGTAAGTCATGGTGTACACGTGGCACACTTTGGGGGCTGCAGCTCTGCTGTATTTAAGCAGTGCATGATGTTTTCCTGGCCCTTCAGGGCAGGATGCGCCATCGTGGCAGTGCCTGTGCAGGCTGTGCTGCTGCCCAGCAAACAGGGAAAACTCCAGCTCCTCCTAAGCATAGCACTGTGTTCTCTAATGAGAGTGCTCAGCTGCCTGCAAGGTAATGCACAATGACCTTCTGCAGGCTTAGCAGCCTCGAGAGTTAGTTCCCTAAGTTCAGATGCAGTCTTACATGTTGGAAGTCTGATTTTCAGAATTACACAGTTCAGCAGCTCAACTCACAACTGAGTGTTTGGGGGGCAGGCCCCTCCTGAGCAGCCAAGCGCAGGGTGAGGAACCTGCCCTCTCTCTTCCAAACATTCGTTTTTCTTGGCCCCAGGAGGTGCATAAAGTCTTACAGGCTTGTGAAGGGATAAGAAACAGTCCCACTGAAACAACCACCTTCCTTTCCCAGCCCTCCCCAGGCTGTAGCCTCGCTGCCTCTTCAGCTCCCAGCGCCTCTTCTGATCTGCTAATTTGCCTGAGGTGCCCCAAGCCCCAGCAATCACAGTGCATTAGCACAGATGTATTGTTACACCCAGACACAAAGGGGCGAGAGTACATGCTGATGCGCCCCACTAATTCCAAGATGATACTCAAGGCATAACTTTATCAGTAACTATCCATTTCACAGGGTTTGAATTATTTTCCTTTGATTTTTGTGATGCTAGAGAGCTTGAAAATTCCTATGTTTTGCTCAAAGCATAGCAGTGTTACACGGGAGAGATTCATGTCCTTCTACTGATGAGGAGTGGCTTGTAAATGTAAAGTGCCACCACTGGAACATTTTCGTGATTGAGAGGAAACCCTGTCTCAGAGCAGTGCAGGCATTGTGTGAAGAAACCCCAAACTTCTGTAAAAACAACCTACAAGTTCTTTGGGAAGTAAAGTGTAAAGCAGATGTATCAGGGCTGGAGGCTGCGCGTTCAGAGCCTGTAGCTGCCCCTGCTGAATGTTAACCATCACAGCTGAGGCTGCTGCACGTAACAACATTGCAAGAGCAACAAGGCAACAACAATAACAACAAAAAATAAAGCCGCAAGCTGGAGGCAAAGGGAAGCAGTAAGGGCAGTTTCCAGTTCACCCCACTCGCTGCATAACTCTCCCCAGCCCACCCTGATCAAACATACATAATAGATACTTACATCCCATTTGATAGCGCTGATCCTGCGTCCCCTCGGTAATGTCTCGGCAGCGGGCTGCCAAGTAGGCACATCTGGATATAGTTAGTGTTAGACATTCCTCAGCCTTTCAGGGAAACCGAGGAAATCCTCGCCGAGCAGAGCGGCGCTCGGAGCCCTGCGCTGTGCTCCGCTGTCATTGCTGCTGCCAACGCTGCCCCGCGCCCGCCTCCGGCCGGGCAGGGCCGTGTGTGCCACGGGGTCCGGGCCGAGGCGCTGGGCCCCCTCCCTGCACACACTCACTCACTGGAGCGAGTGGAAGGAGCAGCAGCACCCGGGGAAGGGGCTGTGTCCACGTCCAAGAGCGGACACGTGACGGCAGCAGGAGCCGCAGCTCCGGCAGCGCCCCGGCGGGGCCGAGGTGTCGAGGGATCGAACACAGAGCCAGGCTGGGGACTTCCATCAGTTCTGCAAAAAGGCAGTTTGGGGGGGGGGGGGGGGGGGGGGGGGGGGGGGGGGGGGGGGGGGCGCGG
>JAWWEV010000022.1:12303839-12336814 GCA_035583235.1 Hafferia zeledoni | reverse complement strand
ACTTTCCCCCCCCCCCCCCCCCCCCCCCCAGTAACTTTTTTCACTAGGAAATTTACTAATTTTTATGACTTTCTTCTTATTTTCATTCTACAATTTGCCTTTTTATTTTTTTTTAATCCCCTTGTATTTACCTCTGCAAAGAACAAATTGAAAAATTGAGGTCGGGTTCAGCTCAGAACTAAAATCCACTTGGGGGCTGGTTTCTTTTTTCTAGTAGGGAAATGATGGGAGGAGGTGAGAGCTGAGAAGTGCAAAGGCCGAAGACAGATTTGAGGGTTCCTCCCAAAACACTGAAAAAAACCCAAACCCTGTATTTTTTTTCTTTTTCATTTAATTTGAAATAGTTCAAAACAAAACATTTTTATTTGGAACCAAATCTACATTGCCATTGCTTCTGATCTGCCAGCTGTGTGCAGCCATAGCACTTCCAGTCCTTGTGGCTGTTTCTTTGTCTCTGCAGTATAAACAATGACCTTAATTCCTCTAATGGAGGCCAAGTGTCTGGAGAGTGCCCAGGCCACAGCCCCTCTAGAAAGCAAAGTTTTTTGCTTACAGTGAACTTGTCATAAAGGCAGGTTTTTATCTACTTCATTGTTTTCACAAACACCCAACTGTTTTTTAAATATAATGTAAAAATCTCTTTTTGTAATCATCTTGGCTTTTTTGATGTATTTTTTACTTCAGCTCAGATATTTTGCTTTCCTGAACACAATGTCATCGGGAAGAGCGGGTTGCTGATGAGCCACGCTCAGGTGCTTCAGGCTGGGACCTTTCCTTGTGATCAGCAGCTGAGCCACTGCAGTTCCCTGAACAGCCATAAACGTTACTCAGGTTCATGCTTTCACCTGTGCCAACCCAAGGTACCTCTATCCTTTTTCTCCACAGCAGCAGCCACAGGATGTTTTTCATCCCTCCTCTGTAAGGAGGCAGATGATGCTCACAGAGGCAAAGAGTAGGTCAGTGTCTGCCTTTGCTTGGAGTGACTGTCTGTGGAGGGAGGGGGAGTGCTTCCCAAAACCATCAGGGACTCACAGCAGGTATTTTCACCATGATCCCCCGCCCAGGTTTTGGGGCTTACTACCCTT
The DNA here is from genome assembly GCA_035583235.1 of Hafferia zeledoni. Taxonomy (NCBI): domain Eukaryota; kingdom Metazoa; phylum Chordata; class Aves; order Passeriformes; family Thamnophilidae; genus Hafferia; species Hafferia zeledoni. The sequence continues at coordinate 12,335,729 of JAWWEV010000022.1, read as the reverse complement.
TTTGTTTGCTCCTATGGGGTGAGAGTGAAAAAAGAGGCTTTCATTGATGTGGCTTCATGGTTGCTGTGGCTTGCAGAGTCATGCAAGGAGCTTGGGAGGTGGAGGTGCTTCTATGTGGTGGTTGTCTCACCTGTGCCTTGTTCCCCAGGCACCAATGCATGACTGGTTTGTTCTGCTCACTCCCAGCAAAGGTGCCCTTGGTTTGTCCCGTGGTGTGTCAGTCTGTCTTACAACATTGGGTCAGTGATCTTATTGACCCTCGTCAATCAGTAGGTCAGCCCTGTTTACCCCAGCCTAATGTGTCCTTCCAGCTACTGTAGGGCAGAGCCCTGCTCTCTGTCACTCTATTCCTGCAGGCATCAAGCCATGCAGTTGGGAATACAGCTTTGTGGTAGATAAAGAAGGGCTGATCTTGTGATTTTCCAAGTGTTTGAGATTTAAGCAATTCAGGGTGAAATACAGCTCTGCTCAAGTTCATGGCAAAAGGAATTTCCCTGGATTCAGCTGTCAAGTCAGCCACTGGCTTCCTGTGCAAAGCCACTGGAGATTTTATGTCCAAGCTCCTTGGCTCCCCACCTACAGGGCAGGCAGCCTTGGGAGAAAGCTCAGTAATAGCAAGGCAGTTGGGATTACAGTAATGTCGTGCCCTTGAAGGAGTCCCAGGTATCTTAACAGTACTGAAAGGAACACAGGGAGCTCTGCCAGGTGTGGGACAAACCTCCCCTTCTGGCCATGTTTGCTAAAAAAGGCTTATCAAAGCAGTAACTGGAAGCTGATCAAACATGATGGCTTGGTTTGCTTTCAACTTGAAATCAGAGCCATCACCTTGCAGGTGGGGCACCAGCCTTGGGATGTCAGTAAAAATGTATGACTTTGGGCAGGACCCAACTGTGCATCCAGACCCTTAAGCTGGATGTTCCTCTGAGAGCTGGTGATCACCAACGAGGCCAGAACTTTAGTGAATCCTGTTCTTACTACTGCACTAAGTGTTTAATGAAAGTCTCTGAGGCATTTTTCATCAAAAGTATATATTTATTTATTAAAAAAAAAAAGAGAAAAAAATATACCAGTGTTTTTTTTCTATAAAAGACAATTACTTGGAGGTTAAATGTCCTAGGCCCAAGTATACATGACATTGCAGTCCATAGCTGTAGATGGTTGATCCAGATCTGATGCTGAATGTCATGGGAATTTGGAATTAGAAGGTTAGCAAATGATGGTCCACTGACAACTATGGGACTTTAACCACACATCTCCTACAGGTTTCAGTTAGAGATGTATGGCCAGATCCCTTCAGTGGCTTTAAAATTCAATCCAGAGAAGAAAAAAAATAACCCTTGTCCGGTGTAAAGCTGAGAATCTCACCTATGTCATTTTCACACTCCAATATGTGGGTTAGACTCAAGAAACCCTCTTGACTCCCATTCTAGTACCTCCTCAATTTAAGGTGTACAATACCAGAGTACATCAGAATTTTCAGTTGAAGTAAATCATCAATTTAAGTGAATTTGAGGCTCTTCCTTGCTGTGCATGCCCACTTTTGGTTTCAGAGTCTGTGGGCAGCTGCTGGGCTGTGACTTGGAGGTGGTTCATTTTGGAATAGCAGAGGGGAGGTGACATGGTGACCCAGGCAGCAGGACAGCTTCTCAATGCCACACCGAGTTTTGAAATGAATGGTGAAATAAACAGGTATTGTCCTTGGAGACAGTTTTGTAACAGAGTATACTGACAGGTTTGCTTCTATCAGATGCCTCATGTCAAAGTATATCTGGTGAGCGTTCTAGCTTTTATTCTCTTCTTTGTTATCATGTTTGAACACTGTACCTCAGCTATGCCAAAACAAATCATTCAAATTCTCCTTTGGATGGATCTTTTATTCCTTCTGGCAAACTGAAGGGAGCCTCCCCTCCTTCAAGTCTGAAATAAGGTTAAAACTACAAAAACAATATGCACCACAAAAAAGCCCTCTTAAAACCCTTCCTCTAAGTGCATTTTGGCCTGTTTTTTTCCTGTCTTATCTTTTATCTATTTCAATTTTTATATGCAATTGATTAGTATCTTTATTTGTCTTGAATATTGTGTTTGATTCTGAACCACCACCACCCCTGAAAATAATAGTTTTTTTCCCCCAGACTTATCTCAGTATACAGAGCAGAGCTGTTATGGGATAAGGCCAAATTCTCCAGCAGCAGCACTGCCCATGGCTTATCTGCGACACTAGACATGAGCTAATCGGTATAAATAGTAGTAAGGGAGTGTTGTTTGCATGTCTGGCATCTGAGTAGGTGCAGTATGTGTGCAGCTAATGTTGCACAGGCAGGGAAGAAAGCAGGAGTGTTCTCCCCTTCCAACAGTGTGCCAGCCCTGGGTGGCAGCACCTGCGTGTTTATTCCAGCTGCTGGTCTGACCCAGCACTGAGTGCCAGGTGTGTCAGGGAGTACCCCCAACATCTCGCCTTAAGTTCCACTCACTGCATTGCTGTCCAAGGTGAAGACATGCCTCTAATTCCTTCAACAGATCTCTGCTAAGAGTTTTTCCTTTGTGAGCATTTCTTCCCTCCTTGTGTGATACAAGTTCCCATGTCTTTACAGGATAGTGTAAAACCACCAAAAAATCTTCCAGCCAAACCAGAGTGTACTCACTCAGAGTCAAGCTCCAGCCAAATGCCAAATCAATGCAAATGACATTGTGTGCTCAATTATCCAATTAACCTATTTCATTCTAAGGCCTTGTGAAAATTGTTTGTTTGTCCAGGTAATACTAACAAAAGCTACTCTTGTAGCAGGAAAGATTCCACTTTAGACCAGAATTGAGTTTTCATTGCATCTGATGATGATGATTGATCATGGAAAAGGAGGTAAGAAACAGCCACTGCTATAGTCCTAAACCATGCCATGTGCTTAAAACAATTCCACCATGGAATATCCCTGGAAAACCCTTTTCCTTCACGTCGCTGCAATGAAGGCACCTGTGAATGCTGTTAAAGATGAGGATATTCCAGAAAGGTTGCCAGAGGCACCAGCACTTAATGGCACTCTTGGGAGGGAATCTGTGTGTAAGACGAAATACACGTGCCAGTTGCTGGCAGAGAAAGAAAATGCACATTGCTTGCATTCAGAAAAAAGTGTTCATGCTTAGTCCTCTGTAAAACAGTAATAGCAGCAAAAAGATTTTCTGGACTTGAAGCAGATGCTGAATAATAAGACTTTCTCATTTTGAGCATTAATGGCTACTACAAAAACTAGTAATTCTCACTACTCAGTGGCTGCCTTCTAACTGTATGTGAAAGTTGTGTACATGAATAGCTATTCTGAGAGCTTAGAAAAATTTATTACAAATGAGACAGCAGGCTATGCATAGGACCTTTGTTCCTTAAAAAAAATAATTTTTGCAAAATCAAGAGCAAACCCTCTTGATGTTAATTTTCTGGTTTCTGATTTTTAAATTTTTTTAAAATACCATTTGGCAGGTGGGTTGCTGCCAAACAGGTCTCCAGCTGGGATCTGGCAGGAAAGCTAAATGCTTTGAGGTATGGTTAACTAAGATCAGAATCACTGTGCTGGTCCCAAAACGGTCACAGAGGTAATTACTTCATTTTGGGAAGAGCACTGGTACTACTGGAAGGGAAAGGGTAGGATGTGAACCAGGAATGGAGGAGGTGAGACTTCAATGGCACTGGCAAAAGCCACAGACTTTGTAGAGTTGGTGCATGCATGAAGTCCTGCTTCCTTTGCAGCATGCACATCTCTGGTTAGCTTGTGCTCACAGCAGAAGCTGAGGGACTGGCTCCAGCCCCAGGAGCTCCATCTGGGCCCACACCTGAACCTGAGGCTGCATTCCTTCTTACTGAATTACAGCTTTCACTCCACAAAAGGATTAAGATGTGAGATGTGGTTTAAAAGGCCATCAGGGCCTGACTGAAAGCTGATCCAGGAATGCCAGCAGCCTGGTATTTGCATGTGCACACAGGCTTTATGTGGGCAGCCAGAGTCCCCTCAGCATCTGAAATAATATCCACAGCCCACTGGATATTCCCAGCTTGGAAGGGTAAAAAGGGATAGAATTAATGGAAAAGGATTAGTCAAAACCTATCAGGAAAGCACTGGGAATATGTCAAAGGTAATCAAGCTGCTGTTGTGCTTCATGGGAACCATGCCATGCTAGACACTTGTTGCTCTGTGCTTTGTTATGGGCAAGGACTGCTCTGTTGCAGTCTGCATCAGCCATGCCAGGAGACATTCACCTTCTCCCACAGAACTGAAAGCAGGAGTCAGCCCTGGGGTTTGGGAGACTTGTCTCTTAATCCACTTTTAGCCTAAAAATCAGTGCAGGTAAATCCAGGTACAGTAGCTGAGGCTCAACTGTCACACAGTGACAACAGCACCAGGAAAAGGCTCTGTGCAGATCCTGTTGCCTTTGGGGCAGGGCAGTGTGAGCTGCCCCCTCAGAGAGCTCAGCAGGCCGAGGGTGGGAGGGTAAGAAGTGAGGGAAGGCACGAGAAGCCACCTGGTCAGGGGCAATTGCTCAGCTCTGTGGGATCAGGATGGCACTTGATGCTGTAAGGCACCTTAGAGCAGCAGTTCCAATCCATGCTCCACTGGTGACTTGCTGACTAGGACACTGTTTTCCTTCCAGCACTTTTTTCTTTTTATAGCTGCAGGCTCCCTCAGGCTGGCAGGCAAGAGCTAAGCATGATGTTGTCAATATAGTACTATCCACCACAGAAAAGAAAGAGTTGAGAATCATTGTCTGAGTTTGTTTGTCCATATTGCTTGTTCAGTGCCTGCAATTTGTTCTGCAGCAGCAATGTTGTGCCCTGTGGAAGACTGTGGCTGTTCCAGCTAGAAGGAAAACCTTCAGGTGGTGAGAAACAGGAAGGAGCTATAATAGAGCAGGGCAGGACAGATGCATTTGCCACAGGTACTCTTCAAACAAAGAAGGAAAATAATACAAAACTGACTTTTCCTTATTTTCCCCTCTGTCTTTACTTGATGACATGCCTGAGGGCATAAATGTCTTCAATATAAAAAATATATTGCAGCTCTCCAAGTGATGGCCCTGAGACACAGCCTGAGAAGCACTGGCATTGTCTGTTTCCCACAGAAATCCTCTGAGATACCTTGCCTGCTTTTCTCCCCACTCTCCCCTGGATCTCTCTGTCTGGCTGCTTCCTTGTGACAGTCCTGAAGGAAGTTCCCTTCCCTTCCCTCAGTCCTGAAGGAAGTCAGGCTGAAAGCCTCTCTCACGAGTTCACAGGAAAGTAGTGCTGACTTCTGAAACTGTGAAATAAGGAACATAAGAGGTCTGTGCTGGCTTCTGTGAGCACAGAACCTCACCCTTGGACATTCCAATCTCAGTGGAAACCTGTGGTGATTTTCAGGACTTCACATTCCCAGACACTGGCAGCAGTTTCATACACTAGCTAAAGCAGGAAAGCCCTTAGCAATGGCACTGCCCTTTGGGCTCTAGGAGCAGTCCTCGTTGTAATGGAGACCCAAGAGCTCCTCAGCCAAGCTGATGAGACCGTTTTCTTCCAGGGCTGCAATCAGCCGTGCTATTGTGGCCTTCTTCCCCTCTGACTCGATAAACTTGAGAAGCATCTGGTAGGCTTGTTCATACAGTCCCTCTCGTTCATACTCGAGGGCCAGGTTATCAATGACAGGATCACGCAGGGCCCGGCAGCTCTTCTGCAAGGAGCGACCCACTTGCTTCCACTTCTTAGACACGAGCTTGGCAAATTTCTGGTGGTCGTCAGGTGTGATTTTTCTGTTGTCTGAAAGGGACAGAGGGCAGGTAAAACACAAGAGGTGTCATGGCTGATGTGATGCAGCTTGGGCCAGTCCAAAGTTTGGTCAATATTCTGTGGAGCAGGGAATCTGTTCAGTGTCCACAGCACATTATTAAACTGCTGTGAAGCTGCTCTGCTTGTCCTCTGGTACTGCAGCACCAGGGCAGCACTATGAGACTGGGGCAGATATGCAAAGGCAGTGAAGCTAAAGGGATTGCCCTGCTGTGAGCAGTTCCCCCACCATGGCAAAGAGACAACCAGCAGGAGTAAGCCTCACTGCTTGCTGTCTCCCAGCTCACTGTGCATAAGCTGGACACTTCTGTTCTCCACGCAGTCTGCCAGCCCCTGGTCTGGTTCCTCAGGTGGCAAACTGTAGCACATGGTGACACAAGTACCTGCTCAGAGCCACGTGCCCTGGCACATCCGAGCTCCCTGCTTTGCTGACAGTTTCCTATTGAAATCCTCCCACAACATCAGTTTGCCCTTACCCTGCAAACTTGGCAGTGCCTTTTTTCCTTTTCTTTTTTCTCCTGTGGTTTGCCAGAGCTCTTTTGTTTCTGATGGACATCCTCTTTATTTGTTTTAGCCTTTCAAATACAACTTGGTAAGGCCAAGTCCCCTGTTCCCTACCTAAGTATTCTCAAAATACTGAAACCTAGACAGGAGCTCTCTCCTCAGCTGTTTAGCACTGGAGACTGTACACAGCTTAAGCATGCTCAGAAACAATCCAGCTGATCTCAAGCTACCATTGCTATGTGAGACTGTCTGAAAGCTCTCTGCAGGGACAGACCCCAAAGGCAGCTGCTGTACTGCAGGGAGCCTGCACATATCAGTCCTGCCTAAAAGCAGGGCTGAGGGTGTCCACAGTAATCTCCACAGTCTAATCCAACCTGTGCTATTAAGTCACCTCAACCACTGACATGGAGGAAGAGAAAAATACTCTGTATTCTTCCTTTCAGTATCAATTTTAAAATATGAGGAATCTGGAAGGGACAGAGACTGAAGCATCTGGTTCTGTGCCACCCAAGAAAAGATATCAGGTTGAGGCCTGATCTGAAGCTCTGACAGTATCTTAGGACTATTGTAATTCCTTCCTTATGGGATGCTGGGAAATCCTTGATTTATCTGAGGTAGACCCCCAATATGTAGTCATGTCAGTCCTCCCTCTTGGGCTGTGAGACAAGGAAGACCAAGGGTTCTCTTGGTCAGTTCTAACTACTCACCAAACTGCTGTCCCTGAAAGATGAAGGTGACTGGTGGGGGAAGGGAGCTGCCTTGAGAAGGGTGAGGCAGAGATGGGGACTTCAGAGGTGCAAAGTCTTTTACAGCTATGTTGTTGTTGATGCTCTGGTGAAGAGTCAGGCTCTTGAGGCGTTCCTCCAGCTCCGTGATTTCCTCATCCCGCAGGCGGTCAGGCTGGAATGCAAACACCATCAGCGACCTGTGCCAGGGTTGCCTTCATGCAAAGCTCTGGATGCTTAGCAGGAAGGTGCAGCTTAAGATGATGGTGTCAAGAGAGGAGCAATGAGATCGCTATAGCATGAGCTGTAAACCAGCTGAATCAGATGGTCTAATGGAGCTCTGGCTGTAAATGTGTGGATTTGAATCTGTAATATGATATGAAATAGGCAATCTCCCCCTCCTGGGTTTCTCCCATGCAGTGCTTACAAGTTGCACAAAACTGCTACCAGCCTTTGCCAGAATTAGGGTGCACTACAGGCAGCAAGGGTTCTCCAAACTCCGTATGAGGGTCAGACCCACAGAAAAGGGTGCCCTGATCCAATGGCTCATAGCCACCAAAGCAGGCAGATCCTGTTACCACCTTCTCTCTGCCCCTCTGTTCCTTAAGGTTTGTTGTTCCTGGGTCCTTGCCAAGCCAGTTTTTCACGCTAACCAAGAGAAAACTAGTCTGACCTCCAAAAAGCAGGTAATGGGAAAAGAAGTAAAGAAGGCAAAGCACACGGCAAGAGTCAAACCTGGCAAGTACTCTGACTCAGTTAGAGCTAAACACTAGTTTATCTCATGTACAGCAGGTACCCAGCACTGCCCTCGGCCACTGATGGCTGTGCCCCAGTGTCATCTTTCTGACTGTGGCCAGGTTAGGCAGGGTCAGACTGAGACACTTTTGGGGAACTGAGAATAAGCCCTTCTCTTTTGTCCAGTCAGCTAGTTCAGCAGAGGGAGGGAGCAGCAAGCCAAAGTTGTCAGGGTATGGGATAACACATGTTGTTTGCTCCAGGGATAAAAGATTTGAGTCTTGTTCTTTGTGCTTGCAGAAAAGCAGCCTGCCAAAACACGCTCTTGTGCCTAATCTTCCTGAGTTCATGGTGACTGCCTATTTCTCAGGACTTTCTAGAGGAACCAGAGCTATAGTTCCAGGCAGAAAAAAAAGAGGAAGGAAGGTGGTGAGTTTAATCATGTCAAGTGCCTTGGTTTTGTGGTGAGATGACAAGATCTCACTGTTCTTGCAAGCAGGATTAGAGTGCCACTGCCAAAGTGTGCCATGTTGCCCCTGAGAGACTTTGCCATCAGAAGGGCAGCCCACTCCTGCTGGCAACAGATTCTGTGTGTCCCCACTCTGTCATAAGTTGTTGGTGTAATGTGCAGTGTTTGCACTCATTTCTAGGTGCAGTTGCCGTTGCTACTCTTGGAGCAGGTGGTGTGAGAGGCAGGGGAGGAAGGTGCAGAGCAGCAATGATTCCACGCAGGACTGCTGTCCTCTCTGCCCCCCTCACAGCTGTACCAAGGCACAACTGTGCTCTCAGCTGCACTGTCTAGAATTTATCATCTTAGTGGGGATAACAGCCATGCTAATTGTTATACACAGAAACCACAGTGATTTAGAGGATGTCTGTAGGTTGCTTTAGGTAACATTTTTGCCCTTCTGGAAAAGTGTACAGCTCTTTTCTGGGGAAGGGCAGAGCTGTTTCTCCACATTACAGCTGAGAACTGAAGGAAGAAGTTTGTCAACCCAACATGCTGCATCAGAACAATATTTGCACCCACCTTCCCAAGCCCTGTTGCCACCACTGTTCGTTTCTGCCTGGCCTCCCTCACCCCCATTCACCTTTTCTCTGAAGATGCACTCCAGACAACGATCCTCATCCCTCAGCATGTTGTCAAGGTGCTCACTGCCAGCCTTTAGCTCCATTTCAAGAGGCACCATGGTCATGGCCAAAGAGAGCTGGAGGTGACTCTGGAGGGACTTCTGGAGCGCTCCTTCCCGGTAACTCTGCAGGAAGCGCCGGCAGTTCTCCCGCTTGCAGAACTTGAGCTGGACTATCAGGTGCGGGTGGCTGCAGTGCACTTTGAGCATGTCCACACCATTCATGCTGCCTGTGGAGTCTGGCAGGGAGAAGTGAGCACAGTCACCATCCAGGCATGAGACAGCCCACCCAGACCCACTCCCATCCACCATCAAGCCTGCAAAGGAATAGCTTTTGAATTCTCTTTGTGACAAAGTTCTCTGGGATGAAAAACCCATATGTAAAACCAGAGGGAAGGATTAAGTTTTTACTACCCTGCCACCACTGATGTCCATGAAGTATGATGTCCAACTGAAGATGTATGGAACTACATTCCAGGTAATTATAGCAACACTGTTTATCAGGGGAAGTTTTAAATCTGAGATTGCATTTCCAGGGCTGAGATGGTTATGCTAAATTGGTAGCACAGGAAAGTTTTACAGATAAAAGCTCAGTTCAGCTCAGTGCTCAGTCAGTCTTCAGTCCTTGTGACTGCAGTTTTATGCAGTGATGCAGGTCCTTGAAAGAGACCCCTTGTTTCCTCTCCAGCTTACCTAGAGGTAACTCTGGCTGGCTCTGAGCCTTCAACACATCTCAGAAACAGTGAATGATGGTGCCAGCCACAAGATTTAAGCTGCATGAGATTGGGCCTTGACTTGTTAAGGTCTTTTTCACAGAGGATTAAGTCACAGTAAAGTATTAGCAAGGAGAAGCCAGGGATGTACCCTCTTACATCAGTGTAGGAGGAGCAGGAACAATGTGGACAACAGAAATTTGTCAGGCCCCTTCACTCTTCCTTTTCCCAGCAAAATTTAATTTTTATTAGCTGTGCACATTGATCTTGTCTCCACAAGGATTTTATATGTTGATGATGACAGCTCAAAGTATGTGTTTTTCTTAGGTTTGCAGCAGAGGCCCATGGGAGGCTGTTGTACTGCTTCCAGTCCTGACTTAACCTCTAGGCCTGTCCTTACACAGGGCCGAATGGAGGCACCAGCTCAGACTGGCACTAATCAGGTATTTCTAAACCACATGTCATGGCATGGAGGAGAATCCCAAGGCAAGGACAATTCCATGCTTGGAGGACAATGTGTGCTCCACATCAGGCAGGACAAAGGAGCTGGCATTTAAAATACGGCATCTAACAGTGGCTTTTCATGTTTACAGAGTCCTGGCTGCATCAGAAAGTCTAGTTTGGACTAGATGTGTAACTGGGACATGGAGCATTTTAATTCATTGTGGATGACCAGAAGTGTCTTTTTATCTCTTCCTTCATGCTTTTTTTTTGTGAGTCCTTATTAAACAAAAGCTGCCATAACAGGGTTAGAGGAGTGGGGATGAAAAGCTGCACAGACATGGGAACCTTTATGAATACTGTACAAAACAGCTGTAAAGCTACCTCAAAAGACAGGACTTGGCATGCATTTCTTCATGAAACCTCAGACAGCTTCAGATTTCATGTCCTTTTCAGATCTGAATCAGCATGGTAGGATTTCAGTTTTGTAAGCTTTCCTTTTAATGTGTGAGCACATTCACATTCCAGTGCCACAAAGCAGGCATAAATCAAGCCTAACTGGACAACCGTCAGGCTTCCTGCTGTTTGCAATCTTTGGATCAAGCTGCACGACAAGCAGGCCTGTATTGGATAAAGTAGCTGACGTGGCTAGAGTTGTGATTGCCAGAAGAAATTACATAATAATTACACAAGCCCAATTAAACAATATAGACTCAGCAGTGTGACAGGTAAAGAACACCATGTGAGTCATTCTAGGCAAGTATGATAAACTCTTCAAATTACAACTATCCTGCAGTGTGCTTGGTGCAAGGGTGGATAAAGAAACATATAGTTTTATTGCCACTTGCATCTCAAGACCTTTTTTTAGGCAAATAGGGTTACATGCACTTGAAGTTCATGTAAGTGTGCCTTTTTATATCAGAAAATAATTTATACTGGCTATCACTTAAAAATCAGCTTCTCCAAGCAGAGATCATGTTTCTGTAGTGGTACAAGGACAGAGATTAATTCTTCTTTCATTGCAATTGCAAACTTTCCCCCTCTTACCTAAATGGGTTTGAGCAAAGATTCATAAAGTAGGATAATTCATAGGACAGTTCAAGTTGGAAGGAAGCCCAAGCAGTGTCTAACCTCCCATGCAAAGCAGGGTCAGCTCTGAAGTCAGTACAAGTTACTCAGGGCTTTATCCAGTTCTGTTTTGAAAGCCAAGGATGGAGAATGTATGGTCACTCTGGGCAAGTGACTGACTGTCTTCATGGGGATGACATGTCCTTCTGTCTGGTGTCTCCCTCTCATTTCAGTGTGTGCTTGTTGCCTTTCATTCCCCATACACCACTATGAAGAACATGGCTCCATCTCCTCCTCTCCACAGGTATCAGCAGACCATTTGGTGGGTTTCCTGATGCCTTCTATTCCCCAGGCTGAACAGGTGCAACTCCCTCAGCCTCTCCTCACAGGACAAAGTGCTCCAGCCCCCAACCATCTTGGTGAACCTCTGCTGAACTTGCTCCACTTTGTTGTCTTTCCTAAACAGAGTGAGGAAGAGCTTTCCTTACCTGTGAGTGTGAGATTAAAGAAAGACATTGGGTGAAGAGATGAGGCAGCACACCAAGATACGAGAGAGGACAGATACCTGCCAATGCCAGCTTCAGTGCCATGAACACATTGGGCTTCTTCTGGGAGCTTTCATAGAGAGACGGCAGAACGATGGTCTTGCACGTCGACTGGAGGAAGAGGTAAGCACTGCCTACCCAAGGAGTGGAGCTGCCTGCCATCTTCAGCACCCTACAAAATCACACAGGCAAGCTGAGAGACCATGGGGCAAATGGCCTGATGCCAGGGGAAAACTTACAGCAAACACTAAGCCACAAGCATGACAGAATTATGGGGATTTACCCTTATTTCTTAGAGGACTTTTCATGTTGTTAAAGCAAGTGTGACCTTTGAGGAGTTTACTGTTAGTCTGTGAAGCACAGCACAGTGGGACATGGTGTCCCAAAAACAGAAGCTCACAAAGCTCTACTTTCATTTTCCATTGGAATCCATTCATTTTATAGTCCAAATACACTACAAAGCAAAGAGTTTCAGTCCTCGTGCCTCTGACTGACCAGCCAAGCTGACAAAGGCTGAAGATGCATAGCTGAGGTGCTCCAGGAGTCCTGATTCTGGCACTTTACCATGGACTGAAGCCCTCTTGCAGGCAGAAGGAGCGTTTTGCCCGAGGTCCCAGCCCCCTGGTTGTCTTCAGTGAAGGGTATGTTACAGAGCCCAGACCTCTTGTAGCAGGACACTCTACACAGACAGGACAAGGGTGAATGGTTTTAAACTAAATGATGGTACCTTTGGACTAGATCTACGGAAGACATTCTTTACAAGGAGGGTGGTGAAACACTGGCAAAGGTTGCCCAAAGGGGTAGTGAATGCCTCATCCCTGAAAATACTTAAGGTCAGGATGGACGGGGCTCTGAGCAAACTGGTGTAGTTGAAGATGTCCCTGCCCTTTACAGAGGGGTTGGACTATGCCGAGACCGGTCCCTTCCAACCTAACCCAAACCACCCCATAATTCTGTGACTCCAGGCTATCCCGCTGCTGTCGTGCCCCCGCAGGGCTATCCCAGCAGGGGAACCTTCCCTCTGAGCCCCCTCGGGGCCGGGGGACCCCCGCACTTGTGGGGTGCTTTAAAAAAGCAGCCCCGGGCAGTAAGTCAGTTTGCCAGCATCGTTGTTGCCCTTTTGCCCACTTCTGTCAGGCGTCGGGCCGCTGCTGCTCCGTTCCCGGAGTGGCCTCGCTGGGAGGGACGGGCTGTCCCGGGGGGAAAGCGCCGGAGCAGCCGCGGTGCCCCTGGGGGTGCCCCAGCCCAGCTCAGCGCCGGCACCGCGGGGTGGGAGCGCGGCCCTGTCCCGTCCCGTCCCGTCCCTGTCCCGTCCCGTCCCCGCGCTCTCCCGGCGGGTCCCCCGGCCCTGTCCCGGCGGGTCCCGCGGCGTTACCTGCTGTGTCTCCGCCGCCACTCGGCCCCGACCCCGGCCCGGCACTTCCGCCCCGCGCGGCGCCGCCCGCACTGCCGGGCCCGCCGGGGCCGCGCTCGGCTCGGGCTGCGGGCGGGGGACGGGAAGGAGGAAGTTATCCCACTGCCGGGGCACGGCCCTCGGCACTGCGCTTCCCTTCAGTGCCTTCTGCCTGCCCGGGGCTGCCCCGAGCGGGGCCAGCGCACCCGGGAGCCCCCGCCCGGCCTCGGTCGCTTGGTCATCGTGTCGGAGAGGATGTAACACCAGTCAGAAACGCTCTGTTCGCTGGGCTCAGAGCTGCCCAGCGGCTGCACCGCGGGTATGTCCCCGGCCCACCGGGGTCGGAGGCAGGTGGGGGGTGCGCAGCCCTGAAAGCCTGGGCTGACACACGGTGGGCACTGCTCGGCTCTCCCCGCGCTGCTGATAATGGGAGCTCGACAGGTAGAGAGAATAAAGTGGCTTTTCCCGAGTCCATGAGAAGTTCCGTGCTAAGCAAAGCAAGGTTTGGGTCTCCATCGCTCAGCCCTGTCAGCATCCTCCTGGCCAGGCTGCTCTGCCGTGCACAGCTGTGCTGCGAGCAGAGGGGTGACAGCGGCTCCCCGGCTTGTCCCCGGCTGGCAAGAGGCTGGAGGGGGCCGGGCACCACATTCTGTGCCAATGTGCAAGCTGTCACTATGTCTGGCAGTGATTTGTGCAAACTCTCTGGGGAGCTGCACTTCAAACAAAAGCAGGGAGCATTATAAAAGATTAACAATACCTATGCATTTGGTACTATTTTACAACAACGATATTTTAACAATATAAACTTATTTGCTAGAGGGAAACCATGATTGAAATAGATCTGTGAAGGGTTAATCTAGGCTGGCTCTCCCAGGTGCTGTGGTTTACAGGGTCAGAACGGCACCCACAGACCCCTTCAGCAGTGCTGGTGCTTCGGGAAGCTGGGCATGTCCTTGCTAGGAGTTTAAGCAAGTGAGTTCATGCATTTCAGGGCTGATGGGTTTATATGAGCCCAGACATCTCAACCTTCTCCTATAAAAAACAAACCTGAAGCAGAGCTGGTTCTGAGTCAGGTGGGAACCACAGTGTAAGTTGCTGTGGGGAGCATTACCCACTCCTGTCCTGTAAACATTTTTTCCTTGAAGCTAATCTGTTTGCTGTATATTGTGGGGGTAATAAAGAAGAGGGTAGGTGAGACCTGAGTTTCTCCTCTGCTAACCCTTGCTGCTTTCAGGGAGCATCCCCTGGGGCAAAATCACGAGCACATGGAGTTTCATCCTGATTTTTCCAACGTGGTAAATTAAGTTAGCCTGAGCCCACTGTGCTCACTGGGGTGGGCTCTGAAGGGGTGTCCAGGCTGTCCTGCAGAGCTCACAAAACATGAACTCTGCTTCTGGCTGACCCAAACCCATTCGGCTACTTTAACACTATTAACTTTGTCTTTCTGCCTCACTTCCTGTGCTCTTCAGCTTTTCTAAACAATCACCACAGCTAAAAACACACTCTTGCTGTCTAAGAGATTCAGGGTTCTTCTTAATGACTCCAAAGGCTTCAAAGAAGTCATGAAACAAAAGTAGCTGAACATGTGAGATCCCGTGTAAGGCCTTTGCCCAGCTTGACATTTTGGCAAATGTGTATCAAAGCCAATATTAAAAGCAGCTGAAAGTAGAAAAGGAGGGTCCGAGCTGTCAAGGTGATTGTCAGAGAAAATGCTGAGTTTCCAGGAAGGAAGCAGGACGGTGTCACTTGGCTGGTCTAGCCCAACAGGGTGGGAAGGGGCTGATATGATGGTAGATAAGATAGTATAGCTGCTGTTCTGCTCACACTCAAAATAACCAGTCACACTTCAAAGCAGCACATTCTAGAAAAATGTGCAGTTGTGTTCCTCTTTGTGTTACACTTTTTACAGGTTTGCTCCATAGTTGCTTTGTGGTTTTCAACTCGTATCCTACTTTCAGGATATCGGGATGCACAGGTTTTCTTTTACATGAGATCTGTGATGCTGAGATAATGCTGTGACTCCAGAACCTGGGGCTTCCAAAGCGAGAGGGCGTGCCTTGAAATTCAGAGAGAGATGGTGAGCCTTGGCCCATGCTCCAGTGCTGGCCTAGAAAGGGGAATGTTTGCTTTTAAAAATCCCTTGCTTGTGAGGGAGGGCTGAAAAAATATGTCATGGTGGTGGGGTTTTTTGTGCAGAAATCTAGAAGATGGGTACAACACATTTTGGAAGAAGAATATAAAAGGTCTGATGCTCTAAACCTCATCCTTCTTTCCAGGTGCTTATTTTTCTGTATTATGGTTCACAGGAAAGGTTGATTGAAATATGCTTTTCAGACATGTATATATGCAGTTTCTGCAAACTGAGAGTCACAGTCATAAAATGTTTTTTTTTCCAAAGTGTAGATCTCATCACAGGCAAGGACCACTGTCACTAAGCTGCTGATTTCTACTCTAGGCCTTGTGTTGCATTATCAGTACAAAATGGATATGTGGGGCTGTTTTCTGTTCAGAGCTTCTGCTTGCAAAGAGGTTTTTTCCCTCACAGTTTGAGAAATCTGTCTCAGCTTTTTGAATACCAGTGCAGCAGTACTAGAAAATTCCCTTGCATTTTTATTACTCAGAGTAGCAAAACCTCGCTATGGGGAAAAAGACCTTTTTTTCCCCCCCAAAGCTTTGATCTGATATCTTGAACTCTTGAAAAGTATCACTCAGCTTCTTAGGATTGATCAAAGAAAAGTGTGTAAAACAACTGGCCAGCAGATTTTCCTAATTTTTTATGTTCAAATTCAGTTTGGTAAAATTTCAAGTTTGAAATTTTTTCTTTTTCCTCCTCTGTAGTCCAGTTGCATTGGTTATTTGTTCAATAAATCCTAATGTGTGTCTGTGTCTCTTTGCTGTTATTTTAATTTCCCTGCAAGGACTCTTGAGAATTAATTGCAGTTTGGGAAGTTTCTCCCATGTTTAAACCTGACTGAATCAGCCAAGTGTCTGCTTCAGTTCAAAAACCGTGGAACTGCATGCCAGAGGAAATCTTTGTCCAAATATTCTCTTATCTTTCTCTTGGAGATAGATACATGGTCTCCCAGGTGTGCACACAAGGGGCTGCAGCTGTTCCTTCCAGCTCTGTTTGGCACTTCACAGAGATCAGGTAAGAGGCATTGCTTTCTGTGTCTGAGCATCTTTGCAGGAAAAAACAGATCACTGTTTCCAGTGCATGTCAGGCATTTACACCCCTGCCCTATGACATTGTTGACATTGTGACTTCCAGGTGTGATGATGTTATCTTGCATGACTAGCACCGGCTTATATAATAGAGAAAATTGTGTTGTATGCTGAGTGTTCTCAGTTGCTGCTGATGATTTGGGCTTTAGGGGAAGTATTACATTCTGTACAGTGTTCTAAGTTGTCCTTTGAAAATGGCAAGAGAAAAGTTACTGAATTGTTATCCTTATCCTGGCATTTATCTAATGGTTTTTTCTGGTGACTAATTTTTCTCACGTTCCTGAATTCTTTAGTGTTTGGCCTTAAGGGACTCTGCAGGCCTCAGGTGAGAACTCTGTTTCATTTTTTAGCTGGAATGCCAAGCTTAGCCTTTGCATGTTTTTGCTAAGAACCTCAGGAAAATTTCATTTTTATTTTACATTTTATTATGTTATTTGAAGAGCAGTTTCTGAATTGAAATGATCCTGACATTAAGCTACACTGTGAGCATGTATTTTAGGGCTACCTAAAGCATTAGTATTAATAATAAAAGCATTTTGGTTTCTATATGTAGCTGTTTTTAGCACCCTCTCTTTTCACCCAAGAGACAAATAATTTCTGTCAACGAATGGTATAGGGAGGGTTTGTAGCCAAACCAGCTTTTTTGACAGCCCTGAAGCCTGGCCGGCTCTTGTTCATCTGTGCCAGCCAAAGTTTGGGACAAGGAAATTCCAAATTGACAATTTAGAGGCCTTCACAAAGCTGGCATTGCTGTACCTGGGCATCCCACCGACTCTGGGCAGGTGGGTCCCCTGCGGTGACTTGCTCACCTCCCAGCACAAGGTGCCCAGCACGTGTTCCCTTTGCATGACGCTGCGTATTTATTCACAGCTCTGCGAGATCGGCTGCAGTGCATTTTCATTCTGTGTATTGTTCTCTGGGGCTGGTGATGCCATCGCATTGTGCTGAGTTTTTAAGAGTGCGAGCGGCACTGCTGATGTGACTCCCTGGATGCCTCCTTTCCACTGGCCTGGGATAAAATTGGGTGGTTCATTCCCTGCCGGCCGCGGGCGCGTGCAGGGAGTCAGGAACACTGACAGCAATGGGGTTAGTGGAGCTGGGACACTGAAAAAACTATGCAGGATTCACCCAGCTCTCTGGTGATGGATGGATACTCCAGCAATGTCCCAGCCTTCCTAACGAAACTCTGGACGCTGGTGGAAGATCCTGAAACAAACCATCTCATCTGCTGGAGTTCTGTAAGTACAGTGAATATCAGGTGTCTCTAATGCCTGCAACACCATGGAATACCCAGGTGTGAGGCCCAGGCCTTGCTGCAAAGGTGCTGCCCAGCTCACTGGGAGAGTGCAAGGACTGGGAGTTCAGTATGGGCCCTTTTGGATGTATTTGCTATCATTTACCTGCAATATTGTGACTTTTCTGTTTCAAAGGGACAAGTGGTTTGGGAGTGTTTTGGTAATAATATTTACACATTTCACTTGAAATATTTTAAAAGGTGTCTAATGTTCTAATTCTAAAAATTCCAGACTCTTTGAGAGAGAAGTTTTTCACCTTGTTTGAATCTGCAGCTCCCTAAAATTTTCTAGAGAAGGTGCAAAGACCTTAAAAATGCTGTTTGTGTTGTCTCACATGTGTTTCCCAGCAGCCTTTCACAAATGTCTTGGGAGAAGGCCGAAGATAAATAGCATTCAGATCTCAGACTCCAACCTAGAGCTTAAACAGATCAGACTGGCACCCTAAATAACTAATTTTGGAAGATCTTTACTTGATTTTTCAATGAATCTGATGAGGATCATAGTGATATCTGTATATATATTGTCTGGACAACTTCAGAGGGATAAATTGCTTTTCTTTGTCTTCTTATTTGTCACTGAGACATTAAAATACTAAGTGCAATCCCTGAATTAAAATTATTTATTTGTCCCCTTTGTACAGCACTTTGATACCACATTGTGCTTTTGACCTGGCTGAGATTTGCCACAAATAATTCGATCTATTTTCAGCATGGAATTATCAGATAAGCTGTGTGCATAAACTTGATCTTCAAAATCAAGAATCTATAACAAAAGCACATTTAAAGGGGGGAGGAGGGGATAGTAAAAAAAAAAATCTAAAACAGCCTTTCTGTCATGTGTTTGTGTCCAGCAGAGTTTTCATTCAAAACCTGAGATAGGATTTGAGCTGCATTGTTATCCTTGGCCATGGCTGGTTTGAAGCTGGTATTACATGGCCATACCTCTGAGAACCACCAAGTTTGGGTATTGTGTGTTTAACTAAGGATTTTCAAACTAGGAATTATTTTCTAACCTGCATAAATAATCCCCTCTCTGTTACACTTAGAACATGGTTATTTTTGACTGACCATCACCATGCTCTGCTTTCCTGATATCTAACATAGGCTACAACTACATTGTAGGAGGTTTTGGTAAGGCTTTTAGATGTTTAAGTTTCTCATTGTTGCAGGTTCCCATGTTTCCCATATTCTTCATCTTCTGTGTGTCAGTGATGTTGGAGCTGAGGGATTGTGTGCATGCCTAAGATTTCTGGATGTAATCAGAACTTGTAGAAAATAGGACCTATAAGGAGCTGCGAACTGTTTCTTAGCATGAGGAAGAGGTGGAGAGGAAATTTAGAAATGGTTTTTCAATATACACTAAAGGCTGTTGAAAGGTGGAAAGAAAATGCCTGCTCTGTGTCTGTGATAGATTGGACAAGAATTAAATTAATTTTTGAGTGGAAGATGCAGTCAGGAAGTGTTCCTAGCAAGTTTTTGGAGTAGAACTTGTCTAGTCAGAGCACAGGGTGTCTGTCATGTTGGGGCTGTTGAAAGCAGTTAAGATAAGTATCTGCTATGATTGTCATGCTGCAGAGTCAATTCTACTTGGGGCAGAGAAGACTTTCAAAGTCTGTCTCAGCTTGTGTTCTCGTGGTGTAAGACAGGCAAGGCACAGCTACTGTGTGGAAACAAGCTGGTACACGCTCAGTTCATTGGTGAGCACACAGTAACTCCAAAGTCTCTTGTGTTTGTAGGAACCTTTCTGGGTGTGCCAGTTCCTGCGAACACTGCAGCTCTGAATTCATGGAAATGACCTTTCAAGAGAGGCCATAATGAGATGCTGAGGTACACAAACCCCTCATGTTTCTCATTTTTCATCAGTGGGTTCTGCCTGGGACACACAGCTGTATCCCAGAATAAGGAGGCAGAAGCACAAAGGAAGCAAAATAAACGAGCTCTGTCCCTAGGGAAGCCTTTGCAGTGTTGGGAAACCGTGGTCCCTGCTGTCAGGTCTGCAGGCTCTGTCTCTGAGAGTAATTCCAGCATGTGGGTTATCAGTGGATCTCTTAAGTGTTTCATCAGCCTTTGATCCTGCTGCATGGGGTAAGGAGTGATGGGAATGACACTAAAAAGGGACAAAATGGCACTGTTGAGGCACAGGATGATGTCCAGTGTTTGCAGCAGTGAACAGGGCGCAAGAAGTGCAGCTGACCCAAAGTCTCTTGTTTGTGGATGTTAATTGGTAAAGGTGCCAAATGAGCCTGAGCACAGAGGGAATTGGCATTATTTAGTGATGGAAATGTAGCAGGAACCAGTAAGGCAGCAGGGTTTGCCAGCTGGCTTTTCCCTAGTGGCCATGTGGAGGCTGCAGGCACTCACCAGCCCCTCTTTAGTCACTGAGCTTTCTCATGGCCCTGATTGCACTCCTTGTTTAGAAACTTCTAGATTGCCCTGAGTGCACCCATGCAGCTACAGACCCTGTGATGGGTGTGTGGTGGGACCCACACACCACTGGTGTGGTCTTACTGCACACAGAGCCTGAGGGCTCTTATGAAACCCTGTCCTCCTCTGTCACAAACCAGCCCACGGTGAAATACCCCCCTGAGCTGACACACCACTGACTGCTGGTAGTAACACACAACACAGCAGGAGGATGACTGTGGTGTGCTGGTTTCAGACCCCTTGCTGCCAACATCCTGCAGACCCTGGTGTCTTTAGCTAGCTGTCCTTGAAACTCAGCTAAGCAGTTGGTCCCTCATCTCTGCTGATGTCTTTGCACTGACAGAGCTGTCAGCAGGTAGAAGGCCAGGCAGGGAAAGTGCATGGCCTGCAGTGCATCTTTCTGACAGCAATCCCAGGCAGTTTGCCTTGTTTTGCAGTCACAGATTTTTGCAATGCAACCTCAGAAATGGATACTTTATCTGGTTAACATTCATGTTGCTGTCTGGATTGCAAAGCATGACTGTCAACATTTTGTGGGTTGCCCTTGTGGTTGTGTACTTTTAAAAATAATCAAGAAAAAGTGCACAGAGCTTCTGGATTAGTGTGGTATCTCCAGAGATGATTTGCTTTTTGCCTTGCTGTGTTTCTTGTGCCATGGCTCCAGGCAGTGCTCCCCCTGGGACTGCTGTGCTCTGGAGCAGATCTTTTTGAGTTAGACCTGAACAAGCAGATCAAGAAGTTATAATGGCAATTACCATTTTCCAGGGCCTTCTTAAGACTCCAGAGTCTTTCTGTGAAGTCCACACGACGGGGGACAATCACAGACTACCAGCTATTTGGGCACAAGTCAGTGGTTTCTTTCTCCACATTTCCCAACTAAGCAGTGGCAAAGCTTAGTAGAAAAAGATCAAACCTGCAGCTGTAGAGGACTGACCATACCAGAGCTGAAAGGACCACATCCATCCCTGGCTTCTGTCTCTCTTTTTAACTTCAAGGTGACAATTCAGAGACCATGACTCCCCCTGCTGTAGGACTCCTCCTGGGCCCCTCTCATGGTCAGGGATGTTTCTCTGACTTCACCTTTGTCCTTATCTCCTTTGCAGAATGGCACCAGCTTCCATGTGTTCGACCAAGGACGCTTTGCCAAAGAGGTGCTGCCCAAGTATTTCAAGCACAACAACATGGCCAGCTTTGTGCGGCAGCTGAACATGTGTGAGTGCCATGTGGGCCCTGCAGGGATGGGGCAGCGACAGGAGGTGTGGATGGGACAGGAGACACAGGACAGAACTGTGGGTAGAAAAGCTGGGGTCTCATGTATGTGTCTTACTGTGGCATTATTGACTTTGCCAAAGTGGATCTGCCTCTCAGATCTCAGGGAACTCATTTCCTTGCACTTACCTTAAATTCCAGCATGAAATTTCTGTTAGATTACATTTTAAAATGTGAGCTAAGAACTTTCAGCTACCAGGTGTTCTGCTTCTCTTGCATCAATTTGATGACCTCTTATTATTTATGTTTCATTTTATTCTATGTGGAGCTTTTCCAGCATCCTGATGCTGTGACACCTCCCCTAGAAACTGCTGCTTTTGTGGGTCATGTACCCAGAGCTTTTCCATTTCCCCAGCCATATCACTGAACTAATAATGGGCAGTACTTCTCCCTGCAAACCTTGCCTTACTGAACAGACATTTCCACCCCTTAAGGCAGGTTTAGGTGTAGTTTTCAGCCACTTCTACACCATTACTGTACTACATATAGCTATTTTCTGATAGTTCTTGGAATTTTTTCACTGAGTAATTTACAAAGTTCCACAGTCAAATTTTAACTTTGCTATTTCACTGTACAGTAGCATTATGGTAAATTTGAGGCCAATCCTAGTTTAGAAACCTTTCTAGGACTTCAGAGAAATATTCAAAGCAGATTTCCAAATGTGCATGTGACCCTTTTTTCCAAAAGTGGCACCTGATGATGGTTTGTGCCTGTAAAAAACCTTCCCCTGAATCCCTTTGGCTTGCAAATATAACCTGAAATTCCCTAAGAGCTGCAATTTTGGCTCCTGGCAGACCAAGGTGCCCATGGTGGCAAGGTTTTCATGGCATGGTTGTCAGCAGGGGTGGCCAGTGGGATGCACAGGGCTCTCCCTCATATTTGGATTCTTGTGGATATGGCCCAAAAACATGCCCAGCTGTGGTGAGGGGGCACGATGGTGCCCTGAACATTGGCAGCTCAAAAGGTGTGGAAAGTGAACAGAATTGTCCTCAGAAGCAATGGGTGTGGGAGGCAAAGAGAGTGGCAGGGTCTGGTGGCCCTTCACCCCTGTCCTCTCCATGCAGATGGCTTCAGAAAGGTGGTGAACATCGAGCAGGGGGGGCTTGTCAAGCCCGAGCGGGACGACACTGAGTTCCAGCACCTCTGCTTCCTGCAGGGCCATGAGCACCTCCTGGAGCACATCAAGAGGAAGGTGAGGGGTGCTGGGTGGGCAGCGGGAATGTGCATCTGCCAGATGCTGCTCAGTGTAACTCAGCATCATCCTGTGGTCTCATTCTTGCCCTCTCCATGTACATGTGCAGCTGGGGAAGGGTTCTTGGTATGCAGGGCTTGGCTTTCATCAGAGTTTTGTCTGCGTTTTTTTGCTCTGTTACTTAGTATCACAAGACCTTCACATAGTGCTGCAGGGCCAGGCTGGCTTTCCACCCCTTTGCCTTTGAATTGTTACCCCCTTGCGTAGGAAATGCAGCATATCTCCTACAGGGTCCCCAACAGCCATCTCCTGTTCTTATGGAAGGAAGAACCTACTCTTGCCTGCTGTTTTCTCACTTTTAACCTGTTATAAATGGCCCTAAAGGGCTGTTCTCTTACTTAATTAGCATAGGAACTTCAGAAAAGGGACCAGCAGAAGGCTTTTGGAAATCCAAGTGTAATATGTCAAGTTTGAAGCGTTACCTGAGACTCATCCCTGTAAAACATGAGACAGGATTGGGTATCTCTGTAGAGTAGAAAGATTAAATCAAACAATGTAGTTCAATTTGTCCCTCGTCCTCAAAATACTTTTGTTTTCTCCCCAGACTGATTTGGAATAGGTCCCCACTCTGGCAGGGAATGTTCTTCTGCCAGCAGGTCCTCTTCATGAACAGATTTCTCCTGCACTTTGCTCTGTTTTATCTCTTTGGCCCTTGCAATAGTACCCTAAGGATAGTCCAGACTCTTGGGCACATTGCCTGTCCTCATATTTCAGCCCCTTGGAGCCCAGCTGGTGACAGTCCTGCACCTGAGCCCCCACAATGACTCTCTCTGTCCATGTCTCTTGCATTAGTAAAATCCACCTTTGATTCTTTACTCCTCAGGTGTCAGTAGTGAAAAGTGAGGAGACCAAGATGCGCCAGGAGGACCTCAGCAGGTTGCTATACGAGGTACAGATACTGAGAAGTCAGCAGGAGAACATGGAGTGTCAAGTGCAGGACATGAAGCAGTGAGTTGAATCCTACTCAGCCTGCTTCTTATGGGCATTTGCTTCTCTGGAGTTGTGGATTGTGGGGAAGGGTTGAGAGGAGCAGCCTTACACCCCTCCCTCCCAGGGAGCACGTGGTGAGCCAGGGACTGATCACAGGGCCGAGATCTGTTGAGACAGTAACATGTAGAATTTCTATTCACACCTGATCTACAAAATATGAATTAATGCTTAGCCTCTCTGTCTTTACTTTTTCCCTTTACAGATGAGGAAGGCACCAAAGAGTTCAAGTAGAAAACGTGTATAACCTGGGGACTTAACTCAGATAACTATTTTCTTCAGATAGAAATGATGGTAAAGATGTAGACTCTTTTCACATGAGAAGAGTCCTTGGCAGAGATATGGTAGAGTCCATTCTAGCTATTAAAGAATTAAAAATATAACTCTCTGCTATCCTCCTCCTCCAAATTTTATCTGCTTTACTGACCTAAAAATATAGTATGTTATAATATATAACAGAAGAACTGCTGTAGTGTTCAGTCCATGGACTGATCTGTGAAGACTCTGTCTTCTGATATGGCCAGAATTATATAAGAGCAAACCAAGCAGATGCAATGCTTCCTGCATGTGGCTGCCAGACCTCCTGCTGGCTGAGCCTCTGGGGTTTTCTGACTCAGACATAGAAGCTCAGTAAATGGATAAGGTTTTATAAGTCATGTACCTTGAGAGGTTTTTATTTGCCTCCAGAATTTTAATCCTTACAGAGGTCTTTGTTTAAAAAGCGCTTGAATAATCAAAAAGACACAAAACCTTTCCTTTATAATGAGAGCTGATATTCATACTCCACCAGATGACACTGGGATCCTGGGCCTTGGGAGAACACTGCATACTGGGAAACTTCATGCTAGCCCAGCACCTTATGTGCAGTGGATAAATATTTTTATCCTACATAATTTTTAATGACTCCCACCCTTAGCACATGCATGAGATGGCACTGTGAAATTCAGGTACAGTGGGCAGTGAGTTTCTAGGCTTGAATTTGATTTAAATTTTAAGGAATTCCAGTATCAATTATTTGGCTTGATTTTAATTTATTCTCCCTTTTGGTTTGCTTGCTCTCTCCCTCCATCTGGAAAAAGGCAAAATTGAATTCAACTGGTGAAAAGAATACAATATTTATGAACTATGACAGAGGAGAAATCCCAGGCTGAAACCAGGTTAAGAAATTTACACTGGTGAAGAACCATTAGGACATAACTCCAGTATGAGCTGTCAGACCAAGGAATGCTGCTTTGCTGAAAATCCTGTCAGTACAAGTACAGAAAGTTCACTGCAGAGATTCTTGCTGTACAAGCTGCTCTACTGTGCTCTTTCTAGCCCTGGACCTTATCTTCCCAGTTCTAGCATCCACACTAGAAAAACTAAAAAGCAAAAGGATTTATCAGTTTCACCTGTAAGACAGGTTTTGCTGGCCTGACAGTTCTGGTACATACATATACTCTAGAGATAAATGGGCTGGCAAAACCTTTTGCAGCATGGACTTGGCCAGCATCCAGATTTGGAGGCAGCACAGTAAGTAAATTCTGCATCTCCTCATCCCACTTACTGGAGCTGACTGTTAAAGGAAGCCTGTAAGCTCCTCTCTGTGCTGCTTCATTTGGAGATGGAAAATAAATTTTCTCTCTGCAGTCTGAACACAGGTCTGTGCTGGGTTAAATCAGTCACTCCCACTAATAAAATCAGTACAGTCCTCCTAGTTCAAGGCCCTGAGATAGCTGCTGCTCCAGTCACTCCCAAACATGCCTTTGTACCACCACATGTATGAGATTTCAGCAGGTTGAATACACAGGGTCTCTCTCTATCCACAAGATCTCATTGTCTTTGGGAGAGGTTGGACTTTCCTGGCTCTTGTGGAAGGATAGTCTTGGTGATCCAGGTCATTATAGTCACAAACCAGGCCTTGCTGAAATTCTGAGTTTGGCCCAAATGTTCCACAAAAACTAAACACACATGTTCTCTAATTACCTCCCCCTGTAAATGTTGATGGTTTTTTGTTTGTTTTTCCTCCATGCTCTAGTCTATAGTTCTTTTGAGGTCAAAGAAGGAGAAGGAAGGCCATTGTGTGACCCTGTTTGGTAAACCTAAAAAGAGCCGAGCATACCAAGAGCCCCAAAGTGAAACAGACTTTGGACAATTGGATCTACTGTGCATCATGGCAGCACTATGCGCTGTTGGGACATTTCTGTGCTCACAGAAAATTTCTGTTTCACTTTCAGGCAAAATGAAGTTCTTTGGCGGGAAGTTGTTTCTCTCCGGCAGAACCACTCACAGCAACAGAAAGTGATCAACAAGGTAGTGGTTATAGAAATTCCAAACTCACTTGTCCTGCCTGGTCTATGAGCTCTTCTAATTTTTTTTTTTCTTGTCTCATAATCTCCACACTCTGATATCGCAGTATATTTATTTTCCTTTTCTTTCAAGTTGTGTTATGTTTTTATGTGTCCTTTGGAAAGTGGTCATTAACAAAACACAGACTACGCCCTCGAGCACAATATTCTATTTTTCTTGTCAGTCCTTGCTGTGATGTTAGAAACCCCTTTGCTGTTTCAGTCCTGAGCAAGACAGCACACCTCTCACTACTTGCCCTGTATTAGCTGTGTTCTTGTTGTACCAATGCCTTCCCCAAATCTTTCCTATTTCCTTTGGCCAAGAGGGTGTCCCCCCTCCTGCCAGCACTGAAGCTGCAGGTGACAGATTGGCCAGCCATTCCCTCACTGGAGGAATGTAACAGAACTATTACATTTTCTGCTGTTACTGGTATAGTCAAGGAGTTACTGTATCACCTTTTAGACTGTGGAGCCCTCTCCCTTAAAATCCATCATGACTAGTATAGAAAAGGCCTATCCAGTGATTCCCAGATGGTGCTGACATGACTGAGCATGTCACATTTCCCAGTGCCCCAGAGCCATGTTCTGACCCTCACGTGGCATCACTGAGTCATAGGACTGGATAGAAGTGCATGAGGCTATCAAAGCCTTCCTCCAGCTCTGAGGCTGCACCAACCACACAGCTCATTGTAGGGGCTCTTATGCAACCCTATTTTGTTATACTGAGCAGTGAGTAAAAGCCTGTTGTGATATATAATAATAATGCTCTCTTTGTCTGGAGGTCAAAGCAGAGCATTAAGTTCAAGCTGGCCTGGGAATATGTTGCTAAGTGATTCCTCTACAAAGCCATTCTGCGTCCTTTTCAGTATCCTGTTATATCAACACTGAATTTCACAGAACTGAAAAACTCAACTGATAGAGCTCAGACCTCTATCCAGGGTCTCCCCCGAGAGAGTTGCCTCTTTGTCAGGCTTTACAGTGCCTCTTATGAACATCTCTGAAGACTTTAACACAGTCCAAGTCTAACTCCAGGCCTAGGAATGTTTGCATGTGCACTTCACAGGCACATTCTCAGGTCTGGTAAGAGCATCTGGAGTTCTGCATGCATGAAAGTAGTGAGAGAAAGCCCTGAGCACGTGGATCCAGCAGCCTTTGCACAAAGCAGGCACCTGGCTGTGTCTCTTGAAAGCCAGGCAGGCTGACTGAGTTCTTGGATAGGATATTTCTGTTTCAGGCTCCAATGTCTCATACAATTTGGCTCCTGTATTTCATGGCTGCTCCCAGCTTTGGGGTGCTGTTGGGAGGGAGGAATGTGTGAGACAAGAATGGCTGCGAGAGCAGGGAGTGCTGAATCACTCTGCTGATTAACACCGGATTTTGATCTCTCCTGACAGCTGATTCAGTTTCTGTTTGGCCAGCTCCAATCCAGCCCCAGCAGCACTGGGATAAAGAGGAAGCTGTAAGTACCCTTGTGTGGTGTGCACACGCTCACGGGTGCATAATGCTGCCCCCTCACTAAAAGCACAAGCTCAGCTTGCCCAGGCAGGCAGTCACCAGACCAGGACTCCATGGTGATGGGAAATGAATGGGCTGAACTGCCGAGTCAGACCTGCTGACATGCCCCATTCACTGGTCTTTAGAGAAGCACCGTGTCAGCTCATGACCTTTATTTGGGGAACACGGGGCGCAGTGGGAGATGGGAATGCTAACTAGTGGGAGACTAAAGGGCAGGACCCCACTGCTGGTCCTACAGGTTCCAGTTCTGCCACCTGAGGCAGGGCTGAAGCAGGGCTAGGCCCAGCTAGCCCACAGACACCTTTAGTTTGACCCCACAGTCACTAAATGTGATGTGTATCCAACACAGGTTCGATGGCATGTAACCTGCAGGCCTTGCAGAGAGAAAAGTGGGGAAAAATTTTAGCCAAGGTATGTCTTTAGATGAGTTCTTCAAGGCAAGTGAGTAGAGGAGCTTCAATTAGGAGTTTAGTGCCTAGAGGTTAGTGCTTAGTGAGGGAGCTGATAAGAAGGCCATATTGCCAGTATTGCACTAATCATGTCAGCAGAGCTCCCTCCAGTAAAATAAGCTGAGGATCCAGCCTAGAGCCTGAAGCCACTACCCATTAGAAATATGAACTGACTTTGTTATTTTACTGGCATCTTCCAAATAAGATCTAGAAAATCTAGACCATCCCTTCTCTATATGGTTAATGCTCTTTTTTAATGATGACCTCCTCCAAAATTATTGTTTCCCTTCCTTGTCCATAACGCTGGACAAGAAAGACCCTTATAGCTGAGCTAAAACAGAGTACCCAGAGGAGAAGAGCCCTTGGCTGAGAGACGTTTCTTGTGTGAGTAACCAGAAGCCAAGTCGGTATGTGCTGGAAAACCAACCTGTTTCTCTTCATAGACCTCTGATGCTTGACAATGGGATCTCAACTCCACCAGTGTCCAAGTTCAGCCGTCACTTGCCTACAGACCCCCTCCATGACCCCTATTTCATACAGTCGGTAGGTGTACAGAGGCCTCTGGGCTTTGAGGGATTGCTTTGAGGGTGGAAAAGTGTTTGAAGCAATAATACAGATTAGGGAGTAAGTAATTTGGCAAGAGTTTGGTAGTGAAGAAGAGGTGTGCAAAGCTGAGTGACATTTATAATTTCTTCAGCTCCTCAGTTTCAGGGGTGCCTGC
The DNA here is from genome assembly GCA_035583235.1 of Hafferia zeledoni. Lineage (NCBI taxonomy): Eukaryota > Metazoa > Chordata > Aves > Passeriformes > Thamnophilidae > Hafferia > Hafferia zeledoni. Next base: position 12,307,215 of record JAWWEV010000022.1, on the reverse strand, counting down.
GTGTTCTTGTGCTGCCATGTTCATGGGGGAGGCCATGGGCTGTGGAGGGGAGGATGGACCCAGCACATCAAACTCTCCATGGTGTTACCCCAGCCTGGTTCACCTCAAGGGATAAGAGGAAGAAATGTGTTCTGGAAGTGGCTACTATGATCTTTCAGACCAGAGACAGATTTTTGTTGTCTCTGAGGGATCCCCACCATTCCCTAACGCACCACAGCAGACACCAGACACTTCAACTATGCAATTATAGTATGTGGGCTGGCATGAGGGACCCATACTGCCTTGTTGTGCTGTGCTGGATCTTTCCCTCCAGAGGAAACTGAGCTGTGCAATGCAAGGCAAAATGTCAGACATGGTAAAACCCCTTGGTAGTTGACACTTCAGTCACAGTGCTTATTTCACACCTGTACCGCTGTGTGGTTGGAGAAAAGGTGAGAGGAAGTTCTAATGTTGCCTAGTAAGTAAAAGCTTTGTTGGTTTCTGTGCAGGGTGGACTCAAGGCCCCAGTGAGTAAGCCCTAATGATCTCAGACAGGGCCTTGGACTTGTTCTAGGGCTCAGAAGGATAAATCTATATGAGTTTTGCTTTCCTTTTAGCCATCGACAGAACCTGCCTCTTGCTTAAACAGCCCTGGAATTGCTGGAGGACCCATCATATCTGATGTTACTGAAGCATCACCATCCAACATAATAAATATGCAGTCCCCTCCTGAAAATGAGAGGTAAACATTTTTGTGATTAAAAAAAGAATCAGATATGGACATATTTATGCAACTCTTCACAGAAGTTTTTAATGGCTGTAATTCTACCAAAGTTTCTGTCCAATTCACAAATCTCTATCGAGATGGTGGGATGGAATATGTTTTTCTAGTTTGCAAAGTGGTTCAGATTTTCAGAATTAGAGGGGGGTAATAACAGCATAACTTTGAAAACAAAGTCCTGAGTTTCATGCTGAGAACTTCTACTCACCTCTTTGAGAAATATTCCATGTTTCTTTATATTTTGTCCTCAAGAGAGGGACTGTCTCAGACTTAATCAAATAATTAGATACTAGCACTTGTTGGGTTTATTGAGAGAGAAAAAGGAGGTTTCCTTTTGGCTTTGGCAAAGAGGAAACAATCAAATTGTACATCTTTCTGCTAATGAGAACAGAAAGGTTGCATCACAACAACTTCCGATGTTTGAAACTTTTCTGTGAAAAGGCCCCAGTAAGTTAAGAACTGAATGCAGAGGTATTTTAAAGCTTATCTCTTCCTGCCACAGACATGCAGTGTATGTAGGGCTACTTGCAGAATATCTACAGCTATGTCAGTGGAAAGTAAGTAGACAGATGAATCATGGAAACAGTTTCTCAGGCGTAGAGGCAAGGCAGTTATACTCTAGAAATTGCCTGTAGATCTGCTGCATAATTAAAACCATAGCCATACAATTAGCTAGAAGCATGTAAAGAGCCTCAGATTAAAAAAAAACAAAGCCAAAAACTAACCCTGGAAGCCATTTCTAAAGCAGAAAAGCTTTAATACAACCTTCAAGTTAAGTTGCTTATTTCTACTAATTAGTGAGTGCCATCTGGTGGCTTCTGATCTCTGCTGTTTGCACCACTTGAGAATCTGAGCCAGCCATGGTGTCGTATTTCCTAAATCAACATGATCTTCTGGTGGAATTGAGGCTCCACGAGATGAGAAGCAGATCAGAAAGGAGTGTTGTGGAAGGCTCTGCAGTGTCACATGCCTTCCTGTATGTGTGACATGCTTGTGTGTTGTCTCGCAGCAAAGCAAGACTGTGAGTGTTGTATGATAATATTTTGTCAGAATAGCTTTCCATGCCCTGTGCCTGTTGATCTACATGCCTTTGTCATTTTGGCTTTGGCTCTGCAGGTTCACAGGGAGCTATACAGTCTCCTGTAGATTTCTTCATACAAAATGCTACTAATCAAAACTTCATTGCCATATGGCCATCTGGGAATAATGGGGAGTGGCTCTGCCCCTGGAAAAAGACAAACTTCTGCCTCTAAACAAGTAAAATATCTGACTGGGACTGTCAGATCTTGATAGCTTCTGTTGCAATTCTTGAAGGGCCAGAAGATGCTGACCTGTGTCATTGGGATCTCTAGAGGGCTTGCTGTTCCAAACCTAACTCCTACATGGGAAGATTCCTGTCTCTAGGGTGGAGACTTTTCTTTTTCAGCCTAGTGACCCTTTCACCCTAACACTTCTCTGAGGAATGATCAACCCATGGAAGTGTATTTTCCATATTTGCAAAACAGTTGAATGGGGCAATTTCATTATAACTGCAACCAATGAAGTGACTAAAGATACTTCAGCTGAGAGTGTTTCTAGAGCTTGCTGAAACGACAACAAGGCTGCTGGTTTCCTTTGCTCATAGTGGGGAACGGAAAGACCTTCTGGGGAAGTTTGATGGGAAGTGGAAGCAAGGCTTTGTGCTAATGCCCTTCCCAGCAGCACAAGCCTTTGCAGAGCAGATGTGTGTGGTGCTAAGTCATGTCTCTGGTGCAGAGAGAAGTGCCTCATGCTGATCAAGGAAGAGCCGGTGAGCCCTGGTGTGAAACCCAACGCCGAGCCCGACGTGCCCCTGCCCGGCTGCCGAGCGTGCTCCGAGCCCCCAGTGCTCCCAGTGGCCATGGTTCAGTCTGTGCTGGAAGGCAAAGGGAGCTGTGCTGCAGCCCCTCCAGGGACCTCTCAACCACCCGAGAGAAGAGGCAGAAGGGCACTGCTGGACAGGTGAGGCAAGTGAGGGAGAGCTGTGGCCCTGCCTGTTTCATGGCTGCTGCTTCCCATTCGCAGGGTGGGGAGAGAGGGAGGGTGACTCTAAGTCATTAAGTGCAGCCTGGCACCTGTGGCACCTCCTAGAGGACCCTTGAGGCCCAGAGGTAGGGGATCTGTGGGTGACTTGCTTGAAGGACACAGTAGAGCTGTCAGAGGATGTCAGAGCTTCTGGAGCCATGGTCTGGGACTGAATTCCCAACAGCACTGAAGTCATGAGTGAGTGAGTGAGTGAGTGAGTGAGTGAGTGAGTGAGTGAGTGAGTGAATGAGTGAGTGAGTGTGTGTTCAGGAGACCTCACTGGCAGAAGGAACCAGCACATGGTGCATCTTCGTGGATGATGTGGAACTTGACTGCAGTTCATTCATGATGGCAACTGCAGCATTGTAAGGAGGATTGGGGAGGAATGGTGGGGAACCCAAAACACTCATTAGAGTTATCAGAAAATCTTCCATTTTCCTTTAGGTCCTTACAAAGAATCAGATTCCACCTTCTGAACCCACTGGATACTTCAAAACATTTTATTAGAAGAAAATAATCCTTTTTTAAAGACCTGATTATAAGAGAAATTTTTTACAGCTTTTGGCGGGGGGG
>JAWWEV010000022.1:12282221-12303694 GCA_035583235.1 Hafferia zeledoni | reverse complement strand
ACACAGCAGGGCCTCACTGTTGCTCCTTTAGCTGAATGTTTCAAGTAAATGCAGCCTGCAGGCTGAATGCCTGCAGCTAAAAGTCACTCTTTTAAAAAGCATTAGTTAACAGTAATTGTTGGACCAAGAAGAATGGCAGTGCAGCCTATTCTGGTTCCAAGTGCCTCTAAAAGGATTTGTTCTAAGGAAAGCTTTTGTTTTCCCAGTCATGAGATGTTCACAGACTATCCATCCCCAAACCACATGTCACCCAGGAGAGGGGTAGTCTTGCTTGTTTTACCATCATCCCAGTCCTGTGTGCTGAGTTGTACTTCTGGGATTAAACCAAGATGGCATAAATCCAGACTCACAGTGGGCTCTTGGTTTTCAAAATGAGATTTAAGCATAAACATCCTGTTGGAAGGCTGCTTCGTTCTGCTTTCTGTATCTATGCAAATTTCCTTTGTGGCAATACTTCCCCTTGTGCTTTTTCAGAACAGACATTTCAGACCCGTTGGAGGGCACTGACTGGAGCCTGGAGGGGCTGCAGCTGCTGCTGAGGAGCCAGCAGTATGGCCTGGAGCCTGCCAGCCTCTTGGATGTGAGTGTTGCTGGGAGGGCTGTCAGACAGTCAGGAAGTTCACAGTTGATTCCTTTGGGCTGTAAATCAGACCATGCTGCTTGTTCTTGTGTGGCATTTTGTCTGCCACCTGCTGCCCATCGAGTCACAGCCCTGTTCTGACCTGCTTGTAAGAACTAGCAGGATCTCAGATTTAAATGATGCTTTTCTTTACGCCTCTGGAATATACATATTTGAACTTCTAGGAGCACAAAACACAGTGCATTTGGTGAAGAAAACTAAATGAGCCCTGGCAGATTTATGTAAAATAGGTTTAATATGACTCTCCGGCTAGTTTGGTAATTTCTTTGGATGGGTTAGTTTATTTTCTGCCTCTTAGGTACTCCTAGATAGTGTTTAGCTTTTACTTCCTTCTCCTTTTCCTCACATTCTGGAAAGCATAGCTGATGTGAAATTCTTTTTCTGCTGAGGTATTTATCTGTCTCAGTTCTCAGCTCACCTTTCTTTAGAAATGGATGGGTGGTTTTTTTCTTAGGTATGCATTGAGAAATAGGAAGGTTTGTTTGATTCTCTGTCGTTGTACGTACAGTTTGTATATGAAAGGTTTTTGTCAATAATTAAATAACTCTGTTCATAAGAAAAGAATCTATATGTCAAAAATATGCTCCCTTGAGGAGGTGCTTCAGATACAGGCATTGTTGTAAGCTTGCATGGATAAACAGGAATGAAAAATCTTTTAAAAAATTAATCTTATTCTCTTCAAGTCAGTTCCCACGTGTCTGATTTTGACTTTACAGACAGCATTTCTAATGGCCTGCTCTATCACTGATTCTCTTGGTTCCTGTTTCTTGTTTCTCATTAGGAAGTGTTTTCCTGGTACCAACACACATCTCTCTCTGCAACTAACGTCACAAGAGTGAGAATGAATCATAAAACTGTCCCCCAGATCAACAGCTCCTTTTCTCAGATTGCCCAGGCTTCTCAAGAAATTGCCATCGAGCACTGATGCAGCAGAAATCTGCCCTCTGCCACCGGGTTTTGGAATGCTTTTAAAAAACACATGAGTCTGGAAGTGTCCTAGAACCCAAGAGCAGCAAGAAAGGGCTTTGACTTGTGTGTGCAGTGCCAAAGAGCTGCCCTGGCTTATGCCATGCCTGTGGCACGGGGTGTCTGTGCTGTCCCTCCCCTGGCAGCAGCAGGACCAGATCAGCACGAGTGCCCTGGCCCAGCCCAGGCTGCTCTGGCTGTGCTGCAGGTCCACACAAAGGAGCCTTTGCCTGTGGCTTCAGTTAGTGCAGGGCTACAACCTCCAGCAGACAACAGAGGACAGGACCATCTCAGAACATTACACCTCTCAGAGCCCTAACTGTATTTTTCTCCCAGCAGGTCTTTAATCCCAATTTATCTTTGAGTGAGTGGAATATGACTGAAATGGAAGCCAGTCTGTCCCCGGTAAGAGATGAGTATTTCTGAGATATGATAATAGTCAGTCACAGAACCACAGAATGGCCTGGGTTGGAAAGGACCTTAATGTTCATCTCATTCCAACTCCCTGCCATGGGCAGGGACACCTTCCACTAGACCAGCTTGCCTGGATGATAATGTAACTACAAAGCAAAGCTTGTGCATAACTGAAGAAGTTATTTTATAGCCAGAGGGGAGAGTGGGATAAAGCACAGCACGTACATATCTCCTGAGGGCAGGCTGAGAGGGCTGTATTACACTCTTGACCTGTTTTCCCTCTCAGCCAGACCTTGTTTAGAGACAAACTCTGAGTGTTCATGTCCCAGAGTCTTTAATTGTAACTGGCTGCTCTAAACTTTCTCTTAGTGTGAATGTCACATCCTTCTAATAACACCGATTCTTTTAAGTGTCTTTGTGCCAAAGCTTTTTATAAAATATGCCTCTGTAAAGCACAGCCATTCCTGTACATTTCAGGAGCAGTAAAAACCTCATGCAATTAGAACAAAGGTTCATGCATTCCTGTACATGAGGAAACAAGGAGAAATTGTTTGGCAGTATTTGTTTGGAACTGACATTGACACAGACATTGCTGAAGTGCATATGGTAATTTAACAAACAGTGAAGGAAACCATAGATGCATAGAAATGTTTAGGTTGAAAGTGTGTTTCATGGCTGGGTTCTTTTTCCTGCATGATAGAGGGTGAATTTTCAGATCCCTCACTGACAGCCAAGTTGGATAGTTCTGCCATCTCTACAGAGGCACAAGCCAAGTGTAATCTACTCTAATGAAGTGAGAAGGGTCTCTAAACCTTCTTCATGGTATCAACATCCTTTTTAGGTTTTGATTTAACTATTTTGAATTTAACGAGGTAATTCCACTTCCTGAGTGTTAGGAAGAAGAGTGTCTGAAGAGATCGTTAATTCTTGGAAGCAAGGGCTCTTCCCTTTTAAAAAGGATTGCATAAGAGAAAAGGCCAGGAGAGGAGACTGCAGTGTTCAGTAGCTCAGTCCTCAAGCCACTGAATTTCCCAGCAGTTGGTGCAGCCAGCTGTGCTTGTGCTAGAGAAAGTGAAGAGCAGAGAGAAGCCTGGAAGCAATACCTGCAGCAGATCCATGCCTAGAGCACTGTGCAAGCAAAAGCTGGTTTTACTTTAAGGACAGTCAGAGATGGAAAGTAAATCCCTTTCATATTTGTTGCTGGCTGCAGAGGACAGTGGGTTTGCTTTGTATGGCAGCGGGGCAGGGACAGCCACAGTGTCACCAGCCTGGCCACCTCAGGTGACATGAGCCACTGCTAAAGAGGGGATTCCACCTCCCTTAACTCTCTCCTTCAGGCAGATCTGCCCTTGAGCCCATGGTTTTGGCTGTTTCAGTGAAGTGGAGGAGAGGCAGGGCAGGGAGGATGGCTGGTGTTTCTGGTGGATGTTGTGCAGCATGATGAAGTACCGATGTTCAGAAGTGGCCTAGTTCTAACAGCTCCCCTGTCTTTGTATAATTGTACATTGTAGTTTATATTTTTGCATCAAGATGCAGCGACTCACAGTGGATCTGGAGAAGAATGCAACTGAGCTGCCCCCAAAAGTGTTCAACCCACCGTTTAACAACACCTGCCCAGGTAGGAGCACCACGTGGCTCTGGGGACATGGAAAAGAGAATGTCATTAACATGTTAAAAATGTCAGCAGCTGGATATGATGTCCAGCACTGATTGTTTGCCATTTGAGGGAACAGACCACGTTTGTTATTTTACTTTCATGATTGTCAGTCAGCTACATTGCCACAGCAGCTGCTAAGTTAGATATTGAACAGTGGGAAAAGTGTGGGGGATAAACTGAGGTGTAAGTGGAATTGTGCTACCTCTGTTTCTGCAATGGGTCCGCATCATGTCTGTCAAGTGTCTCCACTGTTTTCTCTGCCTATTCATTGCCACCTAAGAGCAATGTGTTGATCTCAGGGGGTGGGGATGGTGAGAGCTGTACAGGTCCTGAGTTTCCTCTGGCTCCTGCTGCAGAGAAGGTGTCCCAGGAGCTGCTGGCAGCCAGAGGCAAAGGTGATGTCTCTGTTTCTCGAGACCTTTGAGCAGACTTCAAGGGAACTGTCTAGCTGATCTCCCACTTGCTAACTCTGATAAAGTGTGTCATTGACCTTGATAGGAACGCAGAAGTGTTTTCCTGGTCATGGAATAGTGATAGATTATTATTTTCACGTGTATTCAGCTGGGATAGACCCGAAAGAGAAGCTTTTGTGAGCCCCAGTTTAGTGCTGTAGTCACCTCATCCCCCTCAAGAGTTTTGATTTATTGTGTGTCATTCAATGACTTCCAGCCTCAGCATCTTGTAGGAGCATCTCAAAGGCATAGAAAAAAAAAGCCCAGCAACACTGGAGAGAGTCCTTGAGCATCCCCTGTTTGCAAAGCCTTTCTGATCCATGCAATGGTGTGTTGCTGCATAAGAGGCAATTGACAGATGTCCCCATCTACAAAGAGAAGGAAAACCAGACAGTTCTTGAGGAAGGAGAGGAGAAGCTGCTCTCATCTGCTTCTCAGAGCCTCCAGCCATTTGGTCATCCCTCTTTCACTTCTTGCAAAGCATCTCATCATTCAAACAGAACCCCCTGGTGACCTGCAGAGATTCCTGTTGATTTTAGTGGGGTTTTGAGCGAGTCCAAGTTTGACTCAAGTGTTTCCAAGTAATTTTTGCCTGGAGTGAGGCTCCTCACTGCTGTTGCAGTGGGTATTTGTCACTTTTCAGTTCTGCATACATAAAGATGGGTAACTTGCCCTCCAGAAGCTGAGTTTTCTCCTGTCTGTTTGCATTCCTAGGGAAAGATGTCATCCTTGAAAATGCCCAGCAGTTCCTCATCGATCGTCAGTCCATCTTTGGGAATGACCTCATCAGCTTGCCTGAAAGTTCATCACTTTATGTTCCATCTGAAAATATGGCTTCCTACATGTCCTCTGTGGCTGTCCAAGGGGACATCCCTTTAAACCTGAGCTCTTCAACAGACAACAGCCAGTGATTTTGCTTCCAAGAGACAACATCTCCCTCCCACCCATCCAAGCATCCACTGGTTTGAATGTAAAGAAACAAAAGTGACTCAGAAACCCACAAGAGAGTTTCTTTTTGTGTCCATTTTTGGAGTAGATGGAAATGATCAGTAGCTGTTGCATTACCCTCCCTGCACCTGGATTTCAGTGTTTTTACAACAAAATACTGTTTCCAGTGCTTGCTCCTAGGGGGAGTGAGAATTTGGCAGGATTTTTATTTTCTTGAAAAGTCTTTTTGAAATTTCAAATCTTCTGATAAAATTTAGATGAAAAATAGCCTGAAAGTCCATCTGGGACTCCATAAAATAGTGACCCTGACCAGTGTCTGCAATGGCAAACTGTTGAATTTTATAGGGGCAGCATAGATTAGCTAGGATGCCTGACCCTCCTTGATGCTGTTCTTTAAATAGGAGAATAGTTCTACATACCAGTCCAATGCTCTAAAAATAATTTTTGTGCATTTTCTGGATTTGCTGGGATGCATCTCTGCCTCTCCCTTATCCTCCTAGGGTGAGTAGGAAACAGAAGATCTCTCAGGGTGTACAGAAGATCAGGTTCTGAGTGACCCCCCAAGACTGTGTCTCTGGCTCTCAGGGGAGCTACAGACCATCCCAGGCCACAAAACAGCCCATGCTGAGTTGAGAGTGTTTGTTGTTTGAAACTTGTTTTGCTCCAAATTTCTTTTCTCTTGGATAAAGGCAGGACACTCCATACTTGAAAAATTAAAAAAGGGATAGACTCTTCTGCACACTCAATTTTTCATGTGCAGAAAGGACTGAGGGAGCACACTCTGGATTTTGGTGCTGGCTAAGTATTCCATGTCCAGTCCAATAGGTTTTTTTCCCTGGCTTTAACCTGTTCTATTTCCTCTGAAGATATTCCTGTTGATTTAGTGATGTATGAAATCTGATTAAACAGTTAAATTGATTGGATCCCCTTTTTAGAAGGACTCTCAGCTGCTCAGTGTAGGAGAGAAGCAGAAGGGTTAGTCCACCATGTCCCACAAACTTTTCTTCTGTCCTTTGTGCATCTGAGACCAGCCTCAAAGGCTGAACTAATCTTCCCCTTCCACGTGGTTTCTGAAAACTGAGTTTCTCAACAAAGCAGAGCTTTGTTTTTTATGCTGTAGTTCTAATGAGAACGTATTATTTATCTCAATATCTTCTACCTGAGTTGCTTTTCTGTAGGAAAGCTACTCAAATGCAATAGAACAGACCCAGGAAATTCAATTAACTCAGGCCTCCTAAAGGGCTTAGACAGGGGGGTGTAAGCTGTGCCAGTGTCATTTGAAGAAATGCTCTGCCCGCTTTCATTGCCATGACAAGTCCCAGTTACAAACAATATTTCTGAGCATCGTGATCAAGCAGCATCCACACTGAAGTGCAGCCCATCAATCAAATGAGTGCAGGCTCACAATCTCCTTGTAAGATGAGCATGTTTTAAATGGACCTTCCTGTCATAGCCCTTTCCTCCATCCATTTATCACTATGTGAACAGATGTGTTAGTTCAGAAACATTCACTTTTGAGCACATTTTCCTCCAGCTGATTCCTGTGTGCTGGGAGCTCTGTCACCACCTTGGTGGTGCAGTCTGTGAAGCAGTGGGGGTTGTGAGAGCTTCTGAATTTAATTAATCCCAGTTGCTGTTTTTGTGTTCAGGATAAGGGAAAATTCTGGCAGCCCCCACTGGTCTGGTATTTAGATGATGTGCTTGAGTGTATCCTGGACCAGGGTTTCCTTTTTGACAGATTTGTGGTCAGAAAGTTTACCTATATCAGCCTATTTGCCACTCTATTTTGCCATTTCCAGCGATGGAAAGTCGTTGAGTTGCACTCTGTTTAATTCTTTCCTCATAGGTAATTGAAAACTGTCTGGTGTCTCTTGACACTCGACAGAGTATGTTCAAGATTTACATCCTTCTCTGAACTTCCACATTCTAGGCTGCTGAAATGTTAACACTGAATGTATTGATCCAACAAGGTATTTAAGCACATGCTTAACTTCAAGCTCCTGAGTAGTTTTCCCACATTTTTATGAAGCCTGTCACTTGCTTGAGGTTGGGTGTTCGCTTCAGTGTCTTACTGGATTGTCTAGTTGGGGTTGAGAAATGAACCACCTTCGAGAGCTGCCTGTGGGCAGGCCCAGCTTGGCCATGGGCCTGGCACCATCTCAGGCTGCAGCGCTTTACAGTGCAAGCACAGCCTGAGCTCACAGTGAGCAGCCTCTCAGGAGGGTTCTTGGGGTTTTCTTTAGGCTTTTTGCTCTATTATAAACATGAGATTGGAGCTTGATGGTGAGAGAGGAATCTCCAGGAAGAGAATTTGGGAGCCACTCCTGTGAAGAACCAAGCTCAGTTTCCTCAGCTTTTTACATTGTTAATTTTACTTGAAGGTGATGTGTTGAGACTGCGTTTTTGCACTATGCTGTACATTTGTAAAGTTTTACAGAAAACACTAATTAAACATGTTTCCTTTTTCTCATTTAGTCCTGTTTTGGCATTTCTCTCACTTCTTTCGCCTGCCCCTTACTCCTTTTCTCCTTCCCAAGTCCTCATCGACAAGTGCAAATCTCTTGGGAGCATCCAGGAGATTCACCTGTGAGCTCCTGTAGGGCCTGCTGGTGGGTTGTGGTCACTGTGTGAACACACAGGAGCTGGAGAGACCATCATGGAAGATGTGGCAAAGTAAACACAGCTCAGAAAGCTGCTAAATTCTCCAAACTAAAATGCTGGTCAGGGTGGGTATATCTGGTAAAATCAGGATCAGAGTAAAGGAACCTACAGTTCTTGAAACTATTTGCTTCCCCCCCGCCCCCTTAATCCTATTTTTCTTGCTTTCAGTGCTAATAGAGCTTGAACTTCACTCTTGGAATTACTTTTTTATGTTTACAAACATAATATGGTCCTTCCTTGTTTCTGGTACAGTAAGAGGATATTAGGACAACCCAAAACACAGCTCAGAAAATGCACAACCCAAAGCCCTCAAAGTAATCCTTATCCAGCTTTCTGTCAGAAAAGGAAGCTGATACTTTTTAGGACGGAGCTCACACAGCCTGCTGGCAGCATTTGCAGCTTTCTGAAGCACCCTGTGTTGGTGCTTTCAGACAAGCCCGTTCTCCACAGGCCCTTGGCTCACCCTCCTGCCCTGTCCTGCAGGCCAAGGATTTTACCAGTGTATTTTAATTCATGGAAAATGGCTGAAATGTAAAGCAACTGTGTTGTCTTCTCTGAGGGCTTCTACAGTTGTGTTACAGTGAGGTCTGGCTCTCTGGCCACCAGATGGCACCTAAGCCCAGCTAATTGGAAATGCATCTTTTCAACAAGCCCGTAGTAGTATTTTTCTCTTTCAATGTGCACATCTATAAGGCCTGTTCAATTATATTTATTATGCATTATTAAGGATTTATAGAAACACGAAAAAAGACATTCACCTAAACTTGGGTGTGGCTTAATGAAGTGAGGTCAGTTAGGGCTTAGGCTATTCCTGATGTTGTGATTGTTGTATCACAAAAACATTGTCAGCCTTTGATGACAAAGCCAGCTCCCTGTGCTGGAACAGTGTGCGCATATTTTACCTGACCAGCAGAGCCACTCCTGCGTTAGGAAGGTGAGGGCTGTCCCTGCCCCAGCAGAATTAGCCAGGAGTTGTTTCCCTCACCTCTCTGTCTGTGGTGTGGCAGAGGAAGCACTGCTGTCAAGCCACCTCCGTTTCCTTGAGTTTATCCTCTAGCTCAGAAGAAGGAGAAGGAAAGCTAAAAAAAGGGGAGGGAAGAAGAGAGAACTGGGCTGAGGCTTCGCTGCTGTTGTTTTCCATTTCACTTGCACAAAACTACCACTGTGATGTCAGAGAGAAGTTAATGAAGAAAGAATCCCATTAATTGGCTTTTTACACCAAAGTTGTCCTTCTGCCACTACTGACTGACAGGTTATTTTTCGATCATATTCAAAATTCAGATCCTGAGGCACATCTCACAATGAAAAACAATGAAAGTGCCAGATAGAAGTGTAGTCTTTCATCATGGACTACTCTAAAAGGCAAAACCAGATTTTCCATCCATAGATGCTATTTCTGCATCTGTTTTGGCATAAACAATCATAATGTCAATGCATATCAGATCTGTAAAATATCCTAACAAGAAACAATCTCCATTTGCCTTTGGAGTCCATCTGGTATGACATACACTAGTGTGGAGTTAAAATATAGAATACCAGGTTAAAATATATGGGGTTACAAGTAGAATCTTTATTTAGTTCAAATGACAGATACACATTACATTATGCACTGAAACTACATCTGTAATGAAACCCTGAGGTATAAACATTTAACTAGTAATTTCTAGGATGCAAAGGCACAAATAACACGAGGAAGGAATTTAACCTCAGAACAGGAGTTTGCAAAGCAGTGAACAGCCAGCTGCCCTGAGGAGCTTGGAGCTGAGGGCAGAGGGTTGTTGTATCACATGTCAGTTTTAACTAATGGTCCCATTGCTGGGCTCCGTATTTTGGGAATAATCCCATGCAGTCAGCAGGTGCTGTGCTCCAAGTTTGGTCCATTTTTTTCAAAGTTAGTAATCCAATCCACTCCCACTATCCTTGTCACCATGTGCTTTGTGAGAACATCCTTTGCCCTCAGCCAGCCCCTCTGCTTCTCCATCACTGCCATTCCCTGTTAAAAGCACAAAGGTAAAAGACAAATAAAATTCACTGGTGGTCTTTAATAGTGAAAAAAGAAACGTAGAGCCCAATTTTTAAAAATAATTTAAATGAAACTTAGCAAGAAATCCCACGTAGAAAAAGAGAAAATAACATTTTGATTCCTAATTTATTATGATTCCCATATACATAAAATGAAGAGGCAATTGTAACTAACAATCTTCAACAAGAGCTGAATAGATCCTTATTTCTAGTGTGTATGTGCCACCCACCTGTTTCTCTGTGATTAATAATGTCACTGTAATCTTACCATCCTCTTCCCATGGGCTTGGTTCATCTGATTGCTGGCAGACTGGTGACAACAGCAGGTGATCCTTGGGCTCAGTGACCACCTCTTGTATCAAGGGTTTCAAGGGTGCTGCTTCTTTATCTTTGATCTCCAGGTATCCTTCTGAATTAGCAGACTCTGTAAAGAAGCTTTCAAGAAGGGGTCTTAAGTGCTCCTTTTCATGCTCTTTATGGCTCTTAGACACATTTGAAAAAATTGCTGTTGGAACTTCTGCTGAATTCTCAAACATGCTCTTATTCTTTCCCTCTAATGCAGAATCACTGTAATTTGTCACTTCAGAAATTATTTCAATCTTTGGGCGATAGTCCTGCTGTAAAGGTAGAAAATGGAATTGAAAATATATTATTCCCAGATACAGAAGCCAAAAGATGGGTAAATATCGCTTGGATCCATGTAAGTTGGATCCAACAGTTTGGATGTGCTGTTCTCCTAAAATGTATGGAAGATGTGCTTCTCCCATAGCCCTGCTGCTTCATGGCTGACTCTTAGATTAACTATTTCTCAGGCATCAGTGATGAACTACCCATAAATAGTTCATAAGAAGACCTATTTCAGCAGTTCAGCAATGTGTGGGCTGCACTCCATTCCTTTACTCCAAACCTGACTAACATCTTCATCTCTCTTCAGCTGAGAACTGAGCACCCTTTGGAGCACAACAGCTGCCAACACACACTCCTTCAACTAACCCTTTGTTCCCTTCCCTTCCCTTCTTTTGATTGGAGGCTTTGTTGGCCGAGACATTTTGCAATGGTGTTACGAGTCTGTGACCAAAGGAGAAAATAAATTCCATGCCTTATGCTGACTGTAGGAAAAGTTGGCATTATCTTGGAGAGACTTGTAAGAACATGTCCTGTGCCAGCCCCTGTCTGCAGCAAGGTCAGTGTGATTCTGTGATCAACATGAGAATCAAAAGTATGCTTTTAATCTTTGTTGTTTTCTTTTTTTCCTCTTCTGTTTCTGTTTATAGGCTTTTGCCTGAAAGATTGATTTGAGCAAAGCAAAATACTAAGGTGGAAAAGGACTGGCCTGCAGGGGAGTAGAAGAGTTTCAATCTCTCTGTGTTTTCAGTTGAAATGCCAGATTTTATTCAGCAGCAGGAAATTTCTTCTATCTATCCAGTCCTTTGCAGCATATTAGTACTGGTAAAGTATATTTTAAGACTAATCTTCATTATAACACTACATACTAGTAGGAAATTAAACTTATGTAACTGTTGCATTACTTGATCTTAGGTTTTCATTCTCCTATTTTTGCTATACAATAATATAAAAAATCATATTAAAAAAAGATTGACCAGTGGATGTGCTATGCTGAAACCATCCATTTTAGTTTATAAATGCATAAGTGGTTCCACCTTCCAAAGCAGCAATTCACAACTTAAGATTATCCTCACTTTGCAAAACATTTGTAATGTGCTTAGGGAAGCTTCATTACTGGAATTAATAAAAGTGCTACCTTTTGAACGAAGATTTCCTCTTCTGGGGGAAATTCAGTTACATCTTCTAAATCAGGCAGTTCCTGAAAACAATCACAGACCATTAACCACAGTAACCCATGAAACAGGACATTTCTGGCTCACTGGGAATCTCCCCCAAAGCAACGCTTGTCAGGGTGTGAGGCCACAGCCAGTGGCACCACAGTGACATCCTCTCACAGGTGGCAGTTTTCTGTGAAGCACAGGTCAAAAAGGAAGATTCACCTGTCTCCAGAAACAGCAAAAGGGAAGGCAACAGCCTTAATGTCAGACTGAATGCTGTTTTCTACTATGCTGTGTGGTTATGAAAGAAAAAAGGATAAAGAGCAAGGCATTAACAGGATCTTAAGAGTAAACATGGTTTATGTCTATTAGCTGTTTCTTATCTATTCAATAGACTTAATCCCAATTGCAACTCATCTTTATGGGTAAGAGCCAAATCCAGACCTGCAGTCTGCCTGAAACTGTTTATCAGTAAATACACCTAATAAAATGTGTTACTATGAAGGCCTCTTAATTAAGGACATGGAACTGCAAACTTGCCAAGAACTGTTTTTCCTCAGACAGGTCAGACAAGTATTATTTGCTGACATGCAAGCAAAAACAGAAGCTGGGAATGCAAAATCACAGGTAGAAACTAATAACTTTTTTGCAATTTTTTTTTTGTCTAGGCCAGTAGTGGGATAAGCATCTTCTTTTGGTTTTAGATGTTTTTAGCACTTAATGATTTTGCAGCAACTGCTTGGTGCGATTTCATCAGGAACACCTATTCTGTACTGTCTTGTGTGGAGAAGATTATTACAGAATTAAAATCAAGAAAGGAAATTTCTGTGTCCTGATATGGTGGTAGCTAGTGCAGCATGTCCTGAAGTCACAGAGTTTTATAAAAACAGCATTAAAAAAGTACAAATTAAAATCTCAGACTAATGTTAGTGGGTGGAATTTGATGTCAATAGAGAGAAGAAATTGCTGTTCATCTTGTTTCAATCAGCAGGATACAATTGCAGATCAAACCAAAATCACTCAGTCAAAGTTATCCTGGTTTAGGTAGATGGAATGTGGTTCAAACACTGCCATGGCATGTGCAGCAACATGAGCTTGTTTCTGCTTGACAAAGGAATGTCATAACCTCAGTATTACAAACTCCCTTATATTACTCCTGAGACCGTCTGCAGAGTCAGGATACAAGTAAAGACAAGGGTGCTGCTCCAGAGCTCCTCACCATCAGCATCTTCACAGCCATTCCCTGCTATGTCAGCACTAAGACTCCTCGGAATATCTGCAATACTGTAAGTACTGGAAGTTGTTTGCTGGGAAAAGCTCTTTCTATTGCTAAACATTGTTGGAGAACAAAGTAGCAACAAACAGTGAAATGTGCATGAGTGTGTGATCTGGGTTTGGGTTTTCTTCTGTAGAATTAAAACAGTCACATTTTTTCCAAGTCTAAAGAAACACCATGGATAAAGCTAAAGAGTTCTTTTAGACTACATTAAAGTTTGTGCAAAGCAGCTTCCTATGGTGCCATAGAGCACCAGGGAAAAACGAACACTGAACCGCTGAGATCTTCACATTGTGGGTACCTACAGTATCACTACGTATTTAAAGCCTTTAGATCTGCTTTTAAAAATAATATTGTATATACTTTTAATCACTGCCAGTTCTCTCCACTACGTTTTTAAAACCTATTATTAAAAACAGCCAAACAGGAGGCAGGAGCAAACCCTCTACTAAAGCAGTGGGTTGAGCCCTTCAATAACATGGAATTTTTTTCCTGGGAAATGAAGAGCACGGCAAGGATCTGAGACTTTTCTGCCAGTAATTCACAACGGCAGTATAAGGCATCAAAGAGTATTCCAAGTGCTCTGGGAAATCATAAGCTCAGAAGGTTGTTCTTGCTGGTTATGTCCCAGTCTGACCCTGTCAGTTTAGCAGCAGTGTCCTAGCAAGGACATATTGAACAGTTTTCCTTTAAAGTAGGGTTGTATTTTTCAGTGGTATCCATGTCCTCCCCAGGGTTAAATGTGGTAAACCTGTTTGAATGTTGCATCATCAGATAGCAATCTTAGATAATACGAGATCATATTACAAATGTCAATTACTTATTATATGCCTGAATATTGCAAATCCTGCTTTTCTTGGAAATAGACCTCAAAGTTCTATTTTGAAAATTAATTTGTAATATCTGATACTGCTAGGTAACATTTACAATGAAGGGGTTGCTATTTCTTCCTTATGCTTTGTCTGCAATAGTTCACATTTTCAACTGAATATTTAATTTGAGTTTTGCTTGCGAGGACAAATCTATCTACTAGATCTTCCTTGATGTGATTTGTTTTTAAATGACAGCTCTCGTTAGCTTCTTCAGAGAAATCAAGGAGATAGAAGTCAACTTCAGGTGATTTATAGGACAAAAGCATTTATAGGACAAACATTTTAAGGAAAAAATAAACTTTGGAAGCGGTGATAAATTCTTTTTATATGCTAGGCTAGAGAGAATTAATACCCCTGCAACTTCATCTCTTCCATTTTTTTACTTTCTTTCCTGTTACTTTTCCTAATAGTAGGGCTTCCTTAAGAACCTGGCCTTATAGTTTTATTAGCCAGGATGTTACAGGAATTGCCTTGAAGAAGACAATACCCACATGTACACTTGTCAAAATCTGAATCCAATACATACATCAAGATACAGTTTCTCCAGTGTCTCCAGTTTGAACTGTTCAATTTCAGCATATTCATCCCTTTCAGGAAGCACGGCCTTGTCAGTGGCTGCCTTCTGTCTGGGGAGATCTAAAGAACAAATAGTCAGTTGCAGAGAATAAAAAACACAAGCACTGCAAAACCAAACTGCTGGGACCTGACTCCCATTGCAGAATTCACAGCTGAATCCAGCACTTCGGCCTTTCCATCATATTCTTGGTCTCTCTTATATCTCACAGTGTATAAATTAGTAACTGTGTTTGGCAACAATGTGTTCCACAACCTATAAAACCATTCTCCCTTGTGTGAAGGCACAAAACCACCTCTGAGGGGATGACTGGGTTCTGCTGACAGACTGCACAGTGTATGTGGGGCCAAGGGAAGCCTGTGAGCTCTCCTGTCACTAAACCTGGCATGTTTGGGAAGTGCAGTTCCACCGTTAGGTTGCAGAAGTTGAAAGTTAAACTCTCAGAATGTTTTTATTTGTTGTATTTAAAGGATATTTTATCCAGTACTGCTTGACTTTCACCCAATCACTGTGGTAATCTAATCTAATGTTCTTATCTATGATCAGTTGGTTTGAGCAATGGCAGAGGGAGGTGGTGCTACACTAAGACAGTTTGGTCATCATCTCTGCATCCTCAGTTTGGTTTGGCTGTTCAGTTTGGTTTGTACATTACCATCTGTCTCCTTGTTGAAATTTGTGCATTTGTAAGAGTCTGGTTCCAGCACATCCTCTTGAACTCCAGCAGGAATATTTCCAGATGTGAAATCTCTGTTATCTTCCCTATTTGGTAGAAGTCTTATCACTTCATCACTAACATCAGAAGCTTCATTTTTAAATTTCTCAGTCTTCGCTTGAACTTCTTCCTCTTCTGATATATTTGAAGTCTCTGATGCATTATAATTTCTATCACAGTCTTCTGAATTTGCAGGTGCTTCTACAGAAGAAAGAAGTTCATTAAAATTGTTGAGTTAATCTACCATTGCCAGGTCTAAATATCCAGACATGACTACATTGGCCTAAATATGTAGCAAAAGATCCTACTTTGTTGGAGCAGCTATTTGTGGATGAGAAGTCCACCCAAGATTACAGCAATGTTGTGGGTTTTCCCACAACTTTATTTTCCCTGGCAAATAGTTTCCCAGCAAAAAGACTTCATCTAGAGAAAAAACTTCAGTAAATAATTTTCTAGCACTTATAGTTAACCTTGAAAAGATTCACAAGTGACTACATATTGAAATATATGCTTGAGGACTTTGATGGATCAGCAACTAGTGCTGGTTATCCTCTCCTTTGTGCAATTCTCTTTCTTGCAGAAAGGGTTTTACTTGTTAGTCAACCTAAAGATACATCAGATAAAGACTCCTCTGCATATTCAAATTGAGGTGGTCACAGCATCTTCCAAAATTGTAAGCACAAACCTTCTAGAATATCTGTTGCATCTCCATTTCCACATTTTGCACTTGTCTCTCTTTCTTCCATGCACTTTTGTTTTTTATTTTCCTCTGCTTTTTGCCTGATTGCTGATAATGCATCAATGCTATCTTGGATTTTTTTTCTCTCTCTGGTTTCCCATTTTTCCCTTTCTGCATTCTCAGCTTCAAGCCCTCCAACAGCCCAGGCTTCTGCACAGGCTCTAATGAAAACACAAAAGCTCACTGAAATACAGCTATAAGAGCCCATCTTTACAATGAGATAGAAATTTAAAATAGCTTGCAACAGCATAAAGTAGCTGCAAGAAACAAAAGCAATTAGGAGTGACAGTCCCTTATGCAATAGGGATGAATGCATATCTCATCTTGTATGTGGAACTGAAACAAAAGCAATAAAAATATCCAAATGCTGGTGATTACACCACCAGATTGGTCTGATCTTGGCTTGGCTTTTCCAGACACCTGTTGGGTTTCTGCTGAAATCAGGATTTGTCTCTGGTCTCCAGACTTGGTGCAAGACAATTCTGTTCAAGAATTAGTTTTTGAAAAATGTATCACTTTTTTCTAGGTTAAATGTACAACTCTGTAGTATAATACTCTTGTCCTCTAAGTCACCCACTTTCAGTAACTTATACTGATCAGTCTTCCTTTCCTTCCATGACAATTTTGACAAAAAATAGATGAGTGATCATCAGCATTTGATCTTTATTGCTGTGTAAGGAAGAACACTGTGTTTCTTACCTATCCTTTGGGAAAACTGGTCTGTCATCCAGATAAGTTAGTTGTTTTAGTCGAACAATAAGTGTTTTTCTATAGTTAGCAATTTTCTTTATCACCTCATTTCCCATTAAATTCAGCACATGCTAGAGAAACAAAGGGAACAATTTTTAAAGTTGAGGAGCAAAAATCCCCAATCTGGATATGCACTCTGTCATTTCAAAAACATGAAGTGAATAAAACATCATGGGTGCTACAGGTAACCAACAAGAAATAATGCAATAAATATTTGACACCGATACCTGTGCACTGAACTACCCAACAAAACCACTCCGTGGGGCTCACCCATACACATGATATGACCCCTCAGCTGTGTCTGGCTTACCAGATTAGGCATGGTCTCCAGAACAGTTACAATACTTGGATCACTTAGATTGTTGTGGGAAAGATCAAGAACAGAAATACTTCTGCATTCTTGCAAGTGCTGGATGTCTTCCACTGTTTGTAACTTATTGTGAGCAATCTGCAGAGTCTGCAGGACTTTCAGACAAGCTGTCAGACAAGCACAGTACAACGAAAGGAAAGGTAAGAGTTGTTGTTTCACCAAGTGTTTCCTGAAGCAACTAAAAACTGCATTGTCAAACTAATTGTTTATATTGAATTTGCAGATTTTTCTAAATTTGGGGTTTTTTGCTCTATGCGTTTTTTGGCTAGGCCTCCAAAGCTGCTCTCTTCACCCTGGGAAAAACAGCTATTTGGTTTTTGGGATGGTGGTTGTCTTTTATTCACATTTCAAACTAATTAGTTACACAAAAGCAAGGGGTTGTGTTTCAAAATTCTCCAATGTGTGCAAGTGGTAATGTAAAGGAATTGGTTTTTATTTTCTGCTGAAGACAGAATAAATCTTTTAGCAGGCATAAAAGATTCAGTACCTGTGTCTGCAACTGCCAAAGCACATCTTAAATGTCAAGTAAATGGTGAAAACTGTATTGTCAGCCTGTCTGCGACACAGATAACTACTGAGATGGTATTAAGAAGTGAGGAAAAACTACCTAATTATCCCAGGTATCCATGTGAAAGTAGTTCCCATGTATTTACTGTTTTCTCATCTATTTAATTTGAAACATACATGGATTTGACTCCTCAGCAGAAGCCCTGTGGACTTTGGTATGGGATATGGTGTGAAATTCTAACATGGATAAAAGATCCCTTGAAACTGGTGCCACTAATAATAGCTTAGTCAGGGCTGAGGAATATGGGCTTGCCCGAGGTTAAAACACGTTGCACCAACAGTTCTTACAGAGATTCTCAATGGACTTAATGTAGTTGTTACTGATATTGAGGGAATCCAACTTTTGTAAGGGTTCAAGGTTTTCAATTTTCTCAATTAAATTGACTTGCAAGTAGAGGCAACGCAACTCTGTCTGAGCCTCCAAATTCTCTATTTTTCTTAAGCCATTGCATTGCAGCCACAAACACTTCAATCCGGTATATTCTTCGAGATTCTCCAGGTGGTCAAATCCTGCAGTAAAAAGATGTTTTAAAATGAAATGGCATTGGCTGAAAATGGGTCTTTGGAAGAACAATTTTGAGAATACTGAAGTGTACTGAAGTTACTGCCAATATTTCCATGGAATTAACAGTCCCATTCCCGGCTCATAAAGGGCAAAACCAAATTGGTGCTGTTCTGGTCTGTATCTCATGCAACTCTTTAGATGCAAAGTAATACATAGCAAAACCAAGGCCAAATGTAGAAGGTGGCATGTCCTATTTATTAGAAAAAATTCTTAGTCTAACTTGGGGAATTAACATCATGGGAAAATCTGCTCAAAGATCACAAGAGGACAAATTATGTTCATTCCAACACCTTTTTTCTTTCAGTAGTGTTTGTGAACCTGCAGCAAGTCTTTACTGTTCATTTTCTTCTTGACCATTTTTATTTGACAGTAAAAAAAGATCTAAAAGCTGGAAAAAGGTCTTTATACAAACACATTTAAGGAAAAATACATATATTTTCCTCTGAATGCAACCCAGGCCAGTATTTTGAGACATCTCTCAGAGGCTTTTGTTTTAGGCAAAAAATATGTCCCCTGAATCCTATTGATCCTTGAATTATTCCACAAAGTGAATTAGATGTATAATCAGTTTATTTTTGTGCCTTCATATTGAGTAATTTTGTTTCCCAATTCCAGTATTATATAAAATTAACTTAAGTTTCCAATTTAAAAGAATTACAAGGTACCTTACTTGAGTGAGCCAGGAAATAGATTCTCTGCTAAAATACTTCTTGGAATGATAAATCTAAACAGCCACGTCCACATCTTACCTTTATAATGTAAGTAAAGTGTATCATTTAAATATGGGGTCCAGTATAATTTCTGCTGTTTACAGATGTCCAGCAGAATCTTTTTTGTCATTCTAAAATAACAGGAAGAAGCAAAAGAAAAAAAAAAGTATTTCAGTGCACATTTTGAAATCTTTGCTTTCCTTACAGATTCCAATGCAACACAATAATTTTTTTCACACAAGAGAAGTAACTACAGCTTTCAAAACTATATCCCAAATTAAAAAAGTAGTAGTTTTTTTTAGAGTAACTTTTCATTTCTACCTGTTTGAAGTGAGATACCAGGCCCTTCTGCTAAAAAACAGAGAGCACACAGGAAAATGGGTAGGGAATTAGAGAGTTCATCCTCTTGGAAAAGAGCAGTGTGATTCTGTGTTACCTTCTGGTTCCTTCCTCTCCAGTTCCTTCCTCCATTCCTTGTTGCTTTGGTGGCATAGCCAATATGCACCATTTTTCTCAGACTAGAAAAATCAGTAGTTATCAACCCAACAATTTAATAATGAAATGCTGACTCTGAAACAGCACTCAATAAAGTTTTAATATGCAGCTGTGGCTGGCTGGGAATGCCACTAGGAATTAACACAATGCCTTGTCTGAACTGATGCTGAGAAATGGTCAGATCTACTGGAAATGAGTCCCACAAGAGTCCCACAAGAGTTTGCACCATTTTCTGCAGATCCACTACATACACTACATCCTGATGTAGTTTGCAACTGTGGCCATAAAAATCCCAAACATCGGCACAGGCCCTGGAAATGTCACTAATTCCTGATTTATTGATTATTCTCAAGCTCATCTTCAAAGTTGTTCTCCAGAGTTAAGATCAATGTGCAGAAAAGCAAAACTTCAGTGATGCCAAGATTTAAATAAAACACATCCACAAACAATGTATTACCTTACAGAGCCCCTCTTGTCTCCTGCCCTTTGGTTGGATGAGCTGGTTACAGACTTGAGATCAACACCCGATTTTTGTTCATTCTGTTGATCTGCTCTGGACACACAGTTGATGGCTTTCTCCTGAGTTTTAACATCTTTGTAAGAAAATGAGTTGCAATTTAACAGCAAGGATGGGGAAAACGTGCCATGTTGCCAATTACTTTAGAAAAATATTGCAGAGCACTTGAATGTGAATTTCAGGAAGACAAGGGTTTTAACCAAGATTTTTGCTGACAATTTTAATGAAACAATGTTTTAAGAAAGCAAAGTAGTAAAATAAGTAGTAGCAAATTTAACTGTTGAAAGCTGCTTTTTTTCTATTTTTTTGTTTTAAAACTGGAGGTTAGGTAATACCCACTAGTCCTAAGATTCTTTTAACATACAATGGCAGTAAAGTACTGGCACCATTGTTCTTCTGGTCTTAGACATCTACAATGTATTACATTTAATTAACACTAATTTAACAAGACACTTAACTTCACATGTAAAGAGATTACAGTAATGGTGTATCTGAGTCATCCCAAGCACTGTCTGTTAGTTTAGCTCTTCTAAAAATTTACCCTTTTGTACTCCTTGGGAGGTGTCTGCAGAGCTACTCTCATTCAGGCTGTCTTTACACTGGCTTTGATTAATTGCAATTTCAGTTTTCTTCTCTTCAGAGTCTTCCTTTGGACCTTCTAGTTGCACTTGTAGTCCATGCACTTAAAAAGAGACAGTATAAACAAGATGACTGTACCAGCTGTAATGATGGTTGTAATTGAAACATAGTAATAGGACATATTTAATAGGACAAGAGGCAACGGGCAGGAACACGAGGGAGAACTTCATGACTCTGTGGGTGACTGTGCCCTGGAACAGGCTGCCCAGAGATGTGGGGTCTCTCTCCCTGGAAACACTTCAAACCCATCAGGACGCATCCTGTGCCATGTGCTCCAGGAGACCCTGCTCGGGCAGGGAGTTGGAACCAGACAGTTCCACCCACTGTGGGCCCTTCCCTGATTCATCCCGTGGTCTGTGATTTACAGGTCTGGCCAGCTCTGTGATTACAACATGGGAAAAGGTATCTCTCCAGCAAGAGCAAAGTAAAGAAACAGAGGGAATAGTAAAAAAGGCACAGGATTACAGCAACAGACGCCTCAGTTATGGCAGGTTTTCCAGTGACTTTGTAGGGAGAAAGCACAGACTCGTACTGTATCCAGATGAGTAATAACAGACGTGGTGTCTGCGCACTGTGTTGGCCGGAGCTGCCCGGGCCGGTCCTGGCGCTCCAGCGCGGGGCTCACCTGTGCGGGCAGCGCTGTCCGCGGGGCCTGCGGAGGCGGCGCCGCTGTCAGTGCCCATGCCCGTGTCCCCGCCGCCGCCGCTGTCCCGGCCTACAGCGGGCGCTTCCATTCTAACATCCCCCGAGTCAGCACCGCACCCGCAGTCTGACTTTTCCAGACAAAACGCCCAGGGGTCTCGGTCGGCGGCAGGAGCGGGACGGAGCGGGGCCGCCTCAGCCGTGGCCATAGCAACGCCGCGCGCAGGCGCACAACGCGCCGCGGGAGCTCCCGGCGGCCCCGCGCGGCCCAGGCGGCGGCGGGTGAGGGAGGCAGGGCCGGGCCGGCCCCGGGTGAGCGGCTGGACACGGGGGGTCCCTCCGGCACAGCCCGGCACAGCCCGGCACAGCCCGGCCCCGGGTGAGCGGCTCGACACGGGGGGGTCCCTCCGGCACAGCCCGGCCGCCGGGTGAGCGGCTGGACACGGGGGGTCCCTCCGGCACAGCCCGGCACAGCCCGGCACAGCCCGGCCCCGGGTGAGC
>JAWWEV010000022.1:12260591-12282121 GCA_035583235.1 Hafferia zeledoni | reverse complement strand
GCCCCGCTCAGCCCCACCGCGGGTGAGCGGCTCGACCCGGGGGTCCCTCCGGCACAGCCCGGCCCCCGGGTGAGCAGCCGGGACACGGGGGTCCCTCCGGCACAGCCCGGCCCCGAGTGAGCAGCTGGGCGGGACACGGGGGGTCCCTCCGCTGGGCCTCCTGCGTGTGTAGCGGCCCTGGGCATCGGGTCCTGCCCCGGAGGCGGCGGCGGCCGGGGCTTTGTGCTTGATTTGAAATGTATTGACTAGGAAAAGCCGTGAGAGACACAGTGTGCGATGTGGCTGGAGCGCTGCATGGTTCAAGGGCAGTGGTACATGCGGTGCTTTGTGATAGCGCTGGGCACTGAAGTTCTGTCTGAGCTTGCTTTGTCCCTGATGGAGCTTTTGTCCTTGAAAGAGCCCATTGTTTCTTCGTGCCTCAGCTCGCTCCTGGTGGTTATCCTTGCCTCTCCTGTAGGTAGTTCTTCATCTCCCAAAATTCGCTTTTATATATTGAGTTTATCCTGCTTGAATTGTTTTGTTTACAGTGTCGTCGATTGGTGTCATTGCAGTATAACTGATGAGTAGCTAAAACCCTAAAACAAGAACTAAACAATACTTAAACCGGTGAGGATGATAGTAGGTGATACTCAGATTTACCAACTTGACTTTTGGCTTTTCCATAGGAAAACAGTGCTCAGACTGTAACGTGCTGAGTCTCAAACGTTATTCATTCAGTCTGAAAAGTTAACATGGCCCAAGAGCCAATTGTCATTGCCTGTGTCTCTGTTTTTCAGGCTTGTGATCACCATGGCTGCAGTGGATCGTTTCTCCCTCTTGTACAGAGAAATCAGTCGTTCCTGCAATTTCTACATAGAAGCCCTGGCTATTGTTGGAGCTTGGTACACAGTCAGAAAGTGTGTGTCTCTGGCATTTGACACTTACAGCATGCTTAGGTTGCACGTGATTCCCAGGCTGGGCGGTGAGGTTGATCTTGTCAAGCAGTATGGAAAATGGGCCGTGGTCACTGGTAAGAGATGATGTGTCATACTTGCCTGTCTATGTAACATACTGTGCCAGTACTGTGAAATTTGGTAGCCTGTGCTGCTGGGTGAGCTCCTGTCACAGCCTATGGCCTGTATTACCTCTGGCTGCAGGTTAATGTGCTTGAGTGGCTGTTGTTCGTTGCCTTACTAAATTCAGTTCCTCAGGATATGGGCAAGCTAAGTGAGTTGACTGACTGCTGAGAAGGAATCACAGCAATTTTCCCCCAGGTTTGCAGGGTACACCTTGAACACCTGCAAGTGTAGACAGAGATGCAGACAAGATCCTTTTTGAGCTATGATGTTTTCATATGTGCTCTAGTTCTTCATCAGTTTGAGTCCTGTACCTCTGACATCCCTGCCTTTCATTAAGGTTCTGCTTTGAGCTCTCTCTTGTTGTCATAGAAAATATAAAACTTGTATGAGGGGGTTGCAGAAGGTGGCTACTGACTGACAACATTGTCTTTAATGTTGTGTCTTTGAAATCGACATATTCAGCGCCACATGAACTCAGAAAAGAGAATAAAGCTGTAATTGAAAGAATTGTCAAAGTAGAAGACTGGGGTTGCTCTGTTTTTCAGCTTGTTTATTTCTGTTGTTATTTTCTTTCACAGGTGGCACAGATGGTGTTGGGAAGGCCTATGCTGAAGAACTGGCAAAGCGTGGGTTGAACGTCATCTTAGTGAGCAGAAACAAAGAGAAGCTGGAGGCTGTATCGAGGAGCATCTCTGAAACATACAAAGTGGAAACAGATTTCATAGTAGCTGATTTCAGCAAGGGGCGGGAGCCTTACCCAGCCATTAAGGAGGCTCTGAAAGACAGAGAAATTGGGATTTTGGTGAATAATGTGGGAATGTTTAATGCCTACCCGGACTACTTCACTAATCTGTCTGAGGATGTACTGTGGGACATGATCCATATAAATATTGCTTCTGCTAACATGATGACACATATTGTGCTGCCAGGCATGGTAAAGAAGAAGAAAGGGGCAATAGTGAATGTTTCTTCTGCTTTCTGTTGTCAGCCAACACCACTGTTAGCCATCTATGGAGCCTCTAAAGTAAGTTGGGGTGTAATTGATGGTATGCACTGGAAAGTACATTATAGGTTGGTTGTGTTATGGGTTTTTTTAAACAGAATCAGTAAGGATATCAAAATACTTGAAGGTTTTCTAGGGATTTGGTTAAATATTGGAGGTGAATGACACATGTGTTATGCAGTAAACTTTTCATCCTCACCAGTGCTGGGCTTTGAACTAAAGTCAGTGCTCTTTTATTTTGTGTGAACTGTGGCATAACAGTAGTTCTAGGAGAAATGGTGCCTTTGTCAGATGCACAAAGCAGAGTGGCTCTGTCTCTTACTCAGCTGAACTGTGCAGGCACACCTCAAGCCTCTTAGAACACAGTAGGAGGGGCTACACTCATGCTCAAGCCAGCATTGTGACAAGGGCTGTGGCCAAATGTGGCCACTGCTTCACCTCACACCAAGGGGTAGAAGGGTTCTTACACCATTGTACTATAGTTGAGGAGAAGTGAAAAGAACTTTCTCCTCCATAATTAACCTTCCTGAGAAGATTCAGTCAGTAATGAATAGGATGGGGCAGCTGGGTGATGCTGGAAGCATGAATGCCCATGGTGATGTGGATTTACACTAAATGAGAACATTGGCATGGTAAGAAGCATGATCCCACCTCACAGGATCTGCTTCTTAGTGGCCTTTTCCCTTACTTGGCTCGAAAACCACCTTATTAAACAAAGGTTGGTTGTCATGATCTGGTGCTCACACCCTCCTCTACTACACCTGGGCTGTTACCATGCACATGGTCAGCAAAGCACCCACTGCTTTTGTGAGTTATTAACCAATACCATTTCAGCTTCTCACACCATCCCAAGGTGTAAAATTCCTTATGTAATATTTTCTTCAGTGTGGAAACTGGATTAGGATTCCTATTTCTGTACAGAGTATCTGCCCCCTTGATTATGCTGAGTGTAGGTAGACCTGCACTCTGAATTAAAACAACTTCACAGATGTTTCACAGACTATTCTGAGTTGGAAGGGACCCACAAGGATCATGAGTCCAATTCTATAGTCAATGGCCCACATAGGGGATTGAACCCATGACCTTGGCATTATTACAACCAAGTTTTACCCAGCTGAGCTGATCTCAGGGTTATTAAAAGGCTTGTATGAAAAAGGAAGGAACCCCAGATATACAAAAGTTTCTTCATTTAGCTGGCATCATTAATCCAATACCTAGATCAGCAATCCAGTTTTAAACCTGGCCTGAGAACACAGAACTAAGAACAAGCTGCTTTAGCGTCCGAAGGCTCTTTGTGCATTAACAATGGATGGTGTTTGAAGTGATTGCTTTAGTTTTTGTAGATCACTTGTGAGAGCATTTGTACAAGATGCTTTCCCAACAAACTGTTGGAAAAGCCTTTCTTGAGGCCATGTGGGAGCAGAAACCCGTTTGGTCACAAGCTGCTCTGTAAAATGCTCTTTCTCAGGGGTAACTGGCTGTGTGGTGGCATCAATTGCTGCCCTGAGCAGACTGAGCCAGGCTCGTGTTCCTGTCTGATTCCAGCAGTCCCAGTTATCAGTCTTGTGCATTTTTCGTTATTCTGTGAAAGTAAAATGAGCTAAAGGAGGTAACACAGATACACATAAACAAGTGAATAATTTTGCATAAGGGTATCCCAGGGAGTCACTAACTTGGCTTCTGGGGAGGATGGTGGAATGCAAAATTCACCTGTTTACATATTAAAGAATGGGACTTTATTTTGGCCCTCTGACCAGGTATAATTGCTTTAGAGTGTCCTCACAATGTCCCCAAACTAAATGAGGTGTTGGTTTTAGATGAAATAAATGTTTCTGTATTGTTTTCAAGCAGAAATTGTCAGATTTTGTTATGCAGTCATGGCAGGTTTATAGCAAACAAATAACACATAGAAATATGTGTTTACAATACTTAAAAATGCATATTTTTATACTGTTGATTCAAGTTTTTATTTATTGAACTGATGTATAATATGTTACAACTTTTCTGTAATTTTAGTAAGACTCTGCCCTGAGATTTGTTCGGAAAAAAAAAAAAAGAAAAAATGGGAAAAAAGGGTGTCTCTCTCTGCTTTTGTCTTTCTAGAGCTATGTGGACTATTTCAGTCGAGCACTACATTATGAATATGCCTCGAAAGGAATTTTTGTTCAGTGTCTCACCCCAAGCGCAATTGCTACAAAAATGGTCGCATTCAACAGCTTTACAGCAAAGAGATCTGTCTTTGTTCCTTCTGCTGAAGAATATGCAAGTCATGCTGTTTCTACTCTTGGGTTGTCCAAAAGGACCACCGGTTACTGGAAACATGCAATAGGGGTAATGGAATTCATTCAGTGATTTTATGTTTGTCATGTAGAAGTAGATCAACTGTTTACTGTCTTAGGAGTCTGAATGAAAACTCTGCT
Organism: Hafferia zeledoni; assembly: GCA_035583235.1. NCBI lineage: Eukaryota > Metazoa > Chordata > Aves > Passeriformes > Thamnophilidae > Hafferia > Hafferia zeledoni. Next base: position 12,277,640 of record JAWWEV010000022.1, on the reverse strand, counting down.
CATAGTCTGAAAAGGTGCAACGGGTGTTGTAGGACTTCAAGGCGTTGTGCCATGTTCTGCTTTAGAAAATTGTGCTTGGGCAAGCTTATTTTTAAGATGGGAGAATGAATCCAATTCCCACTTGAAATTCTCTGCAAAGATGGGAAAGTGACAACTTTTTATTAATAAGCACAGAGTGTCTCATTTCACTGGGGCACTGCTGACTGAGCAACTGTGAACAGAAACAGCTTTTTTCAGTCTTAATATATTTAGTGTATTTCTACACTGGGCAAGAGTGGGTAGGGAGGATGGAAAAATAGCAGGAAAACCCCCATACTTTTGTTCTGAGCTACCTGGAAGCAGGTTCTCCATTTGTTTGGGTTTTCATTTAGTGGGGCAGATTGTTTTATGCACTTTGGTCACATCTCATGTGTTCTGCCTCCTGGCTCCCTGTGGCATTCATTAGGTTGAGTAGAAGGAAGTGAAGAAGTGGGGATTAGTCCAGAAGGAGTAAAAGACACAGGAAGGATTCTGGCAAGACATGGCAATTAAAGGAAGTGAACCGTGTTGCTGTTGTGAACTTGTTGAAGCTGCTTTAGGATGTATTTGCAGAACTATTCAGCTGAGGGTGATACTTCCAAAACAGCTAAATAAATAGATTTTCTTCCAAGGGGTTGAATTTAAGCCTTAGTTGCTGGTGTTCAAGCAGGTTTTGCCTTGCTTTGGAAGTGATTTGAGGAACTGTTTTAATAGAACAAAATTAATCTGTCCCTTATTTTCATTTTATTCTGTTCTCGTCTCCCTGTGCCTCCCCACAGTTCACGCTGGCCGAGAGTCTGCCTGAATGGATCTGGGCTCGGGCTTCCCTGTACATCAGCAGAATTGTACGCAAGCAAGCTTTGACATCCAAGTGAAACAGAGTATCCAGATGTCCTGTGTGACGAGTAGTGTACTCTGAGCAGTGCTGCAGAAATGTTAAATGAACCCTGGAGGACTTTAACTTATCCATACATTGTTAAACAAGCTGTTACCTAGACAGCAGAAACCTGGATCCTGTCTGTATCCTTGTATTAAACAGCTCTTCTGCTGCTTTCCCTGTGGCAAAATGCTCATGTTCTTGGTGTTAATTGCTATTCACCTTCTCGTCCAGGTAATCGGGCAGGAGCAGGTACAGTTTTATTTCTGTCACTGTCTCACATGCTGCTATGTAATGTCCATTTGCAAAGGTGACAAAACTTGAGAATTCTCCCAATTCCCTGAAAATCATGCTGTTCAAGACGACGGTCCCAGTGAACTGTGTGGAGCCGGGGAGCAGCCGGGGGTGCCGTGGAGCAGCCGGGGGGCAGCCGGGGGGGTCGGGGCAGGCCCCGGGGCGCGGGTTTGGCCACAGCAGCCGAGCCTCGGCGGGCCCTGCAGGCCGCGTGCTTCGGCTGTGCCCTGTACAACCAGGGCTTGTGTTTGCAAACCGGATTTAAACAAACACATTTAACTCAAATGAACCTTGAGACAAGCGAAGGTGCAGAATATTCCTGTTCCCATCTCCGGTAATACCCAAGCCGTGCTCGCAGCAGCCAGACCGGCCCGGGCATTGCGCACGCGCCGCGCGCGGCTCTCGCGAGAGCCCGCTGGTAAACAGCGCACAAGATGGCGGCGGGCCGGGCGGCGGCGCGGTGAGAGCGGGACGGGACGGGACGGGACGGGAGGGCTGCGGCTCCCTCAGAGCTTGTGGGGCGCAGGCGGGGCGGGCAGCCCCCGGCCGCCCTTCCCGGTGCTCGCTGCCCCTCGCCTCGGGCTGCCTCGCCCGCCGGCTGTCACTTCACCTCCGCCCTGCCCGGGACGGTGCCCGGCCGCGCTCACTGCGGGCTTGGTCCGGCCGGGGCCGCACCGGCCACGGGGGCGCCGGTGAAGCCGCGTCCGTGCCGGGGCCCGGCAGAGCTTCCTGGGCGGGACGGGGCTGCTGCAGCGCAGCCACGGCCGTGCTGTCCCTGCCGCTTCCAACCCGCGATCCCTGTGCCCTGATCCCTGTGCCCTGCCTGATCCCCGTGCCCGCTGTCCCTGTACCCTGATCCCCGTGCCCGCTGTCCCCGTGCCCGCTGTCCCCGTGCCCCGATCCCCGTGCCCTGATCCCCGTGCCCTGCCTGATCCCCGTGCCCGCTGTCCCCGTGCCCCGATCCCCGTGCCCAGCCCTCCTCCGGGGATAGCAGTGGGTAACTCCAGGCGTAGCTGTTCCAGGGCTCGGGCAAATCCAGCCCTTCACGCTGAGGGTATTCAGCACTAAACTTGTGGGCGTGCAGTTCCCTGGCTCTTAGTTCCCCTCATACTTCACCGTCGTGCTTGCACACAACCTGTTATCAGTCACAGGGGTGTTTGCTTTGCTTATTTCTGTGGAGGTTTTATTTTATTGCTGTAAGGGTTATAAGCCAAGGGGGTGATAAGGCAGGCAGAGCTCGGCCAGGACCAGCAGTCAGGGTAGTGTAGCTGTGTCGAGTGTAGGGATGAAGGGGAATCTTTATAATCACAAGCAGTTCCTAATCTGTCATGGTGTTATCAGCCAAGGAAAAACTTCATAATGCTAAATAAAGTTAAATTAAAATGAAATAACAGCTGTCACATTCAGACTCGCTTTCTTCTGTTGTGCTATGAGGTCAGTCCATCAGTGCCATAAATGGTGTGAATCCCCTAATAAGGCTCCCCCTTTCCAGTCGTGGTCACAGCTGCAGTTCTGTACAGTTCTGTGCTGCTTCTCCAGCTGTGTGACAAACCACACACAAATGTTTCTCTTTGCTTATCTCTAAATGGCCTTTAATCTGGCAGTTGCTGGTGAAGTGTTTGGAATTTAAAAGAGTACTAGCACTGCAATTTTTCTTGAGTGCATTATGGACTTTGGAACATAAAGGGAAGAGGCTGTCCCTCCATGTGGAAAACACTTTCAACAGGTTAATTTAAACTTCACATTATTACATTCTGTAATCAGCCCTTGTTTTCTCAGGTGCTCATGTTGTAGTAACATGTCCCAGCTCAGAAAAATTTGAAATACTTTTTTCATGCTGATTTTGAAGCACAGGGACTGCAAGTTTGGGCAAAAAGAATGGGAAAAACACCCTGCATTTTTTAAGTGGCCATGGATTCTTTTATCATGTTGATATTTTATTTTGCACTTTACTTTTTTCTTGCCACGGGACTTGTATGTGATTTCTGTGTCTTTTCTTGTATGTAATTTCTGTGTCTTTTCTCCCCTTCTCCAAAGTGTGGTTGAGTTGGGTTGTCACTGTTGACTGTTCTGTTGTGAGCTTAACCCCCCAAGGGTTCCACATCTGCTCTGGTCTGAGCAAGGGAGGGACTTGAGAGTTGCTGAAAAATTATTAAATAAAATATGAACAACATTTGTCCTTATTATTTCTAAAATTACCTACCAAGGGTGTCGGGTGGGGGTTTTTTTGATTTTTCAGACTATACAGTTGAACAAACATGAATCTAATTATTTTCTCTATTGCCCTGCCTTACAGGTTGGCTTGCAATCAGCTTTGCTAATTCTTCTAGGGAGTTAACTTTGCCATCAGAAATGGAGTACAGGACTCAGCTGCCACATCCCGAGTGACCAAATCGCTTAAGACAAAATGGAGAAGAAGCGTAGAAAGAAATGAGCCTGTTCATTAGGCTTGACCTGGAAAGACCATGAAATCTCTACTTACTCTGGACACAGCTTTAAGAATATCCAGTTGATCAGCACAGTGAAAGCAATGTTTACTGAAACAAAAATGAACTAGTTTATACAGAAGAAAATTGTGATTCGAATATATGGAATTTTTGGAATGAAACCATTTTCTTCTATGACCATGAAGTTTGCAAACATCTGGTTTGTTCTGGTTGTTATTTTACTCTGTGGCAAGAAACACTTTGGTACCAGACTAGGGAATTCCTCTCATGATCCTCACATTTGTTCTGGATGTTCTCGCCTTACTTTGAAAGTGGAGTTCACTTCAACAGTCGTGGAACATGGTAATAAAGTCAAGCAGTAAAAAAAATCCATGTGAAGTTTAAGTGCATGTCACTGATTTGTGGTGTTTGTGCAGTTGTAACATTCAGGGTTTCTGTAGAAGAGTAATCTTCTAAATTCTTTATATTCAAAAAGAGAAATGGTTTTTCGAAAGTTCTTTGTTTATCTGGAGAGAGTGTTCAAAGAACAGGAGAAGGGAGAGGAAAAGAAAGAGGATGTTAAAAGTGGAAATGGGAGTATGAAGGCTCAGATGGGCAAGTTTGGTGTGTTTAGTAACGGTTTGTTTTGGCCTGGTGGTGTGGTTGAGGCTCTTTTATGAAATGTAACCACACAAGTGGGCCTTGAAGGGGTGAGAAAGGCAAGAAGTCTCTGTGGATTTGCTGAGGAAAAAGTTTGGATAACGTAGGTGTGGAAAAATTGCACTTAATGGCGAAGGGAGCAGATGAAAGGCAAAGGGAGGCAGATACACTGTGTGTGGTTGGGGAGTGTGGTGTGTGTGCTGGGGCTGAGCTCACTCACAGATCACTGATGCAGATCAGGGGCTGGACTGTTGGGATTGGCTTTGTTTTCTGTGCCTGTAGCAGTTGGTGTCAGTAATTGGCACTAAAATTCAGTACCATGCAGAGTTCTAAACCATACCTGTTAAGGAACAAACTAAATTGGCATATAGGTTTGTACTGCTGGATGTAGCAGTAGGTCTGTTCTCTCTCCCCTGCTCCTCTCACATCGTTTCATCTTTCAATGATACTTAGAATTCTACCTTGCCTTCAAAAGTTTTTATCTTATTTTGCAGATTTCCTGATGCAACACCCCCCACTCCTTCCCTTTATGTAGTGCAGAAATAAATGGCAGATTTCTAAAAGCATCAGAAAAGTGCCTCAAATTGTGATTATTTGTTCTGAATTAAGGAAAATTCAGACTTTGTGATGTGAATGCATGAAGTGAGCTACTTAAATAGCAGTTCTGATAAGGTGTGCTCTTCTTTCAGAGTATATTGTGGCTTTTAATGGATACTTCACAGCCAAAGCTAGAAGTAAATTTATTTCAAGTGCGCTAAAAAGTAGTGACATTGAGAACTGGAGGATTGTACCTCGCAACAACCCAGCCAGTGACTATCCTAGTGATTTTGAAGTTATTCAGATCAATGAGAAACAGAAGGATGGAGTGCTCACACTGGAGGATCATCCGAACATCAAACGTGTAACCCCTCAGCGAAAGGTCTTTCGATCGCTCAAATATTTGGAGTGTAAGTAATTTTCTGAGTTGTTTCATGAGATCTGCTTTGGAAAAGTGTTCTCAGCCTTATTTCAAGCCATCAGCTTAGCATTACAGAAAAGAGAAGTGCCCTGCAGGTTTTCTTTAACTTATAGAAATCTATTGTTTTGCTTGGAAGATTATTGGGGTCTGGTCATACCTTTGCTAAAGCATGGCCATAATTCCATCTGCAATGCAGAAATGTTTCCCGTGCAGCAGTCAGTTAGCTGAGACTATGGGCCTCTGTATCCCTAGTAGATAAACCAGAAGTTTTTACTGATTTTGATTGGAGAAAAATGGGTACTCATTAGTCTAAAACTTTTGTTATAGCAATGTGATCTGTATATTTGCATAAAAATAAAATCTTTTGTGGTTTTCCTCATACTGTTGTTTTTTTTTTTCATCCTAATGCTACGTAGCTGATCCAATGCTGCCCTGCAATGAAACCAGATGGACTCAAAAGTGGCAGTCATCCCGCCCCTTGAGGAGAGCAAGCCTTTCTTTAGGTTCTGGCTTCTGGCATGCAACAGGGAGACACTCCAGCAGGCGCCTGCTGAGAGCCATCCCTCGCCAAGTCGCTCAGACCCTGCAGGCAGATGTCCTCTGGCAGATGGGTTACACAGGTATGCTGCTGTTTGTTGGCTTAGAGCAATATCTTGGGAAAAAAACTGCAGTGTAAGGAGAGGCTGATTGACTTGTTTGTTAATCTCTCATTGGATGCCAGATCTGGAAAGATTGAGAAGTAATTTAGTCTGAAATGCATGTCTATGTGAGTACTGCATTTAGGAGAAATTGGTCATGTTTATGATCTTTGGCTGAATTTCTGAATAGCAGTATGAGTTTATTTAAGATCTGTAACTTACTGAGATTGTAAACCACACGCTGCATTAAACAAAAGTTCTCTTCACTTGACAGAGCAGATTTACTATGGAGCTGAATCAGAAAAAATGATGCTTTTCTATTAATAGGTGCTGGTGTAAGAGTAGCAGTGTTTGACACTGGTCTGAGTGAGAAACATCCACATTTCAAAAATGTAAAGGAGAGAACAAACTGGACTAATGAGAGAACCTTGGATGACGGTGAGTTAATGTGCAGTTTTCCAACTGTTCTTGACACTGGAGTGTTTGCACTGCTAAATTTTGCAGTGTTCTGAGCACTTTGTAGTTACACCAAATTCAGCAAAGAGTGTTAAGGTTCTAGAAGGGTGTTGTATGAATCTCCATTGAACCATATGTGATGCTCATCAGTTGTTGAAAAGTGTCAAGGCAAAAAGACACTGTGCAGGTATAAATACATTGTCAGAGCAGGTGGCATTGAAAGCAAACCCCACAAAGCTGTTTTCTTTCCTGCTCCTTTTTATGTTGCTGTTTCACAATGCACACATATTTCCATACTTACGAGGGAGAGCATTTACCTTCTTCATTGTGCAGTCCTATATTGATCTGAGTTTTGGCACCTTCATGGAAAGTTTTTCTATTCTGTATAATTGAACTTTTTATCTTCTGCAGTGTGTTTGTGTTCCTTTTTCATATGCCATCCCTTACTTGCCCTGACTGTGTTCCTTCACAGCTTATTAACTTCATATAGTTTGGGTCAGTGATTCAGTTGGCAATTTAATCTCTCTGGAGTTCAAAGTAGGTGCTTACATTGCTCAGTCTTGTGTGCACCTCCATAGCTTTATCACATGTATTATTTCTTTACATTGCAGCACCTGCTTTTGATAGCTCTTTTTATTCTGTGCCCAGATAGGTGCTGGACAGGCAGATTTGGAGGACAAAAATAAAATGTAGGCAGCCCAATAAAGCAAAAGCTAAATTATTTTTTAAAGAGAAAGAAGAAAAAGGTGTTTTTTGCATCTCATTATTCATACTTAACAAAACATGGTTATTGCAGAGTCAGGATAAAAATTCTTTAAGAAGTTTACATTTAACTGCATTGACTTTGTGAGTTGCATTTTCCAAAATACTGTTTTTCCATCATGATTTCATTGGCAGCAACTATGAATGGGGACTGGAGAGTGTATCACTCGGGTTTCATCAGCTGGTTTTCTGGCCACACAGGGCTGCAAATTCTGTCCCTGCTGAACCTGGTAGCAAAATAAGATTGAAAAAGACTGGGACTGAACCCAGTGTTTGTGGTTTGTTGTAAAGTCTGATAAATTGATGTGATTTTTGCTGTGTTTAGCACTACAAATCTTTGAAAATGTTTGTCTTCTAACATCTTACTTTGTTTCCTTCTGGTGGTGACAGGTTTAGGCCATGGCACTTTTGTAGCAGGTGTGATAGCCAGCATGAGAGAATGCCAGGGATTTGCCCCAAATGCAGAACTGCACATTTTTAGAGTGTTCACCAATAGTCAGGTACCTATTTACATGTCTTTCAATTTCTGCCTTTCCAGGTTAATGCTGTTTTAATCCTTTGCATGCACTTGTAAATGTAGACATTGAAAAGTAGGAAATATGGAGATATTTGCAAGAGACTTGCCACAGAATTTCTTGCAGTTTTCAAATCTGGTTTATTTTTCAGAAATAATTTGTGGAAGTCTGATCTGTGTAGTGTTGGAGCAATTACTCAAAAGTACTGAGCACTAGAAATATAAGGAGACCATTGTGACTTTTGTGCCTTATTTTGGTGGTGTTTCTGCTTTCTCTCTGAAGTCTGTATTGTCATGGAATCACTGGGGTCTTTCAGTGATAACTTTTTCTTCTTTCTTTACATAGGTCTCATATACATCTTGGTTTCTGGATGCCTTTAATTATGCAATTTTAAAGAAGATAGATGTATTGAATCTCAGTATTGGTGGGCCAGACTTCATGGATCATCCCTTTGTTGACAAAGTGAGTATGGGGAAATGAAGTGGTCTTGGTGTTTGTGTCGCTCACACAAATGCTGGACATGCAGAGCTGTTTGTTTGTGTCTGGTCCTGCTGACGGTTCCTGTGGAGTCTCATTTGCCGAGGGGAATTTTTCACAGTGTACAGACTTGTAGGAATATCTTTAAGGAATGGATTTCAAAAAACCCAAGCGCAGCCCAGATGTTCAGAGAGCCATGGAAGGTGCTCTTTTACAAAATGCTCTATGCACTTCTGGGAAGTGGCTCCCAAGCAGAAACTAAGAGGCCCTTTGAAGATGCTTGACTGAAATCCACGCTTGTTTGTTTTTTTAAAATTTCTGCATCGTTAATTTATTTCATGGTAAATTATAACATGAATTTAGTGAATTTCTTGAACCAATTTGTTTAAGAATAAATAGGTAACAAGGTACAGGTAGTTGATTCAGCTGTGTGGCAAGAGATTTGTTTCAGGTTAAGATGGAATTAGGGTTTTGTCTTTGTAAATGTCATGATTCCCTGAATTGTTGGTCTGGCCTTCAAAAGCATTAAGTGGATTAATTTACTTATTTTTAAAAAAGGATACAGTCTTTCTTTGTAAAGGGTAATTAACTGGTTTGGGTCATACAAATTCTTTCTTGTTTTGTTTATGGTAACCTGCATTAAAATTTAGTTTGACAATTACTTCACTGTACTCCTCAGAATACTACCACAGGGGATTCATAATAACTACTTGACTTTGGCATCTGGACTGCTTTATGGATAGAAGTTTTTCCTTTGGTGTAACATAAAAAGGTTCTGTCAGCAGTGTTGCTGTTGAGGCTGGATTATTGGTCACATAATTTTGGGAAAATTCAGAGCTTAATACTGGACATACAGTGAGATGTATTTTGTGTCTCACAAAGAGTTGTTGGACTAATCCTTCATTTATATCAGGCCCTATGTAGTTATATGTGTGTTAGAAAAGTCTTTTTTGGTGGTAGAGCCCTGTGGTAAACATTATTTTTTGTAGGTTTGGGAACTGACTGCAAACAACGTCATCATGGTCTCTGCTATTGGCAACGACGGCCCTTTATATGGGTAAGTTTCAGTGACCACTTCAAAGGAAACCAAGTATGTTGTTACATGGGTTTGGAAGTACTTGTGCTTGCTCAGGAAGTTTTCCCTCCTTTTTTTTGTAATCTGTTTATAGAAAATGACTCAAGTTAAACTCTTTTCAGTGTCCTTAATACTTGCATTTTGTGAAGTATTTAGCTAAATATTCTTACTGAAACAGTGGAAGGTCAGTAAAAAAGGAGTGGCTGTGCTTTTAGCTGACATTTCCTGGTTAGTGTGAACAGACATCTTTGGATACTGACCTTGAACTTAAAGAATATAGAAGGGATCAAGCCACAACAATTTGTGGTGTATTTCTAAAATAGATTTCTAAATATAGATTTTGTTTTGTCTTTGGGGTACGTGGTTTGGTAGTTACTGAGTTAGTAACTGCCTGGTAAGTTGCTCTCATTTGTAAAGTATAACTGTATCAGTTGGGGCCAAAATTTGTTTCTCTGGAGTGTAAGAGGAGTATCTGGCAAAAATCTAGCCCTAAGATGTGTGTTACCAAGATAAACTTAAAACTGTGTCTTGGTTTTTGGGCATTGTTTTATTTTTTTTCTTCATATTTTCCAACTTGTTCTAGGACTCTCAATAATCCTGCTGACCAGATGGATGTGATTGGAGTAGGTGGCATTGACTTTGAAGATAATATAGCTCGCTTTTCATCTAGGGGAATGACCACTTGGGTAAGATACTTTGACTATGGCCAGCCACATTTTCAGCCAAAAGAAGGGCCTTGGAAAAGCAGCCTTTTTCAAAGTAGTAATCCTGTGCAGAGGGCATGTGTTGAAGAACCAATGAGAAAAGATTTCATCAGGGGTCAGAATTAGTTAGAAATTGTAAGTCTTGATGCAAGAAGCTTAATGTTCTTTTCATGGTTTCTCATTATTAATCCTGATCACTATGGACATTTTTGATAAATTTCTAAAATATCCAGTTCCTTTTGATTGATGGTGAGCACTTGGCTTTGTGGTGAAATCTGCAAACATGAATGTCTGCCCTTGTCCTTTAGTTTAAAAATCCTAGGATTTCCAGATGCTCCATGTAACATTGCACTTACTTACCTGTGGAACTGAGATCATGGTTACTGCACACATGATTTCAGATGAGCCTGCACTGTGATCTTGATTAAGGGGAATATCCCATGGTGTTGTTTCTGTAGCCAGCTAGTTGCATGGTTCTCATTCTGTCAGTGGTTTCATGCTCTGATACTGATCAGCTGTAACACTGAAATATTGAGAACTTGTCCTAAACGGCGTGAGTCTTTCTTTAAGTGAGTTGCTATTCTGTGATGCTGAAACTCAGCTAATTTAGATGATAATTTTACTTCTGAATGACCTGCAGTTACTGGAAATGTCCAAATGAAGCAGCCAGTGTTCATTATGCATTAAGGCAACAACCCATCTGTTCTCTTTCCCAGGAGCTGCCTGGAGGTTACGGTCGAGTAAAGCCTGACATTGTGACTTACGGCTCTGGGGTGAGAGGTTCTGGTATGAAGGGTGGATGCCGCTCTCTCTCTGGGACAAGTGTGGCATCTCCTGTGGTGGCAGGTGCTGTTACTTTGTTAGTGAGGTAAGAAATAAGAATCTCTAAAAAGATACCTATCAGGAGAGTCATAAAATGCTGTATAAAGGAATGCACCAATTAAACTAAATTACAGTGTAGGAAAACAAACTTGGACTATAAAATCACTGTTGTTCTGCCTGATACATTTACTTGTCTGGCTACCTTTAAGTTTCTGGGACAAACTTGAAAACTGTTTTGAATAACAGTTGCATATTTGAGAATATAACTAGAAAGAATAGTACTGTGAAGCAGGTTTGTACCATTTTGTAACCATTCGGAATTGCTGAGCTTGTATCAATTGTGTTATGGAAGAGCAGGTGCTCATCTATCTACTTGTAAATTTTATAGGATTTTATGGGTAGGGTTTTATGGCTGTTACCCAGTTGTGTAAATCAGCTGTTGCAGACGAAAGAACTTGAAGGTGGGAATTGCAAGTGTGTCCTTTGTGTTTGTCACAGCTACATAAGGATGAAAAGAACTTTTATTTGAGAAGCACACCAGAAATTCAAAGTCATCATCGTATTTTTCTTTGAACAGCAAAGTTATTTTCCTCCCTCTGATGACAGAATATTTTATTTAGCATATAAAGATACTACCCTGATTGTAATGACTGCTGGTCATGGAGCACACAGTAAGAAAAAATCAAGTATTATTAGTTTTCAAGAGAAATGTATCAGAAACTTGTCAGTCTTCAACATCTGTATCAGTGAGAAATCAAGCAGTAGTAGACCAATAAGAACAGAAGATGTTACAATAAATGGATTTTTTTAATTGGATTTTCTTTACATCAAATGACTGTTAAGGCAGAACATTAAACAAGGCTAGCTGAAAACTAGAATAAAGGCCACCTAATGTGATCTGTTATTTCCTATTCCAGCACAGTTCAGAAGCGTGAGATGGTGAATCCAGCGAGTATGAAGCAGGCACTTATTGCGTCAGCGCGTCGGCTTCCTGGAGTCAACATGTTTGAACAAGGACACGGCAAATTGGATCTTCTGAGAGCTTATCAGATCCTCAACAGCTATAAACCACAGGCCAGGTTAATTTTAATCCTTAATTAATCAGTGGTACACTACAATCTGTTCTTTTTAAAGAGAGCAGGTGGTACATGTGTAACTCAGTTGAGCAATCTGTGCTTGTGCAACAAGAAGAACTTGCATGGATCTTAGGTAATCCTGAAGCATGAATTTTGAGAAGAGAATGGATGAATAGTCAAAAGAATTTTCTGCTTAAGTTATAGCAGTGTAAGGGGTGATTTATTTTCTCCTATAGCCTTGGATGTTATGAATAATGTAGCCTACAAAACAGTGGAAAAGTACTTAACTTTTGAGAATAAGAACATTCTCCCTGTGCTCTAAAGTTTTTTTTCTGTGTGGGAAAATCTTTTCACAAAACTTAAAATTTGGAAAAAAAAATCAGAGAGGGAGGAAAGAAGATTTTGGGGCAGATTTGGAAGTGAGGTGAGGTCTGGATAGAGTAACTATGACTGGCATGGTATATCTGTAATTTGTTCATAGTTATGTGCAGTGGCATATCCTTCTTCTGTTTACTGATATTTTTTTCTCTTCAAATTTTTCCTCCTCTGTCCTGCTGTAGTTTGAGTCCAAGCTATATTGACTTGACTGAATGCCCCTACATGTGGCCCTATTGTTCTCAGCCCATTTATTATGGAGGGATGCCAACTATTGTTAATGTCACCATCCTTAATGGTATGGGAGTCACTGGGAGAATTGTAGACAAGGTAAGTATTAATACTGTTCTAAGTTCTAACTGTTAATGTTGCTAAAAACTTCCCAGAAAATACTACTTTAGCTGTAAATTTCCTTGAACAAATGTCACTGCTAAGGACAAGGGATGTTTGATTAAAGGGCACACCCAGACTGGTTGATTTGTCAACACGACCTGGCTACAAGTTTTCAGGGCGTGCATTGGCTTCAGAAGTGTATAGTGTTTTATCTTTGTAAAATCAGTTTGAATTGAGATGGACTTAGAGATTTCTTTGTATTCTCTAACAGCATTTAAAATCTTTTGGATAGACTTTCCTCCTTTTGTTTTTATCTGAAGCATAAATGGTGTCAGTAAAGAATCCTCACACTATGAATCATCCCTCTTCCATGGATCAGAGTGACCTGAATGTGTCAACTTAACCAAGCTCTGCTGCAAAACCTGTTCTTTCACACCAGTGATGCTGAGCATGTTTGTTAGCTAGGGAGGTTTTTAATTAAGTCAGTTTAAATGTTGGCTAGATTTGGGAATTGAGGCAAGTTAAATAAGACACCTGTTGTGTAATTGTAGCCAGTGTAAATGACCCTAATTTCAACATTTTAGGGTGAATCCTAAGGTGTGTTTTAGATTCAAGCTTAGATTAAAGGGCTTTGGAGCTCTTACTCAAGATCATCAGCTTATGGTAATACTCACACACAGCTGGTGTAATTTGCCTGTGCCTGTTACACTGTTAGCTCTCTTTGTTACCAGAAGGAAATTTTATGTTCTTACCAATGAGTTTATGCACCAAACCTCAGAACATTAAAGCAGGTTCCCCTGGGCAGGGAACTGTTCAGGTGGCCTCTTACAGTCCTGCCTCTGAAAAGCCTCTAGTCTGGGTCAGGAGGGCTGTCATGGTGAGGTTGATTCACTGACACAACACCAACCTTTTGAGCTTTATGGACATTTTTAAATTCGACATAATCTTCAGAAGAGCTAATATTGGTTACTCCTTTGTGCAGAGGAAGAAAGCTCTGTGTGCAGGAATTAGGGACTGCAAATACTGTGTTTCCAGTGTTCTGTGCTCTTCATTTCACAGCCAGACTGGCAACCCTATCTCCCCCAAAATGGGGATAACATCGAAGTGGCTTTCTCCTATTCCCCTGTGTTGTGGCCTTGGTCTGGATACTTGGCAATTTCCATCTCTGTAGCAAAGAAAGCAGCATCTTGGGAAGGCATTGCTCAGGGTCACGTTATGATCACAGTTTCGTCCCCTGCAGAAAATGAAGTAAGTTCTATGTATTTGGGATTTTCTGGGTTAAGAATTATTAAAACTGCTTCCTGATAGACAAATACCTTGTTTTTAAGCATTTGCTCTGGCCCTGTAATTTGAAACATAAGTTAGATTGGGGTCAGGAAGTTGAAGAGTACAAATAATCTTTATAGCTGAGAGCAGGATTAAATGCAAATTGAATAAAATTTGGAATCAGGAAACCTCTCCTTGAGACCAACTTCTTAATTTCATTTGTTTATTGTAAATTTTAGTCTGTTTTGGAAAAGATTACTCAAATATGTTTCTTCTAGAGCCATGTTTTAATTGTTCCTGAGAAGTTTTTAAGGTTTTGAACCAAATCACTGTTGTAACATTTGTTAAGTATTTTACATTCTGAGTGTAAATACAAATTGTTGAGTGCAGAAAAAGGTGCTGTGGTGATTTAAGTCAAAAGTCATCTCTTTGTCTCTAGAACTGGTAGTGGTGACTAAAAGTAGTTTTGGTACCTCCATTTTTTTGGTCTCTTACACTGTAGTTTGTTCTGTCCTTCAGTCTAAGAATGGTGCAGAGCAGACTTCAACGGTGAAGCTTCCAATAAAAGTGAAGATTATTCCTACTCCACCTCGTAGTAAGCGAGTCCTTTGGGATCAATACCATAATCTCCGTTACCCACCAGGATACTTCCCCAGGGATAATTTGAGGATGAAGAATGACCCATTAGATTGGTATTTATTTCAGGTTCTATTAAATCAGTATTTCTTGATGTGTTAATGATCTGAGATAATTTTACTGAATGCCAGAGAGCTCAGGCCTTTTTTAGTGTGTCATGGGATTATCTCTTTTAAGGAATCCATGAAAAGCACTTGGACTCTGTATGCTTTTGGTGTGGGATCGTTTTTTGTACTCTATGGTTTTTTTCACATGAACTGAAAAGCTTGAAAATGCACATTTAAGATAATAAGATTTTTGTTTCGCTCTTCTGCCCTAATTTCTTCCAGGAAGTGAAGGGAGGGCACTTTATTTGCTGCTTCAGCATTCCCTTGTCAAACAAATAGGAGAATTTATGACTGAATCCTAGAGAATAGACCCCTTGTCTGTTGAGGGAGACTTCTTTGAAGCAGGGAAAGGCTTGGCTGACCTGTTACTTTGATAGATGGAGGGGGAAGCATCTGTAGGAAAAGTCAAGCAGCAGTGTCTTGGTGAGGATTCCTTGGGTCAGTGACCAGGATATGGGCTTTTGGAGAGCTGCTTGGAGCATGCAAAACCAGCAGGTGGACAGGATTTCAGAAAATCAGAAAGGTGGAAATCAGATTTCTGCATGGCAGATTTAAATGTCTTCAACACTCTTCTCTTTCTAAGGAATGGTGACCATATCCACACAAACTTCAGGGACATGTACCAGCACCTGAGGAGCATGGGGTACTTTGTGGAGGTTCTTGGTTCCCCATTTACATGTTTTGATGCGAGTCAGTATGGTAAGCAGGAGTTAATTGCATGTTCTCCTTACTGTTACATTCTTCCTAAATAGCCTGTCTTTTGGAAGACCTAAAATGTTGTGAGTGTGCAAAAAAAATTCTCATGGCAGTAGAAAAATATTATGACAGTGAGTGTATTTATTATTTATGTGCTGATATTTAGTTATGGAAAAGCTTGCTTGTGAGTTTAGTAGAGTTAGTGCAGTTCTCTGTCCTTATTGTGAAAAAAAAGGAGAGGGAAAGCCAATCTCTGAGTGGGTTAAAAGCTCCTCTGTATTCAGTCCCACAGAGTCAGAACTGTATTTGCCAAAAGATTTTGTCACAGTCAAAAATGAAGCATGTCCTGCTCAGCAGACTAAAATCAAAGTGTCCATCCTGGTTCTTTTTTTCTGCTTGGTGATCATTAGGTAGCTAAAAGAGTGGGGAAAGTATTCATCCAACCCCATATGTGATAACAAAGCAGAATGTGGCTTGTTTGTGTTCATCAGGGAGGAAATTTGATGGATTGGACAGGGAGGGATAAACCAAGCTCTGTGCTGTCTTCTGCTCCCCTATGCCTGTGTTTAACTCTCTTCTCTTTTGGGCTGCAGTGTTCTTCAGTGGACTGTAAAGTGAGGGTGCATTCTCCCAACAGTGTTCAATGCTGGAACTGTTGTCAGTAGTACTCTTTTGTTTATTTTGATTGTTCAGTGTGTATCTCACTATTACTTTTTGAGTTCTGGATGTGCAACTGGATACATATATGGCAGACTTTGAAAAAGTAGCAAAACAGTTTTGCTTCTGAGAACCTCTAGTTTTTATAGTTGATAGCAGCGTTAGGGGAATTCTCTCTCCTCTGATTCACCACTTTGTTGTACTTCATTTGATTAGTAGTTTTTTGGGCTTCCAGAATTTCCAGAACTTCCTCAAGAAGTGAGGGGAAGAAAACTCAGTTATCTGTGGTCAGTCTGCCACTTCTCCTGAGGCTGTATTTTCTAGGTGAGAGTGCACTCTGTTCCATCATCCATGTCATTAGCATGGTTTCTACAGCATCTTTATCAGAAGGCTTTCCAAACACAGACTGCCTGGACTTGTGGAACTGGCTTGGTTGCAAGGGACTGTGAGACATGGAGCTGTATCAGTGGTTTATCAGATTGCTCAGGGTGTCATTCTGTCAGGGTTTTCATTGTCTTTGAAGATGAAAATTTCACCACCTCTGTGGGCAATCAGAAAGTGAAGAAGCAAAATGGCTTGGCAGTAGAAGCAGTCTAAAACCATAAGCATGTTTTCAAGGAATAAAAGTATATTCTTCTGGTTGTGTTTTTTCAGTGAGGCAGAGAAGGTTGTGCTTCAATGTTCACAGGAGTTTGGAGAGGATTATATGAAAGTGGCAGTGGCACTTTAGTCAGGTCTGCTAAAATGCAATTGTAGTTCTCAAGGTGTGACTCAAACCACATTTCAGTGGAATTGCTACCTGGCTGCCAATCTGCAGTAGTGAGTGGAATACCTCTTAGAGCAGTAGCAGTAAAAAAGCTTCTAACCAAGGTATATCTACATTAGCACTTTGGTTTGGATCAGTGGTGACTTCCCCTCATTGTCCTGTTCTGCCACAGTTTGGCTCTGTTTGTGGACCATTTGGGTGACACCAAACTGCAAAATACATGTGACATCCACAGACATTCAGCTCATGAGACCACAAAAGCACTAGTCATAAGTAACTCCTTAAGAGCTCACTGTGCTGCCAAACTACTTTTTGGACATATTTGTAAATAAAAATGTCTTATATTTTCCATCCTTAAATGTGACTTCATTGTGACTTAACTACCTGAAGTGAAGTTCTAGCCAGGTGGGGGTTGGTCTCTTCTCCCAGGCACTCAGCAATAGGACAAGGGGGCA
>JAWWEV010000022.1:12184949-12260491 GCA_035583235.1 Hafferia zeledoni | reverse complement strand
TGGACCAAGGGTTGGACTCGATGATCTCAGAGGTCTTTTCCAACCCAATCAATTCTATGATTCTATGATTCTATGATTAATTGAGCTGCCAGAGCAAGACACACAGACCAGATATTGTTCAAAATGTGAGCTTGTGTTGACTGCTGTGTGGGTTGCCTGAATAGTGATAACATTATAGTGAACAGCCTGGTGAATTCCTGTTGCTGCTTTTACACACAGGGACTTTACTGATGGTGGACAGTGAGGAAGAGTATTTTCCTGAAGAGATCACCAAGCTGAGGAGGGATGTTGATAATGGACTTTCACTGATAGTCTTTAGTGACTGGTACAACACATCTGTGATGAGAAAAGTCAAGTTTTATGATGAAAACACAAGGTACAGATTTATTTCCAAGTTCTTTGGGAAATCCAATGCCACAGAACTGCCATTGTGCTTGTATTACCCTAAGAATCCCAAATGTGATATGCTGTAATTCAGCACTTGCATACTACCTATAAGAAAGGACTATCTGAAGAGCAAAACTGACCTTAAGCTGCAGCTTAAGGAGCATAGCTATTTTAATATGATTGTGAAGGCCTCTTTGGGAATGTAATCTTCTTTTAAAGCCAAGAAAGACATTCACAATGACAAGAAATAAGAAATTGGAGAGCGGCAAACAAAGAAAAATGGATGTGTTTTCACCTTAGGGGAGCAGAATAGAAAGAAAATGTGCACTGCAAGCAGTAATTCCAGGTTGGGCACCTGGTATTGAAATTATTCCATGTCTCATATAAAGAAAAAATACGTCAGTATTGCTAGTGAGTAATTGCTGAGTTGTCAGCCTGTTTTGTGTTACTGTTAAGCTAAAAAGATCTGTTCTGCAGTTTGTGAGGAAGTGACATTTTTATTTGTTAGAGAAATGAGAAGCAGGTTACATGACTCTTGTTTTTGCCTCAGCTTAGCCAAACAAAGAGCATAAGAATGAAGTCCTTCCTAACAAATTGAAGTTTCCCACACAACTGAAATGCACTGAGGACTTTACATAACTGTTACTTAACTTTTACTCAAAAGCATTGGTGTCAAAGAGAGACAGCTGCTCACATGCCCCTGGAGTTAAGTAAGGCTTTGAGATGTAGTTCATTACGTTTTGGAAAAATCTGTGAGGCAGACATAAAACTTTTTGTTACCCAAACTCTAGGAGTATATTCTGTATATTAGTAAAGAGTGTCACACTGTAATTTTTACAGGCAGTGGTGGATGCCTGATACTGGAGGTGCTAACATACCAGCTCTCAATGATCTGCTCTCTGTCTGGAACATGGCCTTCAGTGATGGGCTCTATGAGGGCGATTTTACCATGGCAAGTCATGAAAGTGAGTACTGGAGTCCATTGCCTACCAGGCTGCAGTGGGTTGTTTGGAAGTTTGTTTTCTGCAAGTACAAGTAGAGCGAGAGTGAAGGGAACCACTGAAACTCAGTGAAAAGGATCTTGTAAGATGCTTAAGTGATTAATTCCTTTGCAGATGTTTTTATAGTATTTGATTAAGCTTTTCAGTTTAAAAAAAAAAAAAGATAATGTCAATTGCCTAAATGGAAGGATTTGAAAACAGTAGGTAAAGGTGAGCGTGCAAAAGCTGTGCTGAGAAGTGCTTTGTCTGCAAATACACACATGGGTCAAAATATGCAAGTTCAGTGCAATGTTCTTGGGAATGTTTGCTTCTGGGCTTGTTTCATGGTGGGAAGGGAGGGAGTGTCATTTTTGTTCTAAACTGAAATTCTGTGATGTCTTTCAGTGAATTACGCATCAGGGTGCAGTATTGCGAAGTTTCCAGAAGATGGCGTTGTCATTGCACAGACTTTTAAGGATCAAGGTATGAGCTTCCTTGTCTTTTTTCCGTGTTATAAGTAGAACTTTGGAGTTGGTGCCCAAGCAAAGTTGTGAAGTCTAAAGGTCAAAACTAATGAATTTAAACCACATTGACAGGGGAGGTATTGTTTGATTTTGCCTGTAACATGTAGTTGATGCCTAAAGGCAACATGACTGTACACAATTGTTATATAGTACAACAATATCCGAGTGTGTGTGTCCAGTCTTCTGTTGTGTTTGCTGTATTTGAACACATCTACATGCACGTATGTCATGCATCTTTGGAGAGGAAGGGGTGGTGGTGGAATTGTGTTACTTGTTCATGTTTCTCACAAATTTCAAGTGCTACTGAAGTACATCTCCTAATCACTGCCATATTTGGTGAGAGTGTTGTGTTAGCTGTGGTGATCTAAGGATATAAGTAAGGAAAATTTTAGTAGACAGGAGCTAGACTCTTGTAAGGGAAAAATTTATGCATACAGGAAGCCTGTGGTCTCAGACTTCAGTGATCTGTTCTCTGTGCATATCCATTTGCTATTACTTTTCATTTGTGAGGTGGTAATGCAGAACTGTAATGGTAGCAGGAAGTTTAAAAAAAATATATTGTATTTGATGAGCCTTTAGGAAGTGCTGAGCAGGAGCAAATGACCAGAACTGTTAGTGTGTTGCAGGTCAGGTTTGTGGGTATATGTGCAGAGGTTTGAGTGTGAGGGCAGAAGCACGTTCTGATACAGCTCAGCAGCTGCCAGAGCAGATCAGTGGGTTCATTGTATTTTTGACTTATGATGTGCAGTGGAGGTGATTACTCAGTGGAGAGATTTTCTGGAACAGTAAGGATAATGTCTGTGTGAGCCTTTTGCAGGAAAGACAATATCCCATACGCTCATGACTTAGGTATTTCCTTACGTGAGAGAGAGAGAAAGGCAGAGTGTCAATTTGACAAGTAGCCTGCTAGACCTGCTTTTTCTGTTGAATTCTTTTTATTGCAATTAATGAAGCAGAAGAGCACTCTGGTTTGCTTCTGGTGTCTACACAGTGTGTCAGCAAGGGCAATAAATTTCAAATACAAATTTGAGGTTTGTCTGTCTTTTGTTTTCTGAAATGGGTGTTAGAGGTGGGAAACCTTTAGCCTAAAATCAGCCTTCTGTAGAATTCTACAGAAGGACTGAAACAACATAAAGAGCAGAACATTTTGGCTTTAAACCTTCTGCTGAGGATACCAGAATTTTCATCTAAACTTGTTGAAGGTAGCCCAGATTGTGAGGTCTTTTCTTCTCCACCAAAGAAGAAAAAAGTTATTATGAGTAGGAAACTTTATAACCAGAGTCTCGGGGCAGTTTCATTTTTAACATCATGGGGGTTTTGAATACTTTGTGTAAAAATGTGTGACATGATGTGTGGCATTGCTGTGTTTGTCAGTTTGCAATGTAGGCTGTGTTGACTTGGTAAATTGATGTTGATGCTCTGCAGGCTATGAAATTTATTTGTGCTTTGCTTTAGGTCTTGAAGTTTTAAAACAGGAGACTGCTATAATTGAAAATGTCCCTATTTTGGGACTTTACCAAGTTCCTTCCGAAGGTGGTGGCAGAATTGTTTTGTACGGTGACTCCAACTGCCTGGATGACAGCCATCGACAGAAAGGTGTGTGAGCTTGGGCACTCAGGGGGAGCTGCTGCCCTAAACTGACAACTGTCCTGTGGGGTTTTACAGCTCCATCAGAAATAGCTGTTTTTTAGGGACTCTAAATATTCCTAAGTGGGGATTAATCTCAGTTCTGCAGAGCTCTACAGAAATGCTGCAAGGTTCAGGTGAACAGAAGAGCACCCCACATTAAATAACCCTCTGATAGATGGGACTGTTTCTCCTCCATGCTGTATTTTATTGTTCCACAAGCTTTGGAGGTTGATTTTGGGATGGTGTTTTTTGCAACAGGAGGTTGGTTGGTGGGATTTTTTTGCTTTTTTTGTGGTGTTTTTGTTTACAGAAAGAAAGCACTAACAGTTATATGTGCTTGATTTGATCTAAGAAGAGGCCATTAGAGGATCCCTTCACTTTTTCCCTAGTTCCATTTTCAGAACATTTATATGGAACAATGGATTTTATTTTTTGAGTTTGCTTACCAGCCTGCCTTGTTCCCTTTGCTATGTTTCCTGTGAGGATTTCTGGTAATGTTTAGCATTTCAGTTGTGTATTACTATTTTCTGGTTATTCTACTTTAACACAAACCAGCTGCTGAAAATATGTCAGAAAGCAGGAATTCCCATTTGTGTTGTCAAAGTGTTTGTTTGCAGCTCCAGGTAGCAAGTGTGTGAGTTGTGTGTGAGGGTTGTGTGTGTGTGGTTTCTGTGCCTCCCAGAGAAGCCATGCTCTTACACACTGTGGTTGATTCTTATAAAACCTTTTTTTCTAGCACTTTGTTTGGTGTGACTTTTCAAATTTTTGAAAGGTTGCCTGGGTTTCTCATGATGTGTAAAGCACAAGCTGGTAGATCTATGGCTTGAGGGGACAAAGATAATCCAATATGCAAAGTCTTTTTCTGCATTTCCACTGAACAGAACTGGATTTTTCTTTTGTGATGAAAAGTACATCTATAATTTTTTAAGCTTTTGTCACTGACATTTTAAAATATTAGGTTATGCAATCCAACCCTTGCCTAATTTATTTAAGTTTAAAGGAAGTTACTGCCTAAGGGAGCTCTCCATCTGTAGCTCATTTCTTTCTCTCCACACATTTGGTTGGTTTTTTTTTAAGTTCTCTGGTTTCTCCTTATCTTTCTTTGGATTGCTTCCTGTGAGTTGCCCTAACACCTGCATGTCAGTGCCTTAGTGCTTGCTGTAGGTTATTGAAAGCACAAAGCATGAGAGAAGACACATAGCTTTAAATTAAGTAATAGAAAATAAGTCTTTGTGACCTCCATAATGCCGTTAAATTCAGTGTGACCTCTGAAGCGAGAAAAAGTGGAAGGCTCTAAAGAAATCCTTTAAAATTAGCTTTTAAATTGTGAGCCAGGAGCTGTGTCTCCTGCAGAGACGTTGGTGGCTTTAACTGAGGTAAATTCCTAGCATTTGTGAATATAAATCCTTAAAATCTGATTGACCTCTTTTAAAAATCAAAGGTGAGGGTTTAAGGGACACCAGGATTATGAAGATTAATTCCCATTCCCAGCCAACTGTTCCTGGGGGGAGAAGTTCTGAGAAAAATAGTTTGCTGTGTGGTGGAAATAGTTGATAAAGCATTGTCCTACTGCTGCAAAAGGAAGTTTAGAGGCTTGTGATGTGAACCAGCTGGAGTGCTTCTTTGTTAGGAGTAGCTCTGGATTAAGGTAGTAGTAATTCAGGAGAGATCAAAATGAGGGATCACGTGCTGTTGAAGTGCAAAGGAAAACCATGGTCAGGGATATTTTGGCATTGGTTCCCAGCCTGGTCTGTGCCACAGCTGCCGTGGGTTCTGCTTCTGCTTTAGCTGGGATGTAGCCAGGATGTTTCCCCTTTCTTTATTTATTTTGTAAGCTTGGGAAAGCAAATGAATCATAGCCTTGCACTGAAAACACTACCTTGTTCTTACTTTTAAGGTATTTATTATGTCCTTTCAAAAACATAGTTGGTTCTCCATTTTGCTGTTAAAATGATACCAAAAGCTCTGAGCTTCCTCTGTTTCCTCATTGAAAAACCTTGTAATTTTTGCCAGGACTTGGATGGCCTTGCACAACCTGGAGTTCCTGTATTTGAGACCTGTTGTTTTATGTCCTACTCCCTTAAAGACCGTAGTTTGGTACAAAAGAGAATGTATTTTAAGACTGAACAGATTAATTTTGTGTTTGGATATACTGTGTGGAAAGTTGCCTCTTTCTGAAAGATGAGGCCTAGAACTTCAGGAGAAAAGCAAGAGCCGGAAAACCGGATTGTACTTCTAAGTGTCATTAAAGCCACCTTAACAGAAAGATAAGCCATTTTAAATGTGGCATAATGCATATCTTGTTTTGGGGCTTGGGGCTGTGACATCCACAGATTGCTTTTGGCTCCTGGATGCCCTCCTGCAGTACACTTCTTACGGGGTGATGCCACCAAGTCTCAGCCATTCCGAAAACAGGCAGCGGCCGCCGTCAGGAGCAGGATACTCTCTCCCGGAGCGGATGGAAGGTGAGAGCCTTAGTTATCAACTGAGGGACTGTCAGGGTAGGAATTCTCGGGCAGACCCTTTGAGTTATATGCCAGTGAGGTTAGTTTGTTGTGAGCTCTGCAATACTCTGTTGTTTTACTAGAAGAGAGCACTAACTGTGAGGTTTTGTCATGATACAGTTGTTGTTAGACCAAAGTCAATGTTCTGTTCTTAGAGCAGGAATGTTTAGATGCCTTGTTCTGCTAGGGAGCATTCTAGCTGCTGGCTATAGAGCAGGTATAAAGCATTCATTCTTACCTCATGTGCTGCCAGCAAAACTTGGATTATGTGCTATGGCAGGGGCAGACTTACTGTTTTATGAGGTACCCTTTGGTTAATACTAACTGAGATTTAGCTTTGAGTCATAGTCACTAAACAGCTCTTGTTTTTACCCAGCACTGTTTAGCCTGGTGTGAATGTTGGTAACTCTTATCCAGCCTGTCTTTTGGTAACCCAGTCTCTCTCTGCTGTGAGTTGCAGGTAACCATTTGCATCGATACTCAAAGGTGCTTGAGGCTCACTTGGGAGACCCTAAACCCCGGTCCCTTCCTGCTTGTCCTCACCTGTCCTGGGCCAAACCACAGCCTTTGAATGAAACTGCCCCCAGGTTAGCATACATCTTTCTTACACAAGAATTCTCATTTTGGAGTTCAGCTGAAAAATCATTTCTTTCATCTGCTTTTGAGAGGGATAACTGCAATAGCTTTCCTAGAGAACTACCAGATTGCAAAGAGGAAATAATGATAAATGCCTCTTTGGTGAATAATTCTGACTCACCTAACAGCTACACTAAAAACTGTGAGATTTTAAAAATAGCTTCACAAGTCACTGTTGTGATTGAATGATCCCAACTTTGAGAGAACGGTCTTGCCTAAACCCATTGTCACTGTGTGCCTTCGAAATTTCCAAAGCAGCTTCTTGGACAGCTTGCTCAGCACTGCCTTTGTTGTGTCATTTGTCAGCCACTTGAAGCAAAGTGCGTCAGCATGCAGCCCTTACTTGTGTGCTGAGCTGGTGATGGTTACTTTTGGTAGTCTGTTTGCAAGAAACAGAGTTGACAGTAAACAGTTGCTCATCTAGGTTGCATCCCTGTGGTGTCTGAATTTCAGTTTGGAGGCCTGCAAACTGCGGAACCTGAAGAGTGTATCAGATTATCATTTGGGTCCCAACTAGTGAATTATATATAGATTTCCACTGTCACCTTCTCTGTATGTTGCTACAAAATTCCTTGCATTACTGAAGTGAGTGGACACCTCTATCTTCAATTTTTTTCTAGCAACCTTTGGAAACATCAAAAATTACTCTCAATTGACCTTGATAAAGTGGCACTGCCCAGTTTTCGACAGAACCGACCCCAAGTGAGACCGTTGTCCCCTGGAGAAAGCGGAGCATGGGACATTCCTGGAGGTAAATATTGAAAACTTTGAAAATTGCAGGGTTTTTTGTGGTTTTTGTATAAGGTTTGAAAAAACCCAAAACACAACACAGCCATATGAGAGGCCACTGTTTGTTTTCTATTGTGAAAGACATGCAAATGATAGTATGGCTGTGTTATAAAAGGCTGACAGATATAAAGTATTTTTGCATATGAAGAATTTATTGAATAGAAAGTGTCATGACATACTGGGAAGAAGATTTTGGTGGGTGCATTTTGTGTAGTTGAGGTTTGTTTCTGTGCTGTTCTGACTGATGGTTGTTAGCAGCAGCCCCTGTCCTTGGGATCCGTGGCCTCACACCCACTGCTAAGTAAAGTTCCATCTATAAATGCCCAAAAGCAGAGTCCAGAGGAGTTTGTTGGGATGGTGGCTTGGGCAAGTTGTTACACTAACAAATTATGTAAAGTACTCAAAACAGCTCTCAGTCTAATGGTGGTCTGCTCTCCTATACAAGCTTGGCACTGGAGACGCAGCTAGAAGCAGTTTGAAAGTCTCATTTCCCAGTCTGAGCTGTGAGACCAAAGGACACCTGTAAAAATGAAGGCTTTGTTTTTACAGCTCGTCCTCACTGTGTCCATGCATGGTCTCCAGGGCAAGCATGAAATTACTTTTGTGTTCCATCATGATTTGAATTACAGCAATTACTTGGTAAGATTGTGGTCAAGCGTCGGCATCTCTCTTCTAATGCAGAACAGAAGATTGTTGTTACAGAGGAAATGTGGGTTATACTTTCATGTGCCCAGATAGATCAAGGTGGAAGTGCTGGTGCTTTTCTGTAGCGTTACCATCCTGTCTTATTTTCGCTAATCGGTCTGCAGCAGTTAATCTGCCTGTCTGAAATGTAATCTGATTAATGGCTGCTTGGTCTTTGAACAAGAGCTACGTCGGGTCCTTTTGGAAGGTGGCATTAACACCACAAAGGCATCGTAGCTCACGTGGGAAGTACTTGCTTCCAAACCTCTTTGCTTTTCAAGGTATAATGCCCGGCCGGTACAACCAGGATGTGGGACAGACTATTCCGGTGTTTGCCTTCCTTGGTGCCATGGTGGTTCTGGCGTTCTTTGTGGTGCAGATCAACAAAGCAAAGAGCAGGCCAAAGAGACGGAAACCACGAGTGAAGCGACCGCAGCTTATGCAACAGGTTCATCCACCAAAGACACCCTCTGTGTGAAAGCTCTGGCTTGCCAAAGATGACCTCCTTTTACCGGCTGCTTTCCTGGGCGATTGATTGCTCCCAGTGAAGGTGCAGCAAATGCAGCACCGATGGTCTAGTAGTGTGCACCTGACATCATCTCATAGTCTTTGGCTTCTGGGGAGAAAAAAAAAGGACTTCATTTGATCATCTGTACATAAAACTGCAGCTTTAAGCAGCTGAAGTCACCAAAGACTTGAATACTGTTTAAATGGCTGCTTAGTCACTACATATCCCAAGAGGGGGAAAATGGACCTTTTTTTTAAGCTGACCAAACTAAAATTTATTTGTTTAGAGGCTATTTTCTATATTTATTGTTGGGGAGGGCGGGAGAAAAGTCACTTTAAGGACCTCTGCTAAGGAAAAACAAGTGCATTTTTTTGGATGGAATGCAATTTTCTAGAACGGTATTATGCTGGAGAGTATAACATGAGAGAGACCAGTACAAATCAGTGAGGCATACTCCTGCAGTTTATTTTTATAAAGCCAACTACCATGATGTTTTGTAATTTTTGGTCATGATTTCACCGTTGTTGGTGAAGCAGATTTTCAATAAATATGTTATCTATATGAAGCAAAGAAAATGTGCTAAGTGGCTCCTCTTTCCACTGACAGTCAAAGAGAGCAAGTTGTTGAGTAGAGGCAAGAACATTGCTCCATGTAGCCTGGGACAAGCCTTTCAAGGGGTGACTGTGGATAGGGTTTGCCAATAAATGAGTATCCTGCTTTTAAAAGGATTGGGAAAACCCATTGTCTCTAACCTGGAGAGTGGTTGGCTTTTTCCAACATGTCTGTTCTGAAGACAGCAATGCACTGGAAGAGGCAATGTCCTGTTACCATGCCAGAGAAGGCACTGAACTTGGACATTGAAGCCATTAGTTGGAATCTTGTTGGAGCTGAGGAGATGGTCCCCAGGTTGGGCTGCTCATGCCATCTCAGTGGGGCTGGAGCACATTGCTCCTCCTTCTCCAAACAGACCCATGATTACAGGGAAGGGGTTTTCACCATCACACCTGTAGCACTGGGGAGCCTTGTAGGCCAACCAGCAGCAGCTGTGACAGTTGTCCTGATTGCAAAACATCTCCCTGTAAAGGTGTGAAATCTCAAGGGTCAGAGCTCAAGAAGTGATTGCAGGTAGCAAAGTGTAATTGTGGCAAGTGTTTTTATTTGTTCAGAACAGGGACTGCCAGTTTGCATTTTTGTGCCTTTGACAGTCTTCCACTTTCCAAGGGGACACAGCAGCGAGTAAAGCTGCCAACCCACAGGGACCTTCAGGTTACAGCTTGCAGCCCAGAGGATGGAGCACCCACATAAATGGGAGAAAGGGGAAAATGTAAGCAAGGGAGCCCAGTGCCACTGAGCAGAGAAACTGCCTGGGGCTGCTCTGCCATACTGGGAGATGAGCTGCATCCCTTTGGTTTGAGGTTCTCTGATCTGGTCTGTGCTCAGGTCAGTGCT
The DNA here is from genome assembly GCA_035583235.1 of Hafferia zeledoni. Taxonomy (NCBI): domain Eukaryota; kingdom Metazoa; phylum Chordata; class Aves; order Passeriformes; family Thamnophilidae; genus Hafferia; species Hafferia zeledoni. The sequence continues at coordinate 12,250,401 of JAWWEV010000022.1, read as the reverse complement.
AACGAGGAGGCTTGCTCCTCTCATTGCAGCACTAATGAGAGATTATAACTCTACTGCAGCCTTGAAACCAGAGTCAAGCTATATGAAAGCACCAGTCCGAATTAAGAGCCTTTCCCAGTGGCTGGTGGTATTTTACAGCCCAGTGGCCAATTTCTAAGTCATAGAGGCCAATTATTTCCAAAGCCTTTGGTGTGCTGCTAATGAAGGCCTGGAAGGGCCCTTCTAAGTTGTTATAAGCCCCGTAGGCAGCAGAGATGTAATGGAGGTGGCAGGCACAATTAGCCATCCATAATTCCACCTAGCAGCTGATTAAAGTCTCTTTATCCGTCTTACTGAGATCAGAAGGGCACATATTTGGAAAATCAAAAATGTATTAGAGGCTGTCAGCCAGGGTCTGTGTGCTGAGCCCGGGGCACTGGCAGGTGCTGGGAGCAGCACAGAGCGTGTGCCCTCGTGTTGGGGATGGGCCCCTCATCTCTGTGGGGTGCAGCGTCCTCTTGTGCAGGTGCCCTGCAGCATCAGTCACTCCATCCTGTTATCCCAGCACCCCCTTCCCCTATGTGGAGCAAGGTGTGGAGTGGGATGGGATGGCTCCTCTCCAATGTCTCCCAGTGCAGGAAAGCACCAGTGGGCTGCAGAGACATGGAGGGGTACTGGGATCATCCTGCACCCATCGAGTGATGAAGCTGCCACCAGCCCAACCACCTGAAGGACACTTAATGCAGCCGCCTTCCCCCACCATTCCCAGGTGCTCTAAAATGCCCTGTGGTGGGAATTTCGTGGATGGGGAGAACGCAGCCGGAGTGGGGAACTCCCAGCCTGCCTGCCCAGCCCTGCGCTAGGAGCTGCTGGGGTCTGTACGAGCTCTTTGAGCCGGGGGAATGTCCACGGACAGCCGGACGCGGGGCCCGAGCCAGGGCGATGCGTGAATCTCGCTGTTCACGGGGGTTCCGGGACGACGTCCGCTTCCCGCACCGGGGCGGGAGCAAGAAGGGGCTTTCCATGGGTGAGCTCCTGGGAGGGGGTTCCCACGGCCGGGTCCTGCCGTCCCCCGGCGCCCCCTCCCCACTGCCCGCGGGGCGGGGGGTCCGCGCAGCCCCCGCACTCCCCGCGCCCGCCCCCGCGGGGCCCGGCGGAGGGGGCTGCGCAGCCCGGACAGAGCCCTGCGGGATGGAGCGGGCGGCGGGTGAGGGCCGGCCCCTGCTGCCGGCGCCGGGGGGCTCCGCCGCGCTCTCCTCCCCTGGGCTCTCCTCCGCAGGCGCCGTCTTCATCCTGCTCAAGTCAGCGCTGGGCGCGGGGCTGCTGAGCTTCCCCTGGGCGTTCGGCAGAGCCGGCGGGGCGGTCCCCGCCCTCCTGGTGGAGCTGGTAAGGGGCCACTGGCGGGGGGACTCGGGCCGAAGGGCTGCGGCAGCGGCAGCCCCAGAGGGAGCCGAGGGGTGTCGGTCTGGGGAGGGGGCGGAGCGGGGGGTTCACCTGCTCTGGTGTTCGGGGAGCTGGCGGGGATCCACGTTCGCACAGCATCCCCGTCCCGACCCTGGCGACGGTGCCGCCTTAGGGATGCTCTTTGCAGCTGAAGCCACACTTGTAGCTGTCTTGTGGCTCAGCCTAACATGAAATTGGTGTCTGCTCCCATACGTGCCCCAAACCCCCAGATCTAAACCCGAAGTATCCCACGGGGCTGTGTCTCCATCCTTTTGCACACCTGTGTTACCCGGGACCACGAGGCAACCTGGCAGGTGACCTAGTCCCTAGCTGTGGTCCCGCGGGGTCCCTGCTGGGCCTGGGGGTGACGGAGGGTCGGTGTGGTGCTTTTTGATGGTCCTGTCCCCGCAGGGCTCGCTGGTCTTCCTGGTGAGCGGGCTGGCGGTGCTGGGCTACGCGGCGGCTCTCAGTGCCCAGCCCACCTACCAGGGGGTGGTCCGGGCGGTGTGCGGGGCGGCGGTGGGGAAGCTCTGTGAGGTGTGCTTCCTGCTCAACCTCTTCATGATCTCCGTGGCCCTCCTGAGGGTGGTGGGCGACCAGCTGGAGAAACGTGAGTTATTTTTCTCCACCGTGTTTGGGGCTTGCTTGGGGCTGGCAGCTTTGGGGAATGAGGAGAAGGTGGGCTAGGCTTAGTCCTGGGTTTTCCTGGAAATTCTGAGGATCTGGGCTCTCTGGTTCTGCCATTGCGTGATGTTGCCAGCCCCCCTGGGCCATCTTTCAGAGTCCAGCTGACCCCTCACTGCCCCCCACAGTGTGTGACTCCCTGTACCCCAATGGCACACTGAGCGGGGCTCCCCAGCTGCCCCCCTGGTACGTGGACCAGCGCTTCACCCTCTCGGCTCTCTGTGTCCTTGTCATCTTCCCGCTCTCTGTCCCCAGGGAGATTGGCTTCCAGAAGTACTCCAGGTACCACCTGGGCTATCCTTGCGGTGGCTCACCCGTGGGTACCCTATACCTCAGGTGACCCCTGCCTGGGAACCTGTGGGGCCATGGGACCCCCATCTCCCTTTCTCCCAGATGGGTGCTGACACTCTTCCATACCCTGGCAGCATCCTGGGCACACTGGCCGCCTGCTACCTCACTCTGGTCATCATCCTGAAATACTACCTGCAGGAAGAGGACCTAAGCTTGACCAAGCGCCCCCAGCCCTCCAGGTAGGCAGGATCAGGCCGGTATCCCTCCTGCCCTGACCTCCATGGCATCAGCAGTGGCACAGGGCAGGGCTGGAGGTAGGGCAGGGGTGGCCCTGGGCCTTGTGTGTGTGTGTCTGAGCTGGGGCCAACACACAGTAGTGGTAGGTGAATGGCAACTCCCAGCCTCATCTTTCATCCCAGCAAGCCCCCTTGCACCCAAAACCACTGTGCAGGAGGTTCCCTTGATGGCATCCAGGCTGCACAGTTTATGCCACCAAGGTTTCTTCTGCTTTTGTGAGCCTCACACCCTTCGCTCTGTTCTTTCCCCCCACATGCCACAGGTCGTCTTCCTGGGCCTCTGTCTTCAGCGTCATTCCCACCATCTGCTTTGGTTTCCAGGTAGGACACCCTGGCACTCCTGCTCCCAGCTGCCAGGCAGTGCTGGCAGCCTCCCACAGCATCCCAGACCATGGGGATGCCATCCCTTGAAGGGGAGATTGCAGGGAAGGGGACCTGTGGCTGACACCAGAGGTGACTGCGGGGCAGGATGCAAATCCCTGGGGATGGGACAGAGTAGGACAGGGCACCCACAGGTGGGAGGGAGGATACTGGGAGTGGAGGTTGACCCTGCATGGGGCCCCATTGCCAACCCCCCTTGCCTTGCAGTGCCACGAGGCATGTGTGGCCATCTACAGCAGCATGCGCAACCAGAGCTTCTCCCACTGGGTCACCGTCTCTGTGCTCTCCATGCTCATCTGCCTGCTCATCTACTCCCTCACTGGTAACCCCAGCACCAAACCCTTCACCCCCTCCTTGCCCCAGAGGTCCTCTGTCCCCATGGCTCACCTTCCTCCTCAGGGCTCCTGTGTCCTGCCCACCACACAGCCACCCACCCCTGCCTCCCTGTCAGCAGGGCTCTATGGCTACCTGACCTTCGGTGAGGCTGTGGCGTCCGATGTCCTGATGTCCTACCCAGGGAATGATCCAGTTGTCATCATTGCCCGCCTGCTCTTTGGTGTCTCCATTGTCACCATTTACCCCATCGTGGTGCTGCTGGGCAGGTGAGGGGGGTGGTGACGAACTGGGTGTCCCCCCCCCACCAGTGCAGCTCCCCTGGGTGCCACAAGCCCCTGATCCCCTCCTGCAGATCGGTGGTGAAGGACTTGTGGGCAACACCCAAACGCGGGGCCACAGTGGTGTCTGAGGCACACGAGCGGTGGAGCCGAGTGGCACTGACAGTCACCTGGATGGCTGCCACCCTCGCCATCGCCCTGTTCGTCCCTGACATTGGAAAAGTCATTGAACTCATTGGGGGCATCAGCGCCTTCTTCATTTTCATCTTCCCAGGCAAGAATAGGCAGTGGGAGGGAGGGGATGGGAGTTGTGAGTGCCAAGAGCATCGCTGTGGTGGTAGGTGGCCCATCCTGGCTCAATTTTGGGCATGCAGGGAATGCCACAGTGGGGCTGGGTGAGGGGAGCTGTGGCAGAGGGGCTGAGCTCCTGCACTGACAGCAGGGCTGTGCCTGGTGTGCATGACTGGGACTCGCAGCCTTGGACCACGCAAAAGGTGAGTGTCTGAGTGCTCAGCTGCGGTGGGGGGCAAGAGAAGGGCAGGGGCAGGCTGTGGCATGGCTTGCCATGAACCAGAGCCCAGGCAGATCCCTGGGGGTCACCCTGGCCAAGGTGGAAACCCAGCAAGAGGGGAATTTGGGTATGGAGGGAAGTACTGTACTGGGGCTGTGCTCGAGTGTCAGGAATGTGCCCAGGCATTAGGGAGGTGTCTGACACTGGGGATGTGCCTGGATACCAAGGGGTGTGCCCAGCCAGCAAAATTGTTCCTGGGTATTGGGGTTGTGTCTGGGTATCTGGGGTGTACCCAAATACCAGGGCTGTGCCCAGGCATCAGGGAAATGCCCAGGTACCAGAGTAACTGAAGGGGCAAAAGAACTGTGGGGTTTGGTGGCACTGTGGCAACCGGTGGGGGCTTGGGTAGGGAACCAGTTGAGGGATAGAGGGGCATGGTGCCCCACGGCAGTCAGCCATCAGCTGTTCAGTGTCTGTTGTGCCAGGGCAGTGTGTCCCCATCACTGCTCCTGTCCGGAGAGGCTGGGGCACTGTCAAGTTTTGGGTTAAGTGTATGCTTAAGTCCTGTCACCTGTGGTGAGTGGAGGGAGCAGCCAATGACCCTGGAATCTTGGTCAAGAGGGTGTCCTGAAGGGTCTGTGGCTGTCTGGGCAGAAGGGAGGGTGCCCCCAAAGGTGCCAAAGTGCTGGAGGGGCCAAGTCTGGAGGTGAGCAGGGGCACCCAGGTGGGTGACAAGGGCTTGGAGAAGTCTGCTGGGGACACCTGTCAGAGCACGAGCCCATCATAAGGAGAGGGGAACAACAGAAGCTGGGGCAATGAAGACTTCGAGGAGACAGTCCCAGCCTGCCTGGGGCAGTTCGGGAAGGAGCATCGTGCCGATGACCCCACAATGGAGCAGCAGCAGTGGTGGGGGTGAGTGCTACATCCCAGAGGCTTAGTATCCAGTGGAGATGGGGGGCTGTGTGTTCGGGGACAGGGAAACAGGGAGGTACAGACTGATGGGTTGCCGGACTGGGGATGGAGCCAGGGAGGGGACAGGGTAGAAGCACATGGCATTAGGATGGGGCTGGAGGTATCTGGGAGTGGCTGTGCTCAGGCTGAGCACAGGGTGGGTGGACGTAGGTCTGTGCTCCCTAAGTGGGGCCCCTGGGCACTGGCAGAATTGGGAATGATCTCATGGTGGCATATGCAAGGCTTTTGACCAAGTTTTGTGTGTTGTTGCAGTGCACTCTGGGGTTGAGGCAGAGCAGCTGCTGGGCTCTTCAGCCATCCACTGGGAACGATGCAGAGGAACATGTTGGAGCAGGCAGAGACCCTGCAGAGAGCCCCACACCCAGGGGGATTGGGGCACAGGGGGTCCCCCATTACTGGGGGTCAGCTCTGCCCCAGTGTCCCTGTGCTTGTGTCGCTGCAGGGCTGCTCTCATCGCCTGGGGTGTCCTCTCCGTTCTTGGTGGTGCCTTTGTCTGTGGGCAGAGCGCTGCCCTGGCCGTGCTGGGGCTGCTGCGTTGAGAGGGCACAGACCTCCCGTGTTACTCCCACCATAAACCCCCCCCCCCCATCCCTCCCTGGACAGATGCCCTGAACACAATCACACCACTGGATCCCATCTCGGTTTTATTTGGCATCACCGTCCCCATTGTACAGTGACTAATAAAGACAGAACAGGGTATCAGCGAGGGTCCTGTGCCACACACCCCAAGGGACCCCCACGCACAGTGGGGTGGGTGCAGGATGGGCACAGAGAAACAGACACACAGACAGAAGTACAGACCCCAGGAAGGGGGTGGGGGAGGCAACCACCCTCACACCTGCAAGGCACCAGCTTCAACTGCACAAGGAAACCCTTTGGGACCTCCCCACACCCCAAAAAGACTAAGGGATGCCTTGGGAGCGGAGATACCCCCCACACCACTTTTGCCACCACCTTGACTCCCCCCAGGCACATGGGTCCCACTCCCTGCAGGCACACACACTGTGTCAGGCAGAGTCTCAACTCCCTTATCCCCCTCCCTGGGTGGCCCTGCAGACTAGCACAGACCTCCAACCTACCCCCTGCTTTCAGGGAGGTCTCCAGCCTTCCAGTCCCACCCCTGATTCCCAATGCTTGGCTGCCTGCACCCTGCTGCCCCTGTTCCCTGCCTGCCTATGTCTGGGGGATGTCCCTCTCCCCAAACCCTGCCAGCCCCTGCCTGGCAAACCTTCACTTCCCAGGGACCAGCTCATGCCAGGGAGAGATGACCCAGGTGATGGGGTAGTTGGGGGAGGACTCTATGGGGTGGTGGGGACACACATGGGGGTTTCCTTCACTCCAGTCAGGTCACACCGACACCTTCCACTCCCTGGCCATGCAGGGGGTCACGGCCACCCTGCTGAGGGGACAGGTGCTGGCGGCCCCCCCGGCACTGATGGTCAGTCTCGGCTCAGGGTGCACCAGGCAGCTGCGGGGGAATGGCACCAGAGGGTCACCCCTGCTGAGCCCACCCCAACTCCCATCCCATCCCAACCCCCACGCCAGCCCAGCCAGCCCAGCCCATACTGTCCTCCAGCCCATGCCCCGTGCATACCCCTGACACCCAGCAACTGGAGAGGTGCTGGGTGCTCAGGGGTCCCTGTCCCCATCCCTGCAGGGCAGTCACCCTCCTACCTGGCACGGCCACGCTGGAGATGGCCTCAGGCTGGCTCAGTGTGTCCACCTTGACGTGCTGGAAGCCCTTGTAGGTGGCACTCTGCAGGTGCCTGTGCCCGGGTGTGAGACAGTGGGTGATACTCCAGTCCCTCAGAAACACCACTCCAGTCCCCCAAAACCCCATGTGCTCTGGCAGGGGTTGGGTGCCAGCAATCCAACTCACTTCCCCTTGGGCAGAGCATGCTGTCCTTGGTTCAGGATGGCGATGCCTCCCATCCCCACGTGCAAAAGCATCCTCAGGTAGGAGGTGCAGAGAGACCCACCCCAGATCCCCTGTCCTGTTTACAGGAACAGTATCAGGACAGACAGGCAGCCCCAGAACTGACAGATAACTCCTTGGCCCCACCATCAGACAGGGGACAGAGCTTGGGTCTCAGAAGCTCTAACAACTCTCCATACCCCAGCATTCCACCAAGAAAAAAAAAAAAAGGGCTTTTTGCACCCTCTCTCCTACCTCTTCCAGTCCTCCTCAGTCTCCCAGAACTCATAGACAATGAAGGTGACCCCATCGGGCAGCTTCACTGCAGTGACACTGGCAGAAGCAGGGAGAGAGTGTGAGCCCCCAGCATGGGGCACCCCTCCCCCTTTGGCCTCTGCAGCTACAGGTGTGCTGTAGGGTGGGCTACTGAGGGGTGACCCAGCCCCAGCAGCACAGGTAGGGGTAGTCCCCCACCCCAGTACTCCTCAGGGTGCTGGTGGTTGAGCATGTCTACATCCCAAATATTGTCTGTTTTGCTTCAGTCCTTCACTTAATGGGGTGCCCCTTGCTGCAAAGGCAACTGGACATCCTATACCCCTCCCTGAGCCCTCCCAGCTCCCCAGCCCCCCATTGTGCAGCTGCTGATGGTACCCACTGGAAGCAGTCCCGCTCCCCGGCCACGCTCTTCAGGTACTGCTTCAAGGAGCTGCAAAACTCGCTCAGGTGCTTGTGCGCCACCGTCATCTCGTTCCGCACCAGGAGGAGGTACTGCCAGGCCCCCAGAACATAGTGACATGTGAGACCCAGAAAACACAGTGACCCCCCGAGCCTGATGCCATGCTGCAGGGGCACCCCAGCACCCACAGGTGGTGGTTGGGCACACTCACTGTGCAAGCTGTGCTCTCACTGTCCGACAGCCGCTGGTGCAGGTCAAACCAGAGAGTCTGGGAAAAGGGGAATAAGCAACAGCAGGGGTGGTAGATTGGCTGTGGCTGTGTCCTTCCCTGCCTAGTGGGTTTCTGTCCCCAGCATTTAGCATGACTAGCTATGCCCCCTTCTCTGCAGGGGTCAGCTCTATGAGGAATTTGCAGCTGTGTGCTCTCCAGTCAGGACCCTCTGCAAAAGCTCCCTGTGCTCCCAGCACAGCTGGCATCCCTGACACCAGGGCCTTGCCCCTGCCCCAAAACAGCTGCCACTTTTTCACAGTTCCTGAATTGTCCCTAGGATGGCAGGACCAGAGGTGGTAACTCCTCCTCACTGCCCACTCACCCCTTCCTAGCCCTGGCACAGTCTTAGCTCCTGTAGCAACCATGATCAATTTTGCTGGCACCTGGTACGTGGGTACAGCACCACCTTTCCCCTGTCCCCTTCTGCCATGGAAGTGCAAATCAAGAAGGTTCCAGAAACATTTCTTGCATAGCAATACTTCTCTCTCAATCCCTAGATGAAGTCAGACCAACTCTCAAAGAGGTGTCACCTTCTCCCTTATGGTTTTCCATGTTTAAACAGACAGTTAATTGTTTCACATTCCACAGCTGCCGTCAGCTCATCAGAAAGAATATCCTTCAGCACCACCAGCAACCCAGCTCCCACCCATGGTCCATGCATACCACAGCAGTGGGATGGGCATGACCAACTCTTGGCCGCCTCTGGCCCAACACAGCAGGGAGGTGGTGGGGCTGCAGGGACACCCAAGGGTCAGTTCCACACAGGGAAATGCTGGCCCTTACCTTGTCCTCCAGTTTGCCAATCAGCTTGGCCAGCCTGTTGATCTGTCCTTCCAACCCCTCTGCCTTGGTGTCGGGGGAACCTGCAGAGAGCCAGGAGGCAGCAATGGAGGAAGAGGCACCCATGGGTTTTCCCCATGAGCCCTGTGCTGCTGCTGGGATCACACCACCTGACCTTGAGTGCTCTGAGCCACCCCAGGCACCCATCACTTACCAGCCTGGATGTTCTTCCCCTGCTCCCTGGGGACCATCCAGGTGGTGGGAGAGTAGCTGGGCACGGGGCTGTCATACCAGGTGTCACCCAGGCCATGGCCAGCCTTGCTGGGGTAGTCCCTGCAACAAGAGAATGCACAGGCCATCAGGATGGCAGAGCTGGGCACATACAGCATGTCATGAGCCAGCCCCAGGAAACCAACATTGGACTATCCTTTTTGGCAGCTCTGCTGATGACGCCAGACCCCTTGGAGACCGGCAGTGCCCAGGCAGTGCAGCTTCCCTCCTGTAAACACCCTTTGGCATCACCCAGTGTGAGGAGTGGGTCAGAAATGGAGCAACATCAGTGGACTGTTCCCAGCAGCCATCACTTGTTTTTTCCTGCTCATGGAACACCACAGCAAATCTGCTGGCACCATCAGCAGCCCTCAGGGATGTTTTCTGCCCTAGACAGACACTTAGAACAGAGGGCATTCAGGCCCTCATAGATGTTGGCTGGCTGCACCTTGCCAGAGCTGGTTTAGCAGTCTGATGGCTTTGGTGACTAACACACAGGAAAAGTAGCTGTGACAAGGGCAGCACACTGTGTGACAGGCTGCCCATGCCAAAGTGGCTGCCTGTGAGGAGGGGCAGAGATGCCTGGCTGTGCATTCCATCAAAAGGCTGAAGCTGCATTTCTCCTGGAGAATGGAGACATAGTCACTGTAGCATTTCCTCCACTCTGCTTCATTCTCTGGGGCTACAAAGCCCTTTTGGCCTGGAGGTTGCTCAAAGCCCTATCTAAACTTACCTTAAACACTTCCACAAATGGGACACCCTTAATCACTATCCAGACCCAGACCCTCGGTGGTCCTCCCAGGACTTTGTTTATTTGCAAGCCACAGAGCATGCTAAGAGCTGCTACCCTGACAAGGGGTTGCAGCTGCTGCCCATGTGTGTGAGGTGGGAATGGATTTGGGAAAGGATTACTCTCTCCTTTCTCCTCCACCAACGGGAAGCCTGAACCACAGAGGGAGAGGCTTAAGCAGCTCAAAGGGTTTCCAGCATTTCCTTCCATCAAGAGCTGCTCTGTGCTGGCTGATTGCTGACAGAGATGCCCAGGAGCCCTGGCTTCTCTTGACATCTTTTGCTGCTCATGCATCTCCCAGCTGGAGGCAACATGCTGAGTGCCAGGGAGCCAATGGAAATCACACCAGCCAGTGTCTTCCTGCTCTCCTGTCCCCCCCTGGCACCCAGCTCCTCCAAAGCACAGCTGCCAGGTGCCCTTTCCCCAGCTACCCCAGGCAATTTCAGCTGGCTCCTGTGGTGCTGTGGGACCAGTGCCCAGGCTGCTGTTGTTCCCAGAAATCAGCCAGTGTGGACTCAACCATACACATGGGAACATGATGTGCAGATCTGGTCCCTAAGAACATCCCCAAGATAAGGAAGCAAGAACAACAATAAAGGTGGCAGGAACACCCCTTCACTATAGGCTGTGCAATAATCCCACTGCTGGTGCTGGATAATCCCTCCTCAATAGGCAGGAAATTAGGCAAAAACAGATAGAGATTTATTTTAATCACAATTTAATGAGGTGTCTCAAGCTTGGACCTCTGCCTTTGCACTTGGTTGTACAGCCCTTTATTTTGATGCTTTTTAGGCCACCTCTTTGTCTTCATGTGGATGCAGGAGATAATTTTTTTGTGGGACTTATTTTTCTTTTTGGCTATTGTCTTCATGAGAAAACAACCACAATACTCCCCATTATGAACTGGGCCCACACATCAGGAAATAAAAGTCAGCAAAGTCTTTCATGGGCTTTAATTGCTCTGCCTGCTGTTGGGTTTGTTTCCATCTCATTGTTTCTCAGGAGCTCCTGCTTTTTTTCTATGCAAGATTTGCCACAAAATAGGGAGAAGAAAGAGATGTGAGATGATGAAACCCATAGCACTCCTCCTAGGAAAGGTTGTGAGAGGGCACCAGAGCTGCCCAGGATCTCACGGTGTTCCAGAGAGCGACGTCTGAGCAGAGAGCTGGGATTTTCACTCTCTGTGGTTCATGTGCCCCTCTGCCCACCCATGGCTTGGGGAAGCCAAGACATTCACCTGCCACAAGTGTTCTGAGGCATCCTGGGTGTGATAGGAGAGGGATTTGTGTTCTGCCTTTGCTCAGAGAAGCAGGCCCATGCACCCAGCACTGCCCAGCCCATTGCCAGGGTGCTACCCCTTGTTTGCCTCTGCCCCCACACTGCTCATGAGCAGAGAGGCTAAGAGGGACCCTGAGGGCTGAGGGAGAGTAAGGGATGGGGCGGGACCAAGTGGCAGAGAGAAAACCCCAGAGCTCTCAGGAAGCCAGGAAGGGATGCAGAGAAAGGCAGCCACTCAACCAGCTCCCCTTGCTGCCATACACTGTGTGCTGCTTCCCTCTTGCCCCACAAAAGCATCCTCCTCCTCCCCCTTCACCCTCCTGCACCAGAGAGGAGGGCAGGAGTGCTGCAGACCTGGTGGGGTTGGTTTGCTCATCGATGGCATCCACAGCACTCTCCACAGAGCTCAGCAGTGACTGGGTCTGGTTCGCTGTCTCCTTCAGCAGGAAGCGGGTCACGAACTGGTCCACGTTGCTGCCACTCTCGTACACCTGCCAGGGCAGACAGGGAGTGTGTGAGCCCCAGCACCGGCCACCCAGCATCAGCAGGCACCCCAGCCAGGACAGCATCCCTCCAACATCCCACACTCAAACTGCTTCCCTCCATGTCCCTGACTGTAAGGCCACTGGAGGAATGAGCACATGCTGTCCCACCCCACAGGAAGCATAAATCCTGCTGGCATCCATGGGTGAGAGCTCCAGGACCCTCGGGGACAAATTGGTAGAGGCTGTGATAGGAGAAAGTGTGGGCAGCCAGCACATCAGCATTGTTTTGTCTATAGATACATCTATAAATAAAGCAATGTAAACAGGTGATTACCTAAAGTCCATAGTTGCTCTCTTTACCATGATTTGAAATTACTTATTGCCTTGCAGGGCAAGAGTCAGTGGATGCAGGTATGAAAAGTGGCTCCTCTTGTGCTTTGGAGATCCATACTCTGAGAACTTCAGCATGTTACACAGTGCTTTAGTCCACAACAGTATGGCCAATCCAGCACTAAAGAAAAAGGAGCTTGGGATGGTTACGGGGCTGGATGAGTGACAGAAGCTCCCAGGGTAATCCAAACCCTTCTGAGACAGAGAACATTTAAAAATGTTTGATTAGCACAATTGATTTGCTTGAAACATGCAGGGCCCCTTTCCCAGAACAGACTTGCAGAGCCCTGCTGATGGCATGGTGCTGTCCTCCACCTCCTGCCAGTCACCAGCAGAGGTGGGATGCTGGCACAACGAGAATGACACCAGCACACACAGGTGGATGCTGCCACAGCCGGTCCGACACTAACCAAACCAGTTCAGCATCGGTCCAACAACACTCCAACCAGTCCAACATCAGCACAACTGGTCTGCCCCCAGCACAACCAGACCAAGGCCAGCCCTATCAGGCCACTGGCCCCACCAGCCCTAACTAATGCCAACCACTCAGTGAAAAAATACCTTGCAGTGAAAAAAAAGGTTCCTCTAAACTCAAGCTCACTAGAATCACTTTTCCCAGATTCTTTCCAGCCCATCAGTGCCTGCTGTGACAGCACATTGACCAGGCAAACCCCTGCTAGGCATCCTGTCCCTGCATCCTAACGCCTCCTGTTGTGAGACTCCTCTGGAAGGGACTCACAACTTTTTGGTGCCATGAGACAGGGATGGGTGCTCCTGGCTTCCTGCGTTCCATTGGCAACAACCAGGCCCAGGGCTGAGACTGGAGCAGTCCCAGCATCACTGGGATGCAGCAGCAGCACAGCAGGAGTACCCCAAGCTCCTCAAAGCAAATCGTTCCTGTTTTATGCTGAAGCAATTAATGAGGGTTATTTCCATGACAACTGGAGCAGCTCTGCAAGTACCCAGAGGGCCTTTATCTCTCATATTAAATCATAAAAGAATTGAGATGAAGGAAAACCCCTTGGGGTTCTGATCACAGAACTGATTTCTCACCCCTGATTTAGTAGGGAAACATGAGTTTCTTGACAGTTTCTTGAGCATCCAATTAGCAGAGGTTAATGACATCTGTCCAACTCAAAAAAATGTGCTCCTCTCCCTGTCACAGCCACTGTGTTTTGGGGGGACATGCATGATGTGGTGATCATCGATGGATGGTGATGCTGAGGCCATCTGCCATGCAGTGTGCCCTGTTCATCATCTCCTGCACCTGCTCACTGGAGCAACACTGGGTGCCAGGAGGGAGATGGAAGGAGGGCAGGATCCATGTGCTGCACTGCTCTTTCATCAGCACAGCTGGTCCCAGGACACTGGTCAGAGACAGAACCGGCTGAGGGCACTCCATGGACTGCAGCAGTTCTGCATGTGAGCCAAGCACTGGGATGCTCCTCAGGTTTGGGGGATGCCTTTGGCAACACACATGGGACCCTCACACTTTTGAACCTTTCTGCAAGCAGGACAATGCTCCCTTCCACAGCCCCAGTTGTTCCCAGTACAGTCCAGTATGCTCCACCAGCACTGCTATCCAGCATCTGGGGCAGAGGGGGAAAAGCCAACATCAGTGCAGGACACGGAGATTCATCAGAAGATCAGAGGGGAGAGGAGTGGGGGCACTGCTTGTCTGGGGATCATCTAAGCCTTAGAAACACAACCCTTAACACTGGTCACCTCCAAGTCATCTCTCTTTCCTCCATTGCCTGGCCATGTTTGAAAACCAGGTCAGGCAGCTCCAAAACCCACTCACCTGCCAGCTGTTAACAATGAGATTCCTAACACCTGGAATTCCTAACACACAGACAGTGTGGCATCACTTGCCCATAGGAATGAGCATGGAACGAGAAGTGTGATGGAGCTGTGTCCCCATTGGGGCTGCCTGGACACCATCACTGTCTCACTGCAGGGAACTGAAGACTGATGTCTTCCTCACTGTACCCTTTGGGATTTTGCCTCGTTTTTCCAGGGAGCAGAGCAGTAGATGCCATGCCATAAGACCACACAGCCCCCTGAGCCTGGCTGCACTTCCTCACCTACCACAGAGGGATTGCTGTTAGGCTTTTTGGACAGGATGCCAAGCTTGGACATCTCTTGACAAGTCCTGCCTAGTTTTCCCTTACCCCACACAGGCAAGGAGAGTGATGGCAGCCTGGGAACATGGATGCAGCAGCTGGTGGAGCATCACATGGGGCCCCCTCCGTGGGAGGCACAGGTACCACCACAAGACAAATAAACAGCAGTAGAGCCAAGTGAGAGATGTGAAAACAGTTGCTGAGCTTTTGGAATGGGAAAAAGAAAAATTGAATGCAGTCACAAATGTTCCTGGATAGTTGGGCAATCTCTGTTCTCCCTAGAAAAACACTAAAAATTCACCCAGAATGAGCAATTTAACTCTGTATGTGTATAGGTGTTCTTTCCAAGGATCATATTATACTTGTACTCACAGACAAACATGTCACATCTGAACAAGTCTGTATAGACAGTGTATTAAATTCATTGTCAAGGCACCTCACTCTTCACCCTTCTCTGCCATCATGCTTTGGAAAGAGCCTCACATGGGGCTAAATCTGCCCCTTCATCCAGGCAATAATTTCATCACTTAATACATCTTCCACTGTCCACACTCTGACTAAGGCCAGTGTATTAAATTCATATATTTCCTTGGCAAACACATATAATTGCATTTGGGATCAAAACCAACTTCTTTTGGGGTTGCCCCCTCCTTGACCACTCCCCTTGCAGACACTCCTGCCTGCAGCCAGCACTCTGCCCGTGATGAAGGCATAAATATATTAATCAGGCACTCAAAGAGGCCCTGCTGGAATTACAGATGAACTCTTGCACCCAGCCCTGCCCTGACTGCTGCTGTTTGAGATCTCCTTGCTGCTCTGGCAGAGGGCAGCTGCTCCCATGGGCTGGGGGCTTTGTCCCTCCTCGTGGATTTGCTATAGACCTGCTGGCCCTCAAGAGCTGCTGTCACTGAAAACATGGAGTTGTGTGAGCTCTTTTCACTGGCTGATTGGATTATGCTTTTAATTAAGAGGGTGGGTTTTTTGGGACATGATTTGCCCTGCTGTGCACTGGGGCTGGATGGAAGCACGGTGCTGGCTGGAGTGAGGGGCTGCACCCATGTGTGAGACCCCCTCACTGCTGCTCCAAGCCCTACTGCCCTACAAGGACAGAGTAATTCACCATCAATGTCTTTCCAGTGAGATCTGCTGCTTTGTCCTCTTCTCCTCTGACAGTCATCCAAACCACATACCACAACTCCCACGGATGCTCCAAGCCCATCAGCTGATTTTACACCTGCTCTGTGCTGTTTATGCCACACTCAGTTTCCCTTCCAGGGGTATGAATAGTTCACCACTGCTTTTCCATTTCAATCCATACATCAAATAAAGGGGGTGCTATTTACCTCCACTTCTCTGCTGCTCTCCAGGACTCTATTGCCCATCTCCTGCAAATGCCACCAACCAACATCCCAAATGATTCTTCCCATGATTCATGTCATCAGATTGCTCTCCCTAGCAAGGGGGACTGCTCCTTTTGGAAAATCATTTTTATGAAGGCACAGGCTATGCCGAGTGCTGTCTGATCACATGGACTGGCTCCGGCTGATAGAATATAAGGCTGTGAGAGTATGTGTAGTTAAATGTTGAATTTTTTTATTACCTAACTGCAGCCTGTAATCTTGGTTCAACTTTAGGAAAAATCACAAGTGATTCCCACAATCATCTAAATCAGCTTAACTCCCTACACGGAGATTTGCTGGATGGATGGAAGGATGGATGGATGTCAGGTACAAAGCCATTTCAGCCAATGCAGAGGAATACTGGGGTGTTTGTGAAGATCTTATGCTTTTTGGCAGGCCATTATATCCAATAGCTCTGAAATTAAAACAATGGTGGGCTTTTTCCCCCCAACTTTAACTCTGGCTTTTTGCCAGCCCAGCTGTGACATTTGCCCTCAGGAGCTGGATCTGAAACCTGTGTGCTCAGAGGTTTTTCAGCAATCCCTTGGGCTCTCCTCTAGCACATGTCTTCTTTGGCATTACAAAACCAAGTCATTAAGAAGACCAGCTCCAAAGGAATCCTTCCCATCGTCTTATTAAAACATTTGTCAGACTGTCCTAGTGAGATTTAATGAGGTTTGTTCTTATTAATTCCACCCTGAAGAGTTATTTCCTCCTTTCTTTGCCTGAGAAGTTAAAATATTTATGGAGATAATGTAATTAATAATTGCTGTTCAATGAAGCTGCTTTGTGCCAGAAACTCTAGGACATCTCCAAGCCTGCTCTTTTCCATCCATCAGTTCCAGGCTAGAAAGACTAAGCCTGACTGCCTGGCCTTGATGAACGGGTGGCTGTGCCCATTTGCATTGAGCAGCAAATGTAAAAGTCTCGTTTAAAGGATGGCTTTGAGAATTCTGTGTTGATGACTCTCAGGAGAGCCTCAGAAAACATCCCCATTTGAGAAACCAGGGCATGAGTCAGAGACATTAAAAATGAGAGAAAAGTGGGAAAAGGAAAGGTTGCATTATTGGGGAAATATTGCACGGTGCTGGGCCTCTGGGCAGTCATCTGAGGTCCAAGTCTCCAATCCCTCCCCTCTCTTCGCATCTCAGGCTTTTTATGTATCTGTAAGGCACCTTCTCACACACAGTGGCTGCAAACATCAGGGCACAGTCTGCTCAAAGCCCTGCCATGGCTCTTCCAGCTTTTCATTTCTGTATGCTCCTGCCCCAAATTGCCCAAATTCTGGCACAGATTCATTAAAACATCCTTGGGATGATCTGTGAAAATCATATCTGGGATTTTGATGCTCTTGAGTGCTTGGACTTGCTGACACCAGTGCCAAGGATCCCTCACCAGACATTGCAAACAGATGTCTAAAAATGGACTCTTATGGCCATGTCCCTGTGGGGATCAAAGACTGGAAAAGGAGAGTTTCGATGTTGTTGAGCATCCCCAAGCTTCTTTGCTGGCATTTTTAAAGGTCATTACAGGGTGTAAAATACAAATTATTCTGCACCACCTACTAACTCAGAGGCCCCCTGTGACCACCTCACACCTTCCCTTTGCCTCACAGGGTTCTACCTGACCAACAAGGCTTTCCAGGGCCAGTTTCCAGTGAGATTGGTCAAACTGGCTGACAATACCAAGTCTGGGGACACTGATGGTTTCTCCAGCTGTTAACAACCACAACCAAAGCACATCCACAGAGAGGTGGCACTGAACTGAGGAGGTTTTTCAAATGGAAACCAAAGCCAATTCTCTTTCACCCACTCTTTTCCTCCAGTTAAAAAAACCAAACCCTTACAACAAACTCATTGCCATGCCATCAAACACCCCTGTCAAGCCTCATCCCGGGATGAAGGAGAGATTATCTTCCACCCACTCTGCCCTTTACAAACCAGGCATGTTTTGCACTGTAACCTCCGAGTGGCTGATTTAAATTCGTTACTCATAATTGCCTGTTTTCTTCCAAAAGATATTTTCTTTTAATTAGAATAACACTCAGACCTGCCTCTCGCTCCTTTCCCTTCCCTTGGCTCTTAAATTCCTTCCAAAGAGGAGACCCAAAACTGATTGCCTGGCACATAATCAGTAGAAGAAGCCTGAAGAGAACAGACACTTAAATAGTTGACAAATGAAAACATTACCATATGAAAGACCCTCAGCCTTCCTGAAACAGCTCTAAAAAACCAAATAAGACACCTGTTCAGCTTTAAAAATGACAATGGCGTCATATGGGTTTTAAAAGGATTTTGCTGTAAAATCCTCCTTTTGCAAATCTCAGTGTTGGACCTTTCTCAGCTCATATTTTTACCGTGTCTGATCCTGAAGGTCTCCTGCCATGGACCTTTCCCAAACAGTTTATCACAGGACTTCTCTGTTCTCATTACTGGAGAATCTCCCTGCTGCACTAGAATCCCACCATTTCTTGTTGCAGCCACAGGATGGGAAGGGCAGGTATCTCTTGGCTATGCAGCACATCCCTGAGGTCACCTATGGATCAGGAGGTGTGTGGCACCTTTGCCTCCTGTCCACTCACCCAGCAGCCAAAGAGCAAACTTGGAAGTGTGTCCCCTTAATTCTGAACACCCTGGCTGTAATTGGTCTTTTACTTCACACAAGTTCCTAATTATCTGTATTTAGTACCCACAAGACAGCAATTTAATATGTATTTTATTGCCGTTTTTCAAGGAAAGTACAGATTTTGTTTTCCAAACAGGACCTACTCAAAAGGCCCTGCAGATGTAGTGGTGTGGGATGGTCAGGCTGCTGAAGGCTCAGCCTGGCTGTGTCAGCTGATGACTTGCTCCCTGCCTTTCCTTTTGATGCCTCCTTAAAAGCTGCTCTTGGGCTATTTGGCAATACCACAGCACTGACATCTGGTGGATTTATTCCCCTCACCATATGCTTTATCTATCTCCCAGAAGCAATAGACTTAAAATGGGAGGAAGGAGGAAGAAAACCATGTCCTACAGGAGGTCCATGAGAGCTGGAGCCTGGACAGCACAATCAGGACCTCCAGAGAAGGTGCTCTTCCTTTTCACAGAGAGAGGAGTGACATCAGTTTTGCAGCTACAGACAAGCAGAAGAGCAGGGAACAAGCATCTTCATCTAAAAGTAAGTTCCAAGAGGGACCTTCTTAAGATTCAGCTCCCTGCCAGTCCTGCTGTGCTCCCCAGCAGTCCAGCAACCCAGCTGGAGCTCATGCATGGCCCTACAGGGCTGGCAAGAAAACCGCTCTGGATGGTATCAGATGGGAAAAAAGCTTTCTGGTTTGGAGCCTGAACAGAGAAGTTGGGTAAAATTCAGTTTTTGCAGAACAGAAGCAGCACATTTTGCTTTAAATTGAGATGCAATATTTTCTTAAATCAATTTCAGAGAAGAGTTGCAGAAGCTTGGCTTTCTGAGAAGCCAAGCAAACACACCTTTCAGGTTGTTGAACTATAGTTCCATAAATTTTCCAGAAATCCACATCTGGTTTTTGCTGTAGATATTGATACAGAAATTGTTCAGAAATGTATCATTCAAAATTCACAGAAAGATCACTCAACCTTTACCAGTTCCCTGACCCATCACCACTCCTTTCTTTTTTCAGCCACAATCACTCATCATGATTACATCTTTAGCTGCATCATAGGAGTGTTTCAAAGCTGGCCCTTTACCATAAAATCACTTATCCAAGAATGGGGAAATAAAAGCAGTGATAATCCCCAAAACAACTCCCTCCCCATCAGAGCAGATCTCTGAGCTGCAAAGGTGAGGACAGATAATTCTCTGAGCCCCCCAGAAAAGGCAAACTGGACATTTGAGCAGACAACTTAACCCCTAAAGAAGAGCCAAATGCTTCCAAGGGGGAAGAAGCTGACAAGGCGTGTAGGATCTCCTGGGATTCAGCCAGATACACAGTACCAGGAAACAGTGAAGGAGAACCTGATGTATAATGGGTTATGGATTCACCCAGAAGGGAATATGAAGCAACAGACATGCTGCACTGCAGTGGTACCCCAGGGGCTTCAAGCCCAGACCAGAAGACTTCAGCTGATGTTCACCTGACCACGGCAAGCCAAGGCCAGAACATGAGGTCTGTGAGAAGCCATGAGCAGCTCATGCTGTTGGGGCCAAGCACAACTCAGGGCTGCTACCACTGTGTTGTTGTTACACCCTGCCATGGGTCAGTCACCCCACACAGCACTGCCCCAGGAGCTTCAGATACCCCCAGTGTGAGCACCAAGTTCATTCAGCAAAGCAGGAGAAAACCTGCTCAAGTAAAATGAAAGGCTGAGATAATGGATTAGCTGGAGGATGGAAGGAAAAGATTATTTTTGAGGATTATTTCTACTGACTATTTTATCTCGAGGTGTTATCCTTAAAAAAGAGCAATATCACATTTGGCAAGCTTAATTTTGACAGGTAAGAATGAGAGAGCACTTTATATTGCTGGGCTTGGTTGTGCTATAAAACAAAAAAACCCTCCACAATTTTTAGCATCCAAGAGTGGTGGCAGATGGTGCTTGCTCTGGAGCTGTAACTGAGCTGCTCAAACAGGTGCAGCTTTGCAGTTTGCTGCTGGGGCTGAAAACTGGGGGAGACCTTTGGCCACACTGGCACCAGCAGAGGGAGAGAAGGTCTGTTGTAGCAGCAGCAGCTCCCACCGAGCCCCAGGGCCCAACATCTCCTGTTCACTGCAATGACATCTCATAAGGCAGAGACAAGAACAGTGGATTGCTGCAGGAATAATTTAACTCACAAATAACACATGTAAAAGTCTTCACTTGCATGTAGATACGTCTGAGCTCCCTAGTGCTGCTGGAGCAGCAGCAGCAGCTGGTATTGAAGGTCAGTACTCTCAGCTTTCCCTTTGTGATTTACATACTCTCTCATCTAAACAATGATTCTCAGGAGAAAATGTGTTTGCAGCTGGTTTGTGTGCAGTGCCAATCCATAAGACACGTGTGTGGTGTTTGGCACCCTGGCATGAGAAGGCTCTCGGTGGGTGTGTGATATGTCACCACATGGCCATATCTCCGTTCCAGCTCCATTAAATAACTGATAGACTGGCAGTGGGGCTGTCTGTGAACAAACCAGAAGTGAAACACTGTCTTTCACATCTCCTTTTGCTCTCTCTCCAGGGCCAGATACTGAACACTAAGCAGAGGCTGGTCCAGGGCCACTCCCAGGTCCTCAGTCCCTCCTGCTATACCCCACTCTTCCCTGAAACCAGTCTCATTCCAGCATGTGCATGAGGGCTGTTGCAATTTCAGCTCCAGTTTCAGGCAGTTTTGCTTTCCAAGCACTCTCCTTCCATCTGGGACAGGGCACACACCAAGATCAATTGCCAGTTCTTTTTGGACTTGTCTGGTTCCCAACAGGAGCATCTCCAGGAAGAAATTATTTGACTGCAAGTCTGAGCTGCTTCGTCCTTGAGGACATTCATCAGTCAGCATTTTTGGGACTTCTTTGCAGATTGCTTTCAAAAAGTTTGACTCATCACTAAAGGTCAGCCTTGCTGATGTTCCCATGGTCAGTCCAGCAAAATGCTGAATTGGCAGAAGCTGGGAGCAGGAGCAATCCCAGTGCAGTTGGCAGTGGAAGCCTTACCCAACAGGAACAGGGCTAATCGAGCCTCTTAGGTTCAAAAAACCACAGTTTTTTTAACCAGGCTAAGTCATGTTTCCTGGAGTGTCTGGGTGAGGGTTTTGTTCAGTGGTAACCAGCACTCATCCCATCCCTCTGGCTCCCTAGGCACTGTCCCCTGTTACCCTCAAAGGAGGCATTGGGTGGGCGCTGACCCACACTGCCCCCAAGGCAGGGGTGTCACTGACTGAAGCAGAGGGACAGAATCAACCTGGCTCTGCTCCCTCAGCTTCCACACATCCATCGACACCAGACACACAAACCACATCCTTCCTAGTCATGTTGGGTTTGGTATTTGTCAATAGCACTCTACAGCAGTAAAAGAGAATTATAAAAGAACATCTCCTGCTGTCAGCTTTTTTTAGATCTTGAAAGTTCATTTCCTTTCTCTCCAATTTAACTTTGCATTTCCCACCGTCACCCACAGTCATTTCAATGTGGCACGGACATCACTGTATCGGAAAATAATTACAATGACAGATTTTGTTTTGCTGTATGAGACCTTCCACTACCGAATCTAATTACTGCTGATACTTTATGAGCTCCTCCAGCACGAGATAATTGCTGCTTTCTCTTTTTATGAGCAAGATATAATCAGTTGTCTTTTAAGGTGAGAAATATAAACAGCAATTAAATATCACAGTTCTCCATGCCCTCTCATCAGCTGGCACCTCCTGTCAGAAAGGCAACACAGAAGGTTAGGCTTCACTTATCATTTGCACTGAGTACATTATTTGAGAGGGATGCAATAGGAATATTCTTAAATGATGAACAGTTTTCTCCAGCTTATGAAATGTGTATTTATCATAGAGAAACAGGAGCAGATCATAAGCAAAGCAGTTTGCTCACAAGTCACAATGCTCAGCATCAGACCCATTGCAGGACCTGGCCGCAGGAAAAGGTTTAGAGGCAGCAACAGGCTCAAGCATCAGGAGCAAAAAACCATGCTTAGCTCCTACCAAAACCAGCTGCTTTGACTGTCTTTCCCCTCTTCCAGTGTTTCTAAACATGTATTTAAATGTACAAATCTCCTAAACATCCTGACATCAGCATGGGGCTCTCGGTTACAGCATCACATGAGGAGGAGATGGAGCAGGAGACTGCCCCATCCCTGCAAGTGTCCAAGGCCAGGCTGGATGGGTCCCTGAGCATCCTCATCTAGCAGAAGGTGTCCCTGCCCATGGCAGAGGGATGAGCTTCGAGGTCCCTTCCAAACCATTCCATAGTTCTATGACTCTGTAGGACCTTTATGCAGGCCCCCATTGGACAAGTGGCAGCTGACATCAGCTTTTGCATTCTTGGGATGGATGTTTCCCCTGGGGTGGAAGCCTTACCCTGTATGTGAGGTCCCAGGCCTGGAGGAAAGGGAACACACACCACAGGCTGGGGTGGGAAAAGAACTAATGGTTTGCACCTGGAGATGTTTTTGATGCTGCTGCTGCCTGCATGTGTATCCTGTTTGAACACCGGAGATGAGATTCTCTACCACCCACAACAGCTTGTTTTCTGTTGGGTTTTCTTTGCCCCCCCTCTTCTTTATCTGAGTAAAGTGCCTGTGTTTGAATAATACATTGATGAGGTTTGTACCACTTTGTTCACAAAATCACAGCAGGGAACACTGTTTTTCATTAAATACTTCTTTGCCAGCTCCTCTCTGTGATGGAGTCTTGCTCTGCTTGTTTGCTTGCCAAAAGTCTGCCAGGCAGTGAAGAGCAACACATCCCATGGGCTGATGGAATGAGGGTGTTGAGGGGATGCTGGGGTGACACTTCCTCAACTGGCTTGGGAAACATCTGCATTTGAGATGAAGAGTGTTGTGATCCTTCAGTGTCACAGGAGGAAGGTGCCTCCAGCACTCCAGATCTCCCTGGTTCTCTTGATCTTGATGGAGGTGACCAGCTCAGGTTCAGGTAAATACCCTTGACCCACTGCAATTAAGGCAGGTGAATCCTGCCACAAGTTGCTGAAGGAGAAAGATGCTCTTCTTATGAGTGGACTGAGATTATGAATAACCAACCTGCTTCTGCTGCAATGTCTTATGCAAGGTAATGCCCACATGCTCAGATGCCTAAATTATAAACAGGGAATAAGCCATCTTTCTCTTGCAAAATATTGGGAAGAATTAGTCATGTATATTAACCTCACACTGAAAAAGCAATGGTGGAAGGCATCACGAACAGCAAGTTGGAGTGAATTGCTGAGATCTCTATCAGCATGTTAACATTTATTTAAAGTACATAGTTGGCAAACCTGCCTGCCAGAAAATTTGCTAATAATGAATATAAATGAGGCATGAACAGACACAGCAACTTAATTAGAAAAAATGAACTATTACTGTTGGCCTGAATTTTTTTATCCCTTCATAAAGCTGATAAAAAATTCACTAATACTTCAGACAGATCAGTGATGGGCCAAAGACTTTTGCCTTTAATTTGTTATGGCAAGACATGAACATGTTAAAGATGTGCCTTCACTTTCCATGCTGCCTTCCTCACAAACATAAAAAAGAATGGATTTTGATCACACAAGAAAATCAGGCTCTTTACTCAGCAGCAAAAGGGGAGAGAAATTTGCTGTTTCCCATTCTAACTCTTAAAACTTCTTATCATTATCACATCTTTAATGTGGAGTAATTTGGGTCCCTCCTTTGGCTTCAAAGATAAATGGAAGGGAGATTTCAATTTGGATTACTCACAGGGGGGCTGTAGTTGGATAGGGAAGTCCTTATGGCAGCTTGGAAAAAGCAAAACCTCCCTCCTTGGCTTGGTCCTCAGTGTACCCCATTACTGATCACCAGTGAAGAGGGAGGATATTTTTCACTTATTGTGGCACAAAAGTACAAGGGAAATATGGTTGAAGGTAGAAGTGGGAGAAGGGATTGATTATCCTGAGGTAATAAATATCATTAACACAGCCCAGCTACATTATTAAGTGGTATGGAAGGACAGAAAAACGATTTCCAAGGAATTAAAGCTCTATAAACACTTCTCTCATCCTGGTAAGACAACAAGTGAGTGATGCATCTCTCAGCAGGGATGTTTATATGGTACATCAGCTCAGATTTTCTAGGTCTTTGTAAATGAACTTCAATATGCTTCTTGATCATTGTCGTCTGTATTAGTCCATTATGAGAAGTATCATTAAGTACATGGTGGATTTTTTAAGAACTTAGGGCTATTTTGCACATATAAAACAGGACATTATGTCTTGGTTTAGGTACTTGCATGATTCCCCTGCAGTCCCTCAAGCACACATCCCTCTAGTTTCTAACACAGCAGCTGCACATAAGGAGGAGTGCAATTCTGGAATGCAGGACGCCTTCCAGTGTTGAAGCTGGATTTAATGGCGCCTCTGTAATATGAAGTTTCCAAAAGCCCTCTCCATGATGCTAACAAGATCCTATGCATTCAGAATCCCACCCAAGAGGCCCATGGGCCTTGTGGTCTGTAGAGCACAAGGAGACAGCACTGCTGAAGAGGATGAGAACCTTCAGATTTATATGCTTTCCCAACACAACACTTACACCGTTCGCTCAAGGCCTGTGGAGCACAAGGCACAGGAAAGGGGGCTCACCCGTTTGGTGTAGTCCATTGCCTTCAGAATGGAGAGGTTCAGCATCTCCAGTGAGGCCAAAACGTCTTCATAGTCTCCCATGTGGTCAGCAAAATAGTCTGGGAAAACCAAGAGGGACACGATGGGAACATGTTAATGTAACTTAACCCTTCAAGGCTACGTGTCTATTTATTGGTGGTAAGATAAGCCTGGGAGGATGGTTTCAGGTACATTTTTGCACTCTTTATCCTGAGTCAAAGTCACAGCTTGTCCTGCAGGGATGGGAAGTGGTGAAGTCCCATGAAGTTTGGAACCACTGCATGAAGGAGATGTAAGGCCAAGTAGCTCCTGTTGAAAATAATTCACGCCCACTTCTGCATTTGACTGTATCTGGTCTCTCTCCCTTCTATTGCCAGCATGAAGGGAGAAATCTTAAAAGAAAGTCTCTTTGCATTCCCTTGACATTTTTTACCACCCAAAGCATCCAAATATCTCCCAGGTTCAACCCAATTTATATGAGCTGAAACTGGTCTTACATCTTTCCCTACATTCCCATCACATTTGCACCTCAGCCCAAAATCACAGGTTGAACAGGCTTCTAAGAATAAAATATGCCTCAATAGGAAGAGAACAGAGCTGCTAGCTGGCCCAAAAGCACATGTTCTCCATGGACAGGGAGCCCACACTTTCTCTGTGCCATCCTCATCCCTCTTGCAGGAGTGGTGATTCACACCAGGCCGCACCATGGCCCCAGCAGTGGCCTGACACAGTCCCAGCTGCTCTTCGCTGATGCAAAATACACTCAAAATCGCTGTGTCCCAGGTCACTGATGGCTCCATGACAGACACGAACCCAGTCTGGTTTGTGTCTGAGCTACTGAGTTCTGAAATTCACTGTCCACAATGGAAACAGCAGCAAGGTGTGCAGGGAGTTTGCAGCACAGACCCAAAGTTTCCCTGTTTCTGGGTGATGGACACAGAGCGCAGCTAAAAGCTGCTCCTTAAAATCCACTGGCACTGTTCCTCAGCACTAAGGCACGAAGCTTCACACTGAGGTGACATCTCTGTGGAATGCAGCAAGACATACACTTCAGGAAACAATTCCACTAATTAGGTGCTCTTGGCTTAATTAGAAGTGCCTACAGCTATTTACAGTCTGAGAACATATCCAAAGGGAAGAAGCTTTTGGCAGAAACCGGAATGTCACAGCATGACTGACAGCAGCTGTTTGCTGTTCCATGATAAGCCAAACAGCTTATTCTCATTGCAGTGTGTTTGTGTTGTTCTTCTTACTTTACTTGGGAAAGAGAACCCAAGCAGATCTGAAAGGTAAAGACTTTTTGTAAGTCCTGAAATAAAAAGTTGGACCCATATATTTCAGGAGAAATGAGCTGTTGTGGGCAGAGCACAGCCTTTGAGACTGATCAAGGAGCACCTGGGAGGAGAACAGTGTTGACTTTAACAAAGTATTTGGTTCTGCTGCTTTAGCCTTATTTATTCATGTGCACATCAGAGATCAGCTCTTCCAGCCCCACACGGTGCTTGCTTGTGGCTGCAGAGGCAATGGGGCCAATGTTCAGATGAGCATCTCTGCAATCCTGGGCTGGTGTGGGAGGAGGTGGCTGCCCCCCACTCACCTCTCCCCAGAAGATGCCATCACCCTGATAATCTGCAACAGGTCGATGTGCATCTCCTGATTGCTGAGCACATTCAGTTCTCAGGACAGCTAGTACCATTGCATGAGTGTCTGTGCTTTGATAGAATTGAAAGGGGAGGGGGGTAAAATTTGGTACCTGTACTCACATTTTCTGAGCTTATTAAGAGCTCCCACCTATGACTGGGAGCTCCTCTGCTGATAAAGAACTGCACAACAGCCTCTAAGTCAATCGAGGTATTGGTGATTGTTGCATTTGTTGGCAGGAAAAACGCAGAACTTTTTAAGATGCTACCTGGTATGGATTAACAGCCACATCAAATTTGTTATGTAGGATGCAGGGCTCAGGAAATCCCTGTTAAGATGCTCTCAACAGCTTGTAACATACAACCCATTTCCAGAGAGAGACTACAGTTCCCATTTATCCAAAATAAGGTTTTATGTTTAAATTAATACTTAGAAGAGAAACAAGCAAATAAGAAATTGCAGGCAAGGCAGGCATTCAGCAGATAACAGATCTAGGCAGGAACTTGGGCTGATCGATCCTTCCCCTGACTTCCCCCAGCTTTCCACAGGAGGTGATGGGTTTATCTCCCTTCTCTCCTGGCAGCTTCACCCCTGGGAGAGGCAGCAAGATGGGATCACGGTGGGTGACAGCCATGTAATTTTCTGATTTTATCAGAGGGATGGGGAAAGATGTGTGGGGTCAAGAAATGCCATTATTACCCCTGGATTTCCTGGCAAAGTTGATGGTACAAGCTGTGGGGTTTTGATTTCTTGGGGCAGCTGGCAAGGAGGCCTAACATAGTAAGAATGGAGTGATGGGAACAAGCCCATCACATCAACATCAGACCAAAGGGATTTTATGGAAGTCTTCGTTTCTTGCATACTAAAGCAAGAACAAACAGGGATAACCAGCAGAAAGGGGAAATGTTGCTGGTTTTGCTGCAGGCTTGGATGCTCAGAATGGTGTGGGCAGAGGTTAAGTACATGAGGAGGAGAGAAACCATGGGCAATGTCCTGTTGCAGGCAGACCTACAGGCTGCCATCAATGGAAAGGTCTTTCAAGTACCAGGACAGGTGCACATGCACTCAGGAACCACCTCTCTGGCTGCACAACCCACTCCCAGCTAGACCTCTGAAGGATATAATTAGTGACAAAGTGATGAAGGTAAAGGGTGAAGACCTGCTGAGGCGGCTTTATTTGTTCTTCTGCATCCTGGCACAGAAGAGGAGCAGAGATGGATGAGCCTCCTGCAGGGCCACACACCTCTCTCTCCCCATCTCCTCCCAAAAAGCTGGGGTGCAGGAAAAATTTTCCAATATAAAGTCCATGGAAAAATACACCTGAGCGAGCATCGTGAGTCACCTCCCACTAAGGCAAAGCCCTTCAGGAATCCTGGCAGGAAATATTCCCTTTCTGATCCAGGTGTGGGACAAAACATTATCAGAGATTTTCTTTCAGCCTTTAATTTTGGCAAGCAGTGGGAGGTGCAGCAGAGGTGGTGTACACCTCAGGCAGCCTGCTGGGAAACACGGAGGTTGGGCTAAGGAGAAACACGTTATGGGTATTGCGGAGGGATTCGGGTTTATTGAGCTTCAGACCGAAGCTGGAAGCCATGACATCTCCAGAAATTAAACTCCAGCTTGTTGTTGAATGGCAGCCAAGTACTTTGCTCAGCTCTGACCCCATTTATGTTGCAAGAAAATGAAGAAAAGTTCTGCCAATTTTCCTGTGGAATAAGGGACAAAGCAGCAGAAGGGCTGAGATGCCCCAGCTCCACAGCTGCCCCAGCACTGCAAGCTCTGTGCTGCTCTCATACATCCTGTGAAGGGCCACATGCACACAGGCATTGCTTGTGCCCCAAAAGAGGGACCACACTCACCACACAGCTCCTTGGTGTCCACGTTGCTGGAACAGGGGGAGAACAAGGCAGGGGAGGAAGCAGGAAAAAAAGAGAGAGAAAGAAAGACAATTTTAATGTAAAGGACAGATGAAGGTTACATTTAGGATTCCTGCAGGCTTAACCCCAGATACCCACTTGCAACCTCACCCACCCCTCGGCATTCCCCAGCCACCAGTGGGCATAGCCTATGGAAAAGGCAAGGGTTGGTGCCACTCAAGGCATCCTCACCCCATCCCCACAGCATCTGTGCAGCTGGAACAGGTTCACATGTTATTTTGGATATTCCCTGAGGGGCAAATGGGGACTTGTGCATCCCCCACACTGAGGGAGAACCTGTGCCAAAGGAGATCCCAGAACACCCAGCACATCACTCCTCTGACTTCCGCCCAAACATCCACCCTGGCAACACCCTGATGAGGCACATGATGTGGCACAGAAATGTGCCAAATGTTCCCATTTAGACAGTATAAAAACTTGCAAAATTTGCTTTTCTAGATGGACTGATTCTGCCCCTGCGAAGCAGCTCCTGCCCTGGACTCCCTCCAGACAAAATTGCACAATTACTTCTAAACACATGAACATTTAGTATATGTAACAACATCTCAACGGACAACCTGCTCAGGAAATAAAGATTGCTGCTAATCTCTTTGTGCCTCCGAGTCCCACACAATTATTAGTGCCATTCAAGCACTGGAATGATCTCTTAACAGAATTATATTTTATCAATCCATTTATATCCTGGAAAGTTATTTCTTTAACTAAACTCATCCCTGCTCTGTCTAACCTGCCAACATAAGTGGATTAGGGAAAGAGAATTTTTCAAAGCACCTTCATTGACAGCATCCTCCTGCAGCCCTGCCTTGATCCCAGAATCAAGGCAAACATGAACATCTCGACCCTGTGAGATGCTGGTTCCCAGAAATGTGCCACCTGACCTGTGTCCTGCTGTAAAAGCACATGTTACTGAAACACAAACCCTTTTGGGTAAGTGGTGTTTGTCATGGTGTAAAGAAGGCACCTCTTGTCCCAGAGACCTTCTTGGTGCAGGACACACAGCGTGGCTGCTGCTGGCAGACAACACGCTGGCACAAGCTGTGTGGGCAGCACAGGCATCTCTCTGCAAAAGGAACTTTTGCACTACTTTATCTTCATTTTTCTGGGGATTTATCATCCTCCTCAAACCCTGGAATTACTTCACTGAATCTTATAAAACCCCCTGGGAATGCTGTGAGCTCAGCTACCCTGACTTAACGTTCTTATGGCCAAACCCACTGAATTCATGGATACAAACACTACCCACCAGAGCTGGCCCCAGGAGCTTGGGCAGTCCACAGTGCTTTGGCAGCATGTGATTGCCCACACGGGGCCTCAGCAATGCACAGGGAGAGAAAACCCAGGTGAGAAACTTGGCAGGTGTGTTTCCAACACTGACACAGCCCCATGCTGGCCTGAGGACCATGGCTGGTTGTTCATCAAAGCTGTTTCCAGCACTGACCCTGGGAAGTCAACAGCTACTCTCAGGCACATGCATTGGAGTAATTTTTACATCAGCAACACACATGAAGTGCTTCAATAATATTTTTCACAAGATAGTGTTTATAAACACTTACTGAAGTGGTTATGGGTTTGCAGCAAGGGCATGTTACTGAGAAAAAAAACACCTCTATTATTGTATTCCATGTAGTTTTGCATTGTAATAATTGATCTGCTGCTGCCAAAAATGGTATTTTATTTCCTCACATCTT
This sequence comes from Hafferia zeledoni, assembly GCA_035583235.1. Classification (NCBI taxonomy): domain Eukaryota; kingdom Metazoa; phylum Chordata; class Aves; order Passeriformes; family Thamnophilidae; genus Hafferia; species Hafferia zeledoni. Next base: position 12,220,319 of record JAWWEV010000022.1, on the reverse strand, counting down.
GCCATCCTATTTAAGTTAATTGTGCTTGACTGTTAACTTGTCTGAGAAGCTGTTTTTAATTTTAAGCCATCTCTCATTAAGACTAAGCCTAATGAAAGAAATTACTGAAGTCACAAGCTGACTTAATACAAAAATATGATAATGTTCAGATGAAAATTTGTAAGGGGAAATCAATGGGCACTTGAGCACTCTGTTTCCATCCCCCAGGAGTGTGCCTTGTGGGAACATTGCTGACACACAGCCACGTCCCACGGGTGTTCCCAGGGCTTTGCTGGCCTGCTGTGGGTGCTGCACATCTGAACAGTCAGCGCAAGGCAGGAGTGATACCCAGCTACAAAACAATTTACAAGCTGACCTAGTGGTTTAATGTTTTAGTAACTAACCCCCACAATGTGCTAGGCCAGTAGGATTTTATAATGTAAATATTCAGAATTTGGGCTGCAAGCCTTGTGAAATGGGAGGTAGCAGCTCCTGATGAGTACCTTTGTCATCCCTAGCTGACAGAGCTGCCCTTCAGAGGTTATTTTTGGAGCAGTCATATATCACAAAACCTTTCAGCATGAAAACATCTAGGTGAGCACCAGTTATCAAATTTTTTTCAGCATTCCTGTACGCCACAAAAAGCTAGAAAGAAAAATGGCAACAAGTTGCTCTCATGTTTTCAGAAAAAAAATTCAAAAAGTCTTTCAGCTAGAAGAACACTTGGCTGTGAATTACCTTTCAATTTTAAGTATAATTATATTAATAGTGTGACTAATTCAAGAGCTTATTGAAGCCATAACCCAACTAACTAAGCAGAATATAGTAATGTTCAAGTTCAAGTTTAAATAAAGAAATCATTAAAGACTTCTGTGTTGTGCAGGTTTTTTTCTGCATAGTAGAGGCCACATCTATCTTATCTCTTTCCAAAAAAAAAAAAAAAAAAAAATTAAGAAAATCCAAGTCTTTCTGGTTTCAGGCCTTTTCACTGTTTTCCAGCCAAGGAGGCTGTGGCATGGAGCAGCACAGCCTTGCACCCCCAGTCCTGCTAGGGATGTGCACCCTTTGAGGTGACTTTCCAAGGCAAAGATGTACTTTGGAGACCTTTCATTTGCCATTTGGGGCCCAATTGCTCTGACAGAAGTATGAGGCAAACACGAGAACTCAGATTTCAACCTAGAGCACCTACTGAGAAGTTGGAGCACAAGCCATGAACTACTTTTGGCCACAAAAAGGACTGTTTATCACTCACTACCCACCACCATTTCAATACGATGCAATAGTTTGACCAGATAAACATATTTGCAATAGGGATGTAATTTTCCCTGCAGGTTCACACCCAAGGAAAAAGAAATGATCTCAGAGTGTGATATTCCTCCTGTGTATGTGGGAGTTTAAAGAGCAATGACCATGCTGTGAGAGCATCTTCTCAGTGGGCTTAATTAAGTGAACTTGCCCAGAGAGTAATTACTGCTGCATGACTAGTAAGAGGAAGAGGCTGCCCAGAGTAATGGCTGTGCCTCCTGTGTACTCCAGAGACAAACACATTTCTTCCCCCAAAACCCCACCTAGCATCAAATTGCAGTTTGATGAGCACCTGAGCTAATGAGGATCCCTGGGAAGTCACATCTTTCCCTTGCCGTGTCCCTGATTGCAGAATAGCCAGTGGATGGGCTTTTATCAGAGTTGTCTTATACTGACTTTCTGCTGCTTTGCCATTGGTTCAAAGCATTTAAAAAAATTTTTTTTTCTTCTCTGTCTGCCTTTCTTGAACCATGATGTCACCTTTGACACTTTATCCCAGGGAGAAGGCACCATCAGACAGAGGACACTTTGCAGCAGGGTGTCCAACAGCCCAAGGATTACAGGCACAAGCTGAGCATCCCGTCAGCCAGACCTCGGGGTGGGTGATGGTACCCATGTAATCTCCAGGTCCTGGTTCAGAAGCTCCAGCTACTCCGATCCAGATCAACCCAACACTGTCTAAACAAATCAGTATTTTACAGTATGAAAAAAAGTGCATTTCTGGAAATTCCCCACCAGGATAATTTACATTAGCTCTTAATAAGCAAGCCCAGAGCAGCACAGCACAGGACGGGGTTACCCAGACAGCATCCCCAGAGGTCTCAGCATGGCAAAGCCAGGGATGTTCTGGCCCAGTGCAGCTGAGGACCTGCAGAGGGCCCTTCCAACAAACACAGCTGGGAGTTTGCCATCCAGCGTCTCTCCCTCTCTTTCCCAGCATCTCTGCCTCCCTCAGGCAAGGCTGATGGCCTCTGACTTGCTGTCGTTAATACATTTCTCCAGACTTCAGTTACAGAGAGGAGAGGAGAGGAAAAGTTATCTTGGAACAGAGAAGATAACACGGAGGAGCAGAGCGTGAAATTCCCTTCCTGAGTTCAGGCTCAGCCAAGGGAAAGGTGTCCCAGGATCTCCCAATGGGAGGTACAATCAAAAACATCATGGCAATTCAGAAGTTGCAAATACATCAAAGTCTCATCTTCACACTTCTCATGCAAATAGCTGCCTGGATGTGCTGCTCAAACGCTGCTCAATGCCCCATCGGCTTCAGCTGAAGATAATAACCCTTTTCCTTGGGCAGATGAAAGGTTTGCATCAGCAGCCACAAGGCTTAGTCACTTCACCAGCACAGAAAATGGAGGGTATTTTTTCTGAAATCACGTTCTACTTTTATTTCCATCTTTTATTCACAGCTTTGGGTTTGCTACAAGGCTTCAAACGAGCACGGAAACAAATTATCCTCTAGCATTAGCCACCTGCAAAACTCATTTTCATTTAGGAAAGACTAAAAAACAACAAGTGCAGCTGGAAAGTATTATTATATCTGATGATATGGCTTCTAGTCCCAGCAGCAACAGTGCTGTGTTGAGATCTCAACACCTCAGAAGTGGAAAATGTGCATCCAGATGCCTACTAAGGGGTCACAGATGGTCACTTTTGATCATTAGTTTCTGAACTCAATGAAACATTTTTACACAGGCCCCAGAGAGAGAGAAATTATTCCAGGCAGAGCAAGAGAAATATCAAATACTGGATGATGGCCAGGAGCTGAATAACTGCCATTCTAAAGAATTAAGCAACTTTCCAAGCTCATCATCATAGTCTTCTGGAGAACCCTGGTAAATCTTTCCCAAGACCTATCCAACACCTCCCTTTCTTGCCTGCTTGCTTAAAAAAAAAGCCAAACCCACTCTTATGATATGACTTAAAAATGGACTTCCAAAATCTGAGGTGCCACAAGCAAAGGAACAGCAGAAAAGGTATGTCAAGGCTGTCCACAACCAGAAGAACATCCAGCCACCTGCAGCTTCAAATGGCACAGACAGAGAAGGATTCAGAACATATGTCAGTTTTGGCTTTAATTTCTTTAGCTGTGGCAAGCTGGCAGTCAGGGCTCTGGTGCCCACCTGGCTCTTACTTTAAAGGATGGTCTTTATCTCCTGCCAAATATCCATGTATGACATAAATTCAAAATCTATTTTGTGGTGTGCTTCAGCAGGAGTAATTCAAAGGTGCACATACTGGGGGAGGCACAGTTGCCCTGCCTACTGATCCACAAACAGAGTGAGCTGTGAGCCTGGAATAACCCAGCAGGTATTTTTCATTTAGCTCTGCTTTTTCCAGCAGGGCAGAGAGTATCACCCAGAGTGAATGGAGGAGAGCCCATTGGCATGAACTGACATAGGGTTCACCATTCAATCCAGACAGAGGTTTCTCCAAAACCCATGTTATATGAAACAGGCACAGTTTTGCAGAGTCCATATGGATTGCCACCTAACTGGGACACTTCCAGCACTGGAGCACTAAGATTTAGATTAAAACACCTACAGAACAGCTCCCATGGGGACTCCTGAAAGGGAGAAAAATGCTGCCTTCTTCAAAGCAAAACCAATAACTTTATTCTTGCCTTGACGTGTGCTCCATCACTGAGCACCTGGGGAGCACAGTATGGGCCTCTCAAAGCCCAGAAGTAAATCATGTTTTTCTCCAAAGCCCTGGTACCACAGAGAAGAAAAAGTAGTGACAAAGAATTGCCCAGAAACAGAGAGAAGAAAAGGAGGACAAAGACGATTTTTTAATAAGTTTTCACATAGAGATTTTGTATTACAGAGTCTCATCACCTGTGGTTTGGGATTCAGGTTTATTACACGTTCTGTATACTTTGGGACGTGGTCTCTTTCCTCCTACTGCCCTTGCTATTGGCAGGACTTTGGTTCACCAGTTTGAAGGTTGAAGTCTAGTGTCCTCAAGGATGTTCTGCTCACCTAAATCCAGGGTTCAGCTCTTTCCTGCTCCCTGCACATCTTTCCTCAGGATTTAGGCAGGTGATGACTAAGATAGGGGCAGTTTTCCTTCTTTCCCACACAATGTGACAACTGTGGTTCATACTGCTCCCCAAGTCAGAGGCTGAGCAGCAGCGGGGCTGCACAGCAAACCCATATTCAGGCCCACTGAATATTAATATTTCAATTTTTAAAATACTATAATATTTTAATAGCAATATTTTTAGATGGCTTTCTCTGCAGCTCCTCGCCTTTATAAACCATCTGCATTCTCACTAACACAGACTCTGCCCAGATCCAGTTTCCAAACCCTACGCCCACGTTCACTGGCAATGCTGATGTCCAAAGCCATGTGCTGTGCACCACGTGCTTTGCTCCAGAGCACCAGGGCAGCAGGCTCCTCATTAAAAGCCAGTAATCTGGAAAACACTGATTTTTCAAGGTAAAGTGAACTGACCTTCAATACAAACAAGCAGAGTGCATCTGGTAGGCTCAGAGTAAAACATGCTCCTTTACTCATCCTGCTTCAAGGCTGTCCCCTCCCTACACAAGAAGTCCCCAAGAAGCTGCTGCAGAGTCACACAGGGAAGCCAGGATGGACTTGCCATGCCTACAGAAGCACAGAGAGAAACCAGGGGGTCGCAGCTCTCCCTGCTCAAGCTGGACAAAAAGCATCTCAGCCCACATCTGTGGTTTCATCATCACCAGAGATGCTCTTTTAGGTGACCTTCTAGGATGGGGAAGACCAGCAGTCCTTTACTCTCTTCTCCTCCTCCTCCTTGTGGAAGCCCCTGGGCAGACCCCCGAGCGTGGCTGGTGGCTCTCCCAGGGACAGTCACACCCTCAGCAAAGTGCTGCACCACCACATGGCCACAGTGCAGCCCAGGGTGCAGGGTCCACAAGCAGACCTGCCCACTGGCATCCTTCCCACCATGCCAGAGCCTGAGTTCAGCTCAGAGCAGCTTTCATACCTCCATAGTGAGGTGTCTGTGTTACAAATCCTACTCCAGGCCTGATGGCGAAGGAAAAATTGGGGGCGAGGGGTGGGGGGAAGGAAGATCACCACTGAATACTGACTCCTAATTGGTACCTCATGAGGCTGAATTCTCCAGGTGGATGGCACATTTCAGGGAGCAACAGGTCCAAAAAAACAACTTGCTCAAAAAAGCCTGTGCTACTGGAGCACAGAGGTCCTGCCTGGCAGTGTGGTGCAGAAAGGCGGTTGCCATAGCACTTGACACGAGCAGTAATTAGGGATGCAATGGGAAAATGTCTCTTCTCTAGCCAATGACCCTCAATACAATTGCATTTCTCCTTGTAGCTGTAATGAACCTCATAAAAATGATGCAACAAGGCAATTAAACTTGCTAGATACAATCTCAGAAGTCCCAAACCATCAAAGCACAGGTCTGGGTACAGCAGCTGTACCCATTTCTCTGCTCCCTGTGATCCCATTTCAGCTGCTGGTCTTCTATTGGGTTCATCCCCACCTCTCCTGGAGGTCCCTTACCTCCACCACAGTTTCACATTCATCACAGTCCTCAGTGAAAAGGGTCTGGCATGGATTTTCCTGGCTTTGGAAAAGGGAAAACTCTTCTGCAATGACAGTTCACACTTTCTCAGAGACTCACATGGGTGACCCTGCCAGCTCCCACAGCCCATGGACCATGGACCCCACTCCCCTGCCCATGGTGTGGGCAAGGGCTGTGCCCAGGGGCAAGGAATAATTAGCACAAGGCTCATGCACACATGCTGAGACTTGGGTTGGCAATAATGTGTGCCAACAGCAATATTCCTGCTTTACTTGTGTAGCTGATAAAAGCAGCATGGGCACTTTGTCAGGGGGAGGGGGGGAGTTTTTTGCAGCATAGCTCTGTTTCTGTTTCCTTTCAGGGACAGCACATCTCTGTTTCTGTTTCCTTTCAGGGACTCAATATTTACCATAAAGATGAAGGTCATCACAGCATAACAAATTATTTACTAGTTTCTCATTTTCAAAGGCTGCTGCTGCATTTCAAGGCTGGTTCAGCTCCCCACTCCCTTGGCATACTGATGTATTCTGTAGCCACTGACACCTATGAAACACTGGGTCAAAGCTAACCCAATCCTCTGTGTTAGCCAGTTTTCTACATACAGCCACAGGTAGGGGCCAGAAATTGCACAGTGAAGACCCCACTTGCCTCTGCACCATCCTCAGAAGGTCCCAAGCTGCAAACAAGCCCTGACACAGACCAGATGCTTCCTTTCATCAGTCGTTTCAAGACAACCAAAATAACATTTTCTATGTGGTGAAGGATTTGACAGAGCAAAACACCCAGCTCTAATCATCAAGGGCACCAAGAAAAGTGACTGAATATGGATAAAAATGAAACTGGATGCTGTTGGAAAACATGCTCTAAGCTCTTGCTAGTTAAGAGAAATAAATGTCACTTTTAAAAAGGCAGAAGCAATACACTGGCACCTGCAGAGCACCAGACATTTGTTTGTTCATTCATCAGCAACTGCACTATGGCATTTCAGGCTGTCAGTCAGTGCTACACCCTCGTACTCTGCCACGGAGCTCCAGAGCCCAGGATCAGTGAGGCTCTGCCCTTCCTGCCCTATCGCTGCTATAAATTAACATCCAAAATGCACCACAAAGGTGCCATTTTCCACAAAGGGTTGATCATGAACACAAATCCCAGCAGGGGAAGACTGAGGGCTGCCCCACTGCTGCTCCCCCTGCCAGCCCTCCCTTTGCAAAGCACAGCACCTCACTGCCCATGGCTGGGGCACCACAGCCTTCTGCAACCCCACAGTGGGCACGGGGAGGGGTTCCCTCCCCTCCATATCCACAAGGGCCACCCAGGATCAGCATGCTAAGAGCAAAGCTTAATGGAGTTGTTTATGCCCACAAAAGAAAATTTGGGGTATTAAGGCAAGATCCATCCCCTTGCATCTCTCCTTGTACCTTGTCAAACTATTTCACAGTATATTAAAAATAATTAGTGTCTTCTCTTCCTTCTTTGTCACAGTTGGCCAGAATGTCTAACCAGTCACTCACAAAACAAAAATCTCTTGAAAAGCTCACAAAAACTCTTAATAAGATGACAACACAATAAAATGCCTGTTTACAGCACAATTCATATCCTGAGAAATATATCATTGCAGCACACTAATTTGCTAAACTTAATCCAGCAGTTTTTAAGCACAGTCCCCAGCTTAACTAAAACAGACATTTAGTACAGTATGAAACATTTTCAAGTCTCTGTGTGTGCCAAATTCCCAATAAATTGCATCTAAGCCTTCCTTTTCTTTTCTCTCACTCTTTTTTTTTTTTTTAATGGATGACTTGTTCTTGAAAATATCACCCTGCCCACAAGTGCACTAAAGAAAACAGAAGGCAGGTTTACTTGCAGCCCACCAGTAATTTAACTGCTAGGTGGTATGGCCCTTCCAAATTTATTAAGTTGATGATTACTATATTCACACTTGGGCCCAGTGTGTATGTACACGGGGTTGAATTTTTCCTGAGACAGTGCCAGGCAAAACTGGGACTCAGGTCTTGGATGGTTGGGCTGGACAAGCCCAGAGGCACCAGAGGCGATCAGGTTTCCCACCAGCTCTGCTTTGGAAACACAGCATGAATTTTTTGGCAATATTATCATCGTGTTGCATTGAGACAACTGGTTATTTTACTCTGACATCCTGTTCCCATGAAGAGCCAGGATCTTCAGCCTGCATCCTGCATCACAGCCTGCCTGTAAACCCAGCTCCTCATCTCCCGAATGCATTTCACGAGCAGTAAATACAGCAGTTAACAGCACATCTATTTTGCTGTCAGGCTTGTTCACAGTGATCAGCCTCAAGACAGACTTTTAAATAGCAGATGTTTGTGGTGCATTTGGACTGATGTGTAATGTCAACTTTTACTGCGATAGTTGCAGTAACTCTTGGTTTCGCATAATAGGGATTCCCTGCTTGAAGAAAAATATAAAATAAATAACAGAAAGGAAAAGAATGGTTTCTGCCTATGATGCTCGTTCACAAAATCATGACCCAGCCTTCCTGCCATGGAGTGCTCGCTAAAGTGCTTTAAAAACCAAAGAAAGTTGTGCAGAAGGGCTCCCACCCACTGCCCAGGAACCCATGAGTGTGTTTTCCAGCCTGGCCAGTTCAAGAATACTTTCACTGCTGCTTGGTTAATAGCCAACAACTTGCACAAGCGTGTCAAAGCCTAACCAGCATCCAGCCAGGGCTGCCCCCGCCCCCTGCACACCGGGAGCAGCCCCGCGGAGCCACATGCCGGGAGCTGAGTCCCGAGCAGTGCCGGGCACGGCTCCCTCTGGCTGGTGTGGCCCCTCCTCGCCTCCGGGTTGCGATGCTCGGCAGGGGCCGGAGGGGCTCAGCCCATCGCCCCACCAAATCCCACTGCAGGGAACTTGGGGGCGCTCACAAAGCCAGTGCTGCCTGTCCGTGCCCACAACAGAGACAAGAACAAGACAGGCATGTGAGCACAATGATAAACCAGTTATAATGGTAGGAAAGATTTAAGCATACACACTGGGGACTGGAAAACACTGCCTGGATTTCAGAGCAGTTCCGTGCTGGAGCCTGCAGGGCTGTCACCCAGAGAAGAGCCATTTCCATCCCTTTGACTGACATCCCTTGCCCCACCCCTACCAGGTGCTGGTGTTCTACTCCTCCCTGGGCAAGAAAGCCAAGGGATGCTCAGGCAACCAGCAGTAGGAAAAGAGGGCACGGGCTTAAGCTCTGCCAGGGGAGGTTTAGGTTGGATATCAGGAAGAAGTTCCTTACAGAGTGAGTGGTCAGGCATTGGAATGGCCTGCCCAGGAAGGTGGTGGATTCTCCGACCCTGGAGGTTTTTAAGGTGAGACTGGACGTGGCACTGAGTGCCACGATCTGGTGATCAAAGTGGGGTTGGATTAAGGGTTGGACTTGATGATCTCAGAGGTCTCTTCCAACCCAACTGATTCTATGCTGTGATATTTCACTTTCAGAGGGGAAGGCCAATGGCACAATAACTGGCTAACAGCAAAGCTATACTTCAGCTGTTTCTTCACACAATTCCCTCCACTTCTTGGCCCTCTAGTTTCCATCAAAAGAAGTCATTTATGCATGTTTTTAAACTCTTATTATTTCTTTTAGCTCAGTTTTCAAAGCAAACCATTAAAACAAATAAATATTTCTTCCTTTCTGGGGGAAGAGATGATCTCAGGTTTTTATGCACTAACTGGCAACAGCACGAAACAGTCAGAAATGGCCTCTTCTTTTTTTTTTTCCTCCTATTTCTACTTGATATGGAAGCCTGTGCTAATCTGATTTCTGTTCGTAATCTCTGTAATATTGAACTGCAAAAGAGACAGGGATAAAGTAATTGCTTGGAGCTCAGCTGAATGGTTTGCTAATTGCCAGAAGCAAATGGTAAGATATTGAGAGCATGAAGTAAAATTAAATCAGCCTTCTCCTCTTTTTAGATTTTCCAGGTATCCTGTTTTATCACCAAGGTTGAATGTAGGAGAGCAAGAAATTAGAGTAGGTTTGGATATGTAACACACAACTGACAGGGAACTAGTAAAAGAATAGTAAAGCAAGAAACCCCTAGACACTCTTGTTGTATTTTCCCCAGTATCTTTGTGTCTCATGTGTTGTCTTCCCCTGTCATTGAAAAATTATCTAAAAAACCTTCTCCCAAATCCAGTCCCAAGGCAGACAGCTTGTTCTGCCTACCAAGCAGCAGCTGGACACATCTGCTGCTTGATGCTGGTGCCCTATGCAAGTCTACACAGAAAAAAACACAAGGATGAATTTGTAAGACTGAATTTGAAAGCAAAGTCTCCAATCTCTTTGAATGCCTACATGACTCAAACATAAGTGGCTGATTAGAATTAAATATCTTAGTCACTTTTATGGTCTTAAGGTAAGATTTTGGTATCTTTCCATTCTTTACAAAAGAAAACTTCTAATACAGAATGACCCTGCAGAATCCAAAAAATAAGGTACTGAGCCCCAGTCCCAGCTAGAAAACCCTCTGCTGTGATACTTCTTCACTCCATTTGCACAGATAAACCTTCCCTGATCCTCACTCTCTGCAGCAAACCCCAGCCTGCTGCTCTCAGCGCCAGTCTGCCTCGCTGTCAGATTAAACAGGCTCTCCCCAGGGACCCTGCAGAGAGCCTGCCTGGGAAAACACCTGGGAAATAGGATTAGAAATAGAAAAATGTTCTCAAATGTTCAAACAAGATTCTGTGCAGTTTTTCAGCTTTGTGTTTCTCCCAATGACCTTCCCAGAGAGTGGTTTGTTTTTAAAGCCCCTCTCTCCTTTGGTGAGCCTGAGATGTTTTGTAGCTCTATCAGCACAGCTCCAGCTCTCAAACCAAGTATTTCTTCACTTAAATGAAAAGTGGAGCACAGTATAGTTTAAGAGACATGTTGGCACAGAGCAGAATAAGCAAGGACCCAAAAACATCTTCCATATAAACAAAATCCATCAAATGCCCATGCTCTTGAGAGCCAGAAATTAGAGTCAGACATGTAATTTTTGTGCAATCATTTTGTCCCTTTCAGAAGAGACAAGAACTGTCTCTTGAATCAGTTAATCAAAATCTCGGCTGATTAAACCATCCATAGTTTGTTTCCCAGAGAGCTAATTGAGAACATTTGATATTCAGAAATGTTGGTTTCAATGGGTAGAGCCATCTCCTCAGTGCAGGATTCGGCTCCCAGACAAACCTGGCACTCCACTGATCTGGTTTGCAATGCAAATAGCCATGGTTAGGGAGGGGGAGATAAAAACACACACAAAAATACTCAGTCTTAATCATCATTGTTCCTTGCCCAAGAAGTGAAAGCATTTTCTGTTCAATTTGGAGAGGAATGGACTGAAGAAACCTGGAGAAAATAATAGGCAGCAGAGCACTGTTCCAGAAATCTCCCTGCCCATGGTGGCCCCTATCAGAGGGAGTCTTCTCACACCAAAGGACACCAGACCTGATGTGGGGTGTAGGAAGGCAAAGCATCTCAGAGGATATGCCTGGAGGGACTGTGGCATCCTAACAAAGCAGTAACAACAGACCTTTTCCACCAGAGGAAAATAAGTACCAGAGCAGAAGGACAGCAGACTGAGGCATCATCAAAGGTACTGAGGGTGATCAGGTCTGGAGCAGGATTGTGTGCTGGAAGGAGGGTGTTGAGAGCCCCATCTTCACCTGTGATGATGTGAGGCTCCATTTCTGCCCAGGTTATCAGTGGAACCATGAGGTGCAGCTTTGGCTTGCACACAGCTATTCTTTGCTTAATATTCAGGAGCAGATTTTTAGCTCCTTTGCCTTTGTCTCTGACCCCGTCAGAATGTCACATTGCTTTTATGCAACATCAAACCATGAGTTTTCAGAGCTCAGGGTACCACTAACGCTGAGAGCTGCAAGGCTGTTATCTAGGCATTTTGGGTCCTCTCATGAGGAACAGCATCAGTCTGGATCCCAAATACACCAGCAGCACCTCGCTGGCATCTCCCACTCTGTGGCTGCTGCCCACCATTGCAGAGCATTAAGCTGAACAGGCACAGGGTGTTGCACAGGGTCTAATGTATGTCAATTATATTCTCTGGGTATCAATGCATCCAAAATTCATCAATGGAGGCTATCAGACCTATTTTGAGAGCTTCTAGCCCTGCATATGTCCTGATGATGTTGGTAAAAGCAGGGGCAGCACAAATCTCCCACATTGTCCTCTCTGGTTTTGAGGTCTCTCAAAATGCTGGAGCCGAATCTACTGCTGGAAGCAGCATAGCTGTGCCAGCACAGTGCTCTCGGGGCTGACATGCTGCACTTCACAGTGGCACTAATTAGTGCAAGCAGAGAAGCTCATCAGCATCATTACCTGCTCCTGGGGTGGCCCTGCACAACTGTGTCTCCCCCAGCTCTGAGGTTGAACAAGTTGGTAGCTGCCCTGACTGTATCCCAGTACATCTCTGCACCCTACAGTGATCCCAAATTGCTGTGCTTTATAATACAACTTCCTGTGGTATCTGAGCAGCTGAGGGGACATGGGAGGAAGGTGGCTTCATGTTCTCAAGAAGGATGTTGTTCAGCATCCCAAAGGCAGACAATCAACTTTCCTCTCCATCTCTTGTCATTGCCCTCTGGACCACCATCCCACCCCAGTCAGTGACTGAAGGATGGAAGGTGGCACTGCCAAATGCAGAGCAGGCTGGAGAACCTGAGTGGCTTCAGTTCTCCATTTGCCACAATCCTCTGGCAAAAGTGACAGTCTGAGGAAGCTGTGAAGGCTTCTGAGAAGAGACACTGCTTCTGTTAATTATCCTACGTGCATGCTCCAGCCTTTTCTAGCGTTTGCCACTGGAGAAAAGAGCTCATTTAGAGAGGGGAGGGGGGGAGAATAAAGCCATTAAAAGAATAGCTGTAATCCTAACGAAGAGATAACAAACGACAGAGCAGCAGAATGCTAATGCCATGTCCTTGGCTCCTTGTGAATGGACCTGTACAGCTCATTGGAGCAGTCCTGCTCCAGTGAGTACATCTCTCCCCAAAGGACTGTCCTCTGCAACTATGAAAAATGTACAAGATAGAAAAGGAATTTTTAAATTCACCTGCAAGGACCACATTTGTTCAGTCAACAGCCACATCTGACTTCCCCATGCTTTCACAGGGGCTGAGAGGTGATTCTTCCTTCCAAGGGGATGCAGAGTGGGTGTAAATGCCAGCCCAGGGGCTGGCAAAGGTTGGGAGCTGTGGGTCAGGCAAAGTAAGCTTTGTCCAGTCTCACAGTAACATCTTAAAGGGTTTCATCTCTTCATTCATGACCCTAAGACTTGTTTGGCTTTACATTTGCAATGACTTTTTCCTTTTAAAATTGATATATCTTGTTAGAAAAAGTAAGACGACTTGTAGATAACTATGCAAATACAACAGGATTTCTCAGGTAAACATTAATCTAAGGTTTTCTGAAGCCCTGTTCTGCCACTAAACCAAATGTATATATTTAATTATATGTGTTCATACATCTATGCACATATATTGCACATTATTTGTGCAATTCCAGTACTGTTTGTATTAATAGTAACATATCATTACCTCCCCAAAAATCTTCAGGCAGGTCCCCATAAAGCATGGCTGAAACCTCCTGAAATAACAGCTAAAACCAACAATGAAAAATCACCCAGCAAAGTCTTGGTTTTGCCTCCTACTTCAGCTGCGAGGAGGGAAGGAGGGCAGACGGTGTGAGCAATGGAGAGAAAAATGCTGCTTGTTCATTGTTTTTAAGTAACAGCAGGTTTAGGAATATAATTTTGCCAAAAACCCCTAGATAAATACATGACACATTTTACATGCTCCTGTTGCCAGATGAAACAACTGGTAATGATGGGACTTATAGCACAGTTCCTGCATGGAGATCCCTGGCAATAAACCCTGGGGTGGATGTTTGGAGTTCATGCCCACCACGTCACACCATTAACCTCCTAGAGACACTCCTCAGGCAGTCAGGGAGAAAGAAAGATGCTCATTAATGCCTCTGGGTTATTTTCAGTTCAGCATCCTCCCTCCTACCTGCACCTTGCTGCTAAGGAGGTGTTTCACTGGGGCTGGGATGCCCAGGACAGCAGCACACCCTCCTCCAGCCACAGCACGTTGTGACTGACTCTGCACAGCAGCACAGCTGCTCCTCCATCCAGAACTCACCTCATCTTCCCACTCCACTGCCCAGCTTTTCCCTTTTCCACTGTCTCCCCAACTAATCCAAGCCAAGAAAATGGTACAGACATTCATTTTATCTACTCCAGTAAGACAGTTCACTGCTTCTAAAAATACTCCAGGAAATTGAATCAACATTTTGTAATTGGCTGGTAACAGCAATTACTAATAATCAGCAGGAACATAATTTTCATCATTTTCTACTCCAGCTGTAATGTAATCTCAATAGCAAAGTTTGGTTTGCACACTAAACAAACATGATGGCCACTATGAGAAAACCAGAGAGATAAAACTGAGTATTGAAAACCAGCCTTAAAAATAAACTTCTATCAAATAACAAATAACTGTAATTCAAACAGCCTTTGGGGAAGGTAAAGTTAATACTGTTCCTATGTTCCCCTGTAAAATGGGAAAATGAAAGCTCCACTCTGCTCCTCTTACTCGGTGGCAGCAGCACTCAAAATTGCCACCCCAGGGCCTGGGCATGCCAGAGGCAGCATCCCCCTCCTGTCCAAGCTCCCACAGACCTGCCCATTTACTGTGCAGAGAACAAAAGACAGAGCAAGGTGAAGAGCACACACATGACTTGAAGGACTGCACTGGATGCAAGATTGCAGTCAAGAAAGCTACTCATTTCATAGTGAAAAACGCTTTTGCACAAGGAAGCCCAGCTCTAAATAGGTGTTCTGGAGCTGAGAGAGCTCTTGCAGATAAAAAACCAAGGAATATTTTCCTTTCCAAACCTGATAAATTTGCTGTACATGTCTATGCTTTCAAAATCAATAACAAGTGCCAATTCATGCAAGGATTTAACTTGGAAAGATATTCAACTCATTTCTTTTCCTTCCAGCCAAGAACAGCAGATGCCACGCTGTTCTCTGCAAGTATTGGTCCCTAACAGTTATTGATGACTGTATCAAGGCAGCTTGGCTGAAGAAAACTATTTCTGAATTGTTGGAGCTCTTGGTACGCTTGGGAACTGCTCAGAAAGGCCCCTTACCAACAACACTGTTGTATGACATTTAGAAATGAAACATTTTCTCCCTGTCCAGTTTAGAAGACATCCCTTACTAAGGCCTGGAGCAAGCTGTAGATTCCCTGCAATCCCCAGGCACAAATGGACAGCCATCCAATTTCCCATTTCAAGGTAAGAATAAACATCCTCACACTAATCCCATGTGCCCTGGATTACACATGAACCATCTGCATCCTTCCAAAAGTCAGATGGCAATTGATAAGCTCAGGCAATGCTATAAATTATTTCAGAACAGAAGCAAGGGAGCACCCAGGTCCCAGAGTCTATTGAGGGTCCACCTGGAAGCATCACCTGAACCTTGGTACATGGATCCACTAAACATGAGACAGCATCTAGTGCCTGTTGAAGTGGAGCCTTTAGGAGGATGGATCATTCCCAGTGAGTTTCAGCAACAAGATCCCCTGACCTTCTTTGGCTCAGTGAACAGTAAATATCAAGATGGTCTTTGGTATTTCTGATCTTGAAATAAACTTTGGAAAGTACACACATTGAAAAGATGTGATTTTGAGAATTAACATTTACTTTACAATTGGAATCATCTTCAGCATCAGCCCCTGGACTGGGTTGTTGAGTTTTACATCTGCTGCTTTGGTGCCAGTGCCCTCCAGCACGATCACTGCTTTCCAGGGGACCTTTTGGATTCGTGTCAAAGCATGCACCAAAAGACTCCATCTACTTGCTGCAAAAAGGGTTTATAATTGACCAGATTATTATTTTTTCAAGCACTTGCTGCAAGACTTCTCGTTTGAAATTGGATTCTGTTCCCCTGCCTTTTGGAGATATTTTTTTTATCTTCACAGAAATAAGAGTCATACTGGAATATGACTCAAAGCTGGTCTTTGTTTGTATTTTCAAACAGAAAAAAACTCTCAGGCTTTGGAAGACAGATTCCTCTTGGAAAGAGAAAACCCACCAATGGGTTGTGTCCTTTGTGCCAGTGCCCAGTGTTGCCACTATCTGATGACAGGGGGGCTCCCACTGGGCCCTATGGAAACCATGGCTTTGTGCTGAGCCCAAATACTGCCAGTGCCAGACACTTTCAGGGTGCTCAAAAATACCTCAGACCCCACCAAAGGCAAACGCAGGCAGAGGGGGCACTGAGGAACATCAGCTGCCAACATCAGCTAAGGCTGCCAGCTTAACGTGATAGCTCGGCACAGCCTGCCCGAGCTTGGCTCTCAGTGGGAGCAGTCAGGGGCCACACTCAGCTTTGAGTACAACCTCAAACTAAAGCACACCCAGAGCCCTTCTCTGCCATCCTTTGTCTCTGCTGCTGTTGTAGCTGTGGTGCTGGCAGTGCGGTGCTGCCCCAGGGTCCGTCCCCTCGCTGCCCTGTCAGGCTTTGTGTGGACAGAGCAGCCTCCTCGGGCTGTGGGGACAAGCAGAGACAAAGCAGCCGCAGCAGTGGCTGCAGGGCTTGGGCTGAACCTCATCTTGGGGAGAAAGGGACTCGTTTCTCTTAAGTACTAAAACAATCACTGCTTTCCAGGGGATATTTTGGATGGGAGGTGAAGCAGGCATAGTCCAAGGGGATACAGAGACATCATAGAGAGGCAAGACCACAAATAATAAATTAGCTGGAAAGGATAGTGCTTAGAGAGATTCACACCATTGCCTTTTATAGCACAGCAAAGCTTTTAGATAAAGTGAAAAAGTTAAAGAGACATTTAAATGCCCCCATGGGTAAAACTAAGCATAATTTCAGATGCTGCAAAGATAAGGTTGCACTAAAGAAAATGGCCTGAGAAAAAAAACTACAAAGACTAAAGAAGTCAGAGTTGTTGTCACGATGAGAAACAAACCAAGCAGAAACGGAGATTTTGCAAAGTTTTGCAAAGCAAGTTGCACCCCTGCAGCCTGTGCAGAGCCCAGCTCTCTGGAGAAGCACTGCTGCTGGACACCAACACTGTATCCCAAGGCTCTGTGAAATTGGGAGTATCAGCACAGGGAACTTACTTGGTGTTGTCTGAGTCAATGGTATGAAAGAGCTTCTCAAGTTCTTCTTCGTTGAGTGTCCCATCAGAAAAAAATGCCTGGAACTCCTCCAGCGACAGCTTCCCATCATCTGCAAACAGCAACACAGCTGCCATTAGGGAACAGGCAAAGTGAGAGGCAAGACTGAAAAACAAGAGTTATGTCCAGATTTAAAGATTCAGACCAAAATTTCCTCCAAGTGCTTTGCAGAACTCCCTCTCAACCAGTGCAGAGCTCACTGGCCTCACGGTGGGACCTCACAGCTCTGGCAGACCCAGAAGATGCTCCTGGGTATGGATGCACTGGCCATTGGCAACTCACTGGGCTATTAACCCAAAGCACAATGAAAAACCTAAACAGGAAAATCTGGCAAGATTCATCCTGAAATTGACTCACATTTAAGAAAGTAGGAGCATTTTGTCTACCCTGTGTTCAAATGATGCAGGACACTCATCGAGGGCCATCTAACAAATAGGAAAAGGCCCTGGGCTGGAACCAAAACAGACCCAGCAGTATCTTTTGCCATCTCCATCCAACTGCATCTTCTCCAACACAGTCCATCTCCCTGTTCTGGACAGAAACACAAAATAGCTGCTGTAACAAGACACATCTTGCTTCAGTTGCCAACTGTTTAAATGTACAAGGACTGTCTCACCTTAATGCTGTGCCTTTACTTCTAAAGCAACCTGGTGATGCACAAAATCCAACTGCCTGGCCACAGGGCTGCAGCTTGCTGGGTGCCTTTTAGCAAACACACCAGTGCATGAAGGAGTCACCAGACAGAGGTTTAATAATGTTCTCCAGGGCACCTAGAGAGGAGTTTGCTGAAATTTCAGCAGCAAGTTCTGAACTCATCCTTAGACATTTATTTTGAAGTCAGCTCTGGCCAGTAGTCCACTGGCACTTCAGCAGCCTCATCTCCAGCTGTATGAAAAGGCTTGCAGATTGTCACTGCTTGGGCAACAGTGTCTCCAATTTCAATTGAGAGACTGAAAAATTACATCCAGATTAGACAATCTGGCCATACACTTTGTAAATTACTTTATATATTGGTCCCCGAGTTAATTTTAATGCTGGGGCTAGTACAGCCTCCTTAAATGAACAAGTAAAAAAAAAGAAATCCATATATTAGGGGCTATAAGAGGGACTCCTTCACAGCTTTGACTGATAAGATGACAAAGGCTTACACTTAACTGATAAATCTGATAAAACTGATAAGTCTGTGCTCTCTGGACAGGCACACAGCTGGATGTGAGAAAGCCTGGAGAAAGCTCCTGGGAAGTTCAGCAATCAAGCAAAAGGAGAGAGACAAAAGAAAGTTTAAAGAAACCCTAATTTACCTCTAATTTCTTGTTCAAATTGCTGGCACTGTGCTCTGGTGTGCAGCAGTGCCTGGGGGGGAATAACTACCTCGAGTCACTTATTATTTAAAGTCTTTCCATTCATATCCACAGAAGAGTCATAGACTGGAAATGGTGCCTACTTTGCAGTAGGAGAATGTATCATTTATTATTTAATCAAATCAATTGTAAACCCTGTTGTTTCTTCTCAGAAAATGATGGTAGAGGACAAAATTAGCCAACTCACCACATACACATCGATATTTCTTCCCCAAAGGAAGTAGGTCTGCTGCTCATAAAACATACCTGCATTGCCAAATGCCAACCCAGTTTCCCTTGCCTGACATAGACAAATTTAGACCAGTGATAAACTGAGTCTAAGATGCCTATTTAATTGGCAATTATGAAAGGAACACAGCAGGAGAACAAAGTCTACAGCAACACTGGGTGAAGAGGGCACCATTTCCAGAGCACCACAATGGTTATAGGCAGGGTCCAGCTGTCTGTATTGTTCATCTGCATCCCTTCCCAAAGCGTGACCTCCTTGCAGCAGGCAGGGTGCAGAATATCAATGCACAGCTCAGCAAATGGGCCCCAGGTTTGCTCTCTGTCTCTGATTACACAACATTAAAGCATCTGAACTTCAGCAAGTGCCTATTGCTTGAAGCACCCCACCCTTGTCACGTGGAAACTACCCAAGGGGTGAGATTCATTTGCTGATGGAGATAAAAAGACTGTGTCTGGAGCTCCATCCACACCACCCAGCTCCATCTCTGCATTTTGCACAACTGGATAAGAAGCTTCCCCCCATGGTGCTCCTATTTATGCAGTATTCTAGCCAGGATCAAGGTTTGGTTTCTTCTGATCCTGACTGGAAATGAATACATGTCTTCAAGCACCAACATCAAAAGGATAACAGCATTTCTATCCCATGAGGTCTAAACAGTTCTTTATATATGGAACACTTCACCCATAAGCCTTAAATCAGTGCTTGTTCACCTCAAAACTGTCCTTCCACATGGAGGGCAGGCAGAAATAAATTCTCAGGAAAGTCACATAAATCAACTTACTGGGAAAGAGAAACTGTCAAGTGAAGTGGATTTGTTTTCAGGAGAGTACTTTGATCCAAATTTACAGTTTGCTCAACTCTGAAAGTGTCAAAGGTGTTTCTAAGTTTAAGGGGAAAAAATCTTTTTCCTTTATTTAGTTTATATCTAAAAACTTCTCTCTTTGATTTTACTCTTGCTTGATTTGTTTTGGGGTTTTTGTTTTTGCTTTGTTTTTTATTTTTTTAGCAGTGTTTTCCAGGACACATTTTTGTGTCAGTCTCAGAAATGTCAGGGTTTAAAACTGTGCCAAAACACTGCTCTGATTCCTATTTCATGGCCCTAAAAGAAATCAGGACAGCAGTTACCAATAACTATGATAGGTCAGATCACTGTAAACCAACATGTACTGAATTTAACAGCCCAAAGCAATACAGGATAATCAAAGGTAGGTGGAGGTGACAATGACTTATTTCATTTTTATTATTTGGAGATCCCATGGAACTGGTTGACTACTGGTGGGAATTTCAATAAAAGTACCATTTTTATCCACAAGCAGTGCTTGGGACTTTCATCCCCAGCAACCACCACCACAAAGTACCAGTCAGCTTAAACCTGATTGCTATTTAATACAAACTGGAATACTTGTCTGCAAACACACAAAGCAAAAGCCTTCCTGAGTAAGGAGCTAATCCTTGGGCTGCATATCTGTAATTGTGGGACAGCCTGAGAGTCATGGGTTGCTGGAGCCCAGCAGGCAAGGAGGCCTTCAGGGAACTTGGGTGATAAGAAGACTGGGCTGGGATTTGCCAGTTCAAATTAAACTGGTCAAAAATCCTGGGCAAGGCGGGTCGATGAGAGCGTTACTGATGCCAGCTCTGCTGGCTGGAGGGTGCTGTGATAAGAGCTGATGGGACACTGTGCTCCAGGACAGCCTTATCAGGACAGTGACAGCTTTTTCTCACAGCAGAAGTATCTACATTCAGTAGAGAACGGATAAGACTCCCAGAAACCAGCTGTTTGCTGAAGCTCCTGGGCTCAGAGATACAGATTCCCCAAATGGACAGGCAGAGTGGCAGTGCCAATCATCTGGGTCAGCCTCCCCATGCCCTGCCCTGTAAGAGCCTGTTGGGAGGTCTCAGCTCTGGGAGCTACTTTTGATAGGAAGGATAATAGAAAAGGTGAGATTCCACACCAAATCTCACTAAAAAAGTTGCCATAGTTTTTAAGATCTGAATTTAAGATTTAAAGAGATAAGATCTCTAAGATCAACACAAATATTTGTGCCTTTTTCATCTGAAAACCATATGAAAAGACAGGCAACCTACTTTCACTGGCTCACCTTCTCCCCTTTAAACCCAGTACCTTAAGCAACATCTAGCTGGCAGCAAGGACAAGTGCCCCTAAACCAGAACTCCCCTCCACTGGCACTGATTGGCTGAGAAAAGAGATAATCAGGACACTGCCATAATTTCTTCTCCAGAGAGCAATCCTCATTTTACTCTAGCTTTTCAAAATATTCAGTCACAGACAAAGACCAAAGAGTTATCAAAGTTAAAACTAACCGAAGACAGAATGTAAAAAAACAAACCAAACCAACCAACCAAACAAACAAAAACACAGCCAAAAAACCCCAAACCCAATTGGGATATTATTGTATCTCCATTTGCCATCATGAAAATCTGAGTCCAGAGGTGGCTTTTACACTTTCTAACTCACACAATCAGGCCGTTCTCACCCTCTAACATAGCCCAAGGAAAAAATCAAACTGAGATCATAAGTTGTCCAAAGTATAGGAAATCTGATGGCTGAATTTCTGGAAATTCACTCAGTGATACAAAGAGCTTAAAGCAGCTACAAAATAAGGTCACTGTTCTGAGCCTAAGTTCCCTAAATCTGTTTTCAATTACATGAGGTTGAAACTGCTCATATATTTTCTAGCTATATTACAAATATATTTCATTACTTACTTTTATTACTCTGTGAGTACTAAAATGCTTTAAGCTCCACTCAGTGTGCAAGTGCCCAAGAGCTGTGTAAGTAAATTGGATTTTATTGTGGCCTGTGAATAAAAATGATAACTCTATTTTTTATTCTTTCTTGTGTGTGTGTGTGTGTGTGTGTGTGTGTGTGTGTGTGTGTGTGCAGATATTTGAGCCAGTGGGAACAAAGATTGGCTTCTACCCTGAACTCTTTATTCAGCCCCCTTGGGAGCCAGTGGGGGTGGCTTCATTCATTTAAATGAAGGTAGATGCAGGTTTGGGTAATTTGAGTGTACTTCTTTTTGTATGAAAGCATAGAGCTCATCAAACAAAATATTTGGCCAGTTTTGACTTCTCCTTTTGTGACTGCAGCATATGATGAAGTTTTGTGGTACAGCTGAAACTGGGGCATAGTTAAAATCTTTGAATGGCACTTGAGATAGGGGGACTGAGGATCCTTTTTGTGACCGGGTTAACCTTTTCCTTTCCATTAAAATAGGGAAAAAAGTGGCTTTCATTTCAAAATTACATCTTTCAGCATAAGACATTGAGGAATGACTTTAAGCCTTGTTGTTGTCTGGGGTGATGGGTAATGCTGAATGTACCAAGCAGACAATGGCTGGCAACCCTCTCTGTAGAACTTGGTCTGGAGAAAAGTAGGATTTCCATTGCAGTCAGAAACCTGCACCTCATTCCCATCAGAAATAGCCTGGGCATCAAACAGTGCCCATTAGCATGCCAGAAGTTTCCCCAAGCTGCTCAGCTTTTATCATCAAATCAAGCCTTTTGTCAGTCTGGAATTAGTTGTAATTTCAAAATTATTTTTCATGGCAGCTATAGTTAGTTATCAAATGTAAGCCAGTAGGCAGGGAGATATGCAGGAGTGATACAGCACATTTTCTCCCACTATCTTTTGTCAAGACTCTACTTTGTTCATTTTCCCAGATAATCCTCACCCTGCTGTAATGAGCTGATTTAAATGTGGGGCTTTTTTCTGTACTCACCCAATATATTGATTTTAAATGTTTTATCACAGCTGTTTAGGAATGCCTTCCAAAGAAATTTCCAGTTGCTTATAAATTAGATGCTGGAATTAGACTTACCCATGGTGTAAATAGTCTGGGCAAGTTCAACACAATTGATGCTTAATAGGGGTTATTAAAAAAAAAATTACCCAAGCAATTAGAGGAGGATTCAGACAGAGATGCCAGTAGTCCTCAAAGCTGTCCCCATCCACCCTTTTCCTACAGGAAACAGCAGGTAACCTGTTTCAGTTTTCCTCTCACTCTCCAATTTTTTCTCTTGCAATTTAAAAAGAAAATTAATTTCAGCAGCTGATTTTAATATATTTGCTTCACATCTGTAGCAGCATAAGGAAAACACTGAGTCAGCCCCTCCACGTGCTGCTGCTCCACAATAATTTCTGCAGACTGCAGGTGATCTGGACCCTGTGAACATTGGCCTAGCTCAGCACAGACTGGTGGGAAAACATCAGGAAAGGAAACTGGAGCCTGCAGTCAGCAACCTCCTGGTGAATAGGCAATATGTGACCTCTCAGTGGGTTCCTTTGGCTCCAGCCTGGGCAGCCAAGAGGGGCTTGAGGGGAGGCATCCTGGTAGGTGTGCCCCAAGGGGATGTACTGGTCACTGTGGTAGCACAAAGCAGACCTCTGGACTAAACACCATAAATATACAGAATATAATAAATAGAGAGTCCTGGGTTTGGTTGGGATAGAGTTAATTTTCTTCCTAGTAGCTGGTACAGTGCTGTGCTTTGGCTTTAGTATGAGAATAATGTTGATAACACACTGATGTTTTAGTTGTTACTGAAGAGATTGGGGACATATCCTGTGCTCCCTTCGTTCACTCTTCCCCACCAGACCTCCATTTCCAAGCTGTAGCAGACCCAGATTAGCTCCAGACATACAACTGCCACTGGTTTTCAGTTATTTTTCATCTTGGTTGGCCTCAGACTCACTTTTTATATCGGGTACTATTAAATGGTTGACTGACTTTGAACAACAATAGCTTTTTAACACCTTTGATTTATTTACCTGATCAATTGTTTTCTCTGCAAGTTACACAAACACAAGGCACCATGCAAAGCAGCAGAACCCTGTGCAGAGCTTGCAGACTCCTGATCCAAACAGCCTGATTCTCTCTCACAAAGGCTTTGATTCTCCATGTATCCAAACATCTGTCTTGCTCTTTCCATTGTTACCCAGCCCCATCCCTCTCTGTCATCCCAAACATCTACTTCCTTCTCCATTCAAGTGCTTTCAGCATCTCCCCACACCTCCCACCTTCTTTTTCTTTTTGAACTCTTAGATGTAACATATAAGATGTTGTAGGCACAGGTCTACAAAACTAGAATTTCTGTTTTGGAGGAGATTCTGTATAGGGGAGAGGATGCACCATAATCAACCTTTGATCCTTACCATTTGAGCCTCAAAATTTCTGTTTATTTTCTTGTCAGCCTTGTGCAGAGCTGTTCTTCAGTCACCCTCCTGAAATGGTCTCAGGTTGCACCAGGGGAGTTTTATATTGGATATTTGAAAAAATGTCTTCACTGAAAGGGTGGTCCAACATTGAAACAGATTGCTCAGGAAAGTGGTGGAATCACCAACCCTGAAAGTATTTAAAAGATGAATAGATGTGGCACTTGAGGACATGGTTTAGTGGTGGGCTTGGCAGTGCTGGGGTAACTGCTGGACTCAGTGATCTCACTGGGCTTTTCCAATCTAATGATTCTATGATTTCAAAAACATCAGCAAGGTCTCCACTACCAAACCCCCAGTCAAAGCCCACAAGTTACTGAAAGCTTCTCTAAATATTTGATCTAAAGGGAAAATAAAACACAAAGACAGCACAACTTGTCATTGTTATGAGATCACTCTGTGCTCCAACCACCCCAAGGCTGTAAAACCTGACTTCAAAACTTCCTCCTTCCATTTAAGGCAAAATTCTCACAAGGAGACCATGACCTAAAAACAACTCCTCTGCATGGGAATCACTACAGACCATGAAAAATATAATAAAATAAATAGTAGGAGAAAAACTGATATTTAGATACTTATATTAAAATATTAAATAGCAAATAGACTAGGTACTATTTTCCTATGCAAAAAACCAGTTGATTTCTATGCACCAGCAAACTGCAGTGTTATACATAATTCCCTGCAAGGTTAAGTATTTCTTTGTGTGCACAATAGAGGTGGCCTGGGAATCACAGAGAGATATTTAAATCTGCTCCGGAGCTCTGCTACATCAAAGCAAAGCTGTGGGTTTATTTGGGAGAGTTTTCTGCAATTCCCCACACACACATCAAACGCTACACATGGTTTCAAGCTGTTGCAAGGCTCTTACTCCTGCCATGCTGTGGTGCTCCTCCAGATGCATCCCACTGGATATGCTGAGAGACAGAAATCTTGGGGTGATGGGCAGAGATGTAAAACCATGGCAAAAGCCCTCAGTCTTTCAGGTCTCCTGCAAGAACAATATGGGATCTAAGGGAGCTCACACCTTCCTGATCTCTCACCATATCTGAAAAGAAAAGCCTCTGAGAAGCCACCATGGGTAACATATTGCGGAGTCTCCTCTCCAAGCTGACTGTGGACAGCTTGTAAAACCAGCACCTGACCTTCTGCAGCAAAGAGGGAAACCTGGGTTCCTCTGTAGGGACAAGTCAAAATATTCCTTCTGAAGCGTATCAGGTCACTTCCCATTCCTGGAAGTGTTTGAGGTGAGGCTGGATGGGGCTTTGAGCAGAATGCCCTAGTGGAAGGAATCCCTGCCCATTGCAGGAGGATTCGAAGTAGATGAGCTTTAAGGTCTCTTCCAACCTAAAAAACTCTATGGTTCACTTCATTTCCATCTCCAGGTGAGCAGCTGAAAGTTTCATTTTGCTGGAAAGCAGTCCCTGGAGCTCCAGGCCCTGCCTGCAGCCAGACAGACCAGGAGAGTGCAACTGGTACTCTTAGGTAATTGCTGGAGCAGCCACAGTATGGGCACAGCTGCCCTGGTGCTGCAGCAGAGGTTGAATGTTCTGGATATCCAGCCAAGGTTAGGGGACAGCTCAGTGCATTGAGACCAGCAGCAAATCCAAACCATGGAGCTCTGAGACTCCTTGGAAAGCAGCAGCAGACCCACGTCCAGGGCAAATAGGAAAGAGGGAAGGAAGAAAATTTTAGCAAGTTCTTTATCTTAAGTCATGTGGAGAAACACCAGAGTAACCTCACACATTTTTAAAACATGATGGAGTCTGTACAGAGCCCTTGTACTCCCAAAAAAACAGCAAACCAGGCAGCCCCTGATGAGGTCCTAAATTTGGGTGATATTTCATTGGAAGAGCAAGAATGGAAGATATGGGAACCATACTAATCTCCCCTTCCAAATTAAGGCCCCCACTTCTGACTGAGGACAACTCGGAATGCAGATTTTAGAAAGGCAACATATGTAGTTTTACACTGTGCCCCAGCTGGGAAGACATTAGACAAAACATTCGTGAACTATCAGCTCCAGGCAGACTGCCAGCACTGAAGTTTTCAAACTTAACCATTAAATTTTGGCAGAAACATTAAAAAAAAAGGTGAACTTGGGATGAGCTACTGGGAAGTTTCAAACAAACAGAAGCAAAAGCCAACACTCACAACTCCAGTTCACCCCTGCTCTGCAATAGCCCATTAAATCCAGATTTCTTGAAAAGCTTAGAAACAGGCACCAAACATCCCTAATCCCCCTCTGCTCCTCATTAACCAGCCTTCTCACTTGCTTTTTTTAAGTGCAGATGAATATTTCAGAGGGCCATGGCAGGGTTTGCACTGTTTTCAACTCATTACACTCAGCCCTCAGCTACAGAGAGGAAAAGGCAGGTGTTTGAGCAAGAGAAGGAAAATTTATGAAAATGCATGGTGTTGCCTCTCAAAATCATGGTCCTGATGTGCCCAGGGCACAGGAGGGACAGGAGCTCCCTGGGGCAGAGGCTGTTCTTGGCAGGGCTTGCAGCACCACGGTGGATCTGGGTGCAGCCCGTGATGCCCCTCCATGAGCAGCTCCGCAGGGATCACACCTACCAGCTCCCCTGTGAGCTGCTGGTGGGCATCTCTGCCGCCATCCCACAGCACCAGCCTCTGCCAGGGACAGCCTGGGAGGGTCTATGGGTGGCATTTGGGCTGCTGCCCTTCCCAGGGAAGCACAGTACTCACTTAAGTAAATTGCAACTATAACACCTGGTTTGATTTCCTGATCTCTGACAGCAGAAGTTGTGTTTCAGCCTAACTGAAGGATTTAGTACAAGAGCCAGAACTGTCCCCCAGGGTGCAATGGCTATGCTGGGTCCCTGTGGGACAGCAGCATGACGACATAGAGCCATAGGCAAGTCTGAAAACTCACCTGGGTTCTGCCACTGCAAGTTACCCTCTGATTATTTTCCCTGCTTGTAAAATAAACGTTATTCTGTACTTAGTAAAATACAGTGGATGAAAGCACTGCTATAACTGACCTTCCACTAACACCAGTCACAGGAAGGCAGTGGCAGTGGGACTGTTTTGATGTGGTAGCCACTGGAGTTGTTGACTGTTGACAAATTAGCAGCAAATTACTGCAGATTAGAGAGCTACAAACTCATCGCTTTCTGCAGTCCCATGAAACAATATCCAGATTGCATTGGCAGCATCAACAGCTCTCCATTCAGCTAACAAGCTGCGCAGAGATGAAGACAGCAAATTAAGCTAACCCAAAAAGCAGATTCCTCATTTGCATTCTCAGAATTTTCCCCACTGCTTTATCATTTGCAGCATACAGGACATCCAGGCTCCCTGTGCCAGGACTCAATAGGTACTTGAACAGCAAATGCAGAACCTGAATAATTAATTACTTGCTTCCTCATGTTAACCCCTGAACCGTGAAATCCAGGAATAAGCCTACAGCTCTGATCTGCAACACAAATGTTTCATTTCTTGAAATTTAATGGTCTTCAAATTGCTGCTGAGAAAAGTTTCAGGCTCTAAACTGAGCTACTGCTTGTGTTTGATGGTCACTCTCTGAAAAACTCCTTTGCCAACAGCTGAATCTCCTCCTGAAACTTCTTTTTTGGGGTAATCTTTGCTTTAGGACCCAATGTAAGCCAAAGTGGTCCCTCTCCACGGGATGCTGCTGCAGGTCTCCAGTGCCAAATACCTTGGCCCCCCTGGCTGCATGGGGAGAGCAGCCAAGCCAAACCTCACTCAATCCATCACAGCTGCTCTCATTTTTTATGCTTCCACTTAATAAGCTTCTGAATTTCTCATTTATTTTCTCAGTAAAAATGTAAGCCCTATGCTCACTGTCTCCAGCTATTTGTCCGGGGCAGGATGGGCATCCCAGCTCTGTCAGAGACATTTAACATCTCTGAGGCAAAGAATGCAGATCTTCCCCACACTCTTTCATCTGTTTGCTCCAGCAAAGTGGCTGAGCAGCAGAGAATAGAGCAGTCCTGCAGGGAAGGCACACCTGCTCTGAAAAGATTGCAAAGAAAAAACAACACCTAAATATGTTTTTCTGCTCCAGTGAATTAAACAAGCACATCTTTAATCACAGGCTTCCACTTCTAACAAAGCTGCAGCATTAATATCTTTTCTCTTTATTTTTTTAGCTTGTTTGTTTCAAAAGTAGGTTATAAAACCCCCAGAACTCTTATTAAGCTTTTTGGTTAAGAGAGGGGAAAGATAAGATATTTTGCTGTCTTTTCTGCAATGCCTCATGTCGTAGAGAGCAGAGAATAAAGTACAAATGACAAAATATAAATTTAAAGCAATGATGAATAAAATAAGAACAAGAGTCCCCACAGCACGGAGCTGCGGGCTGGAAACCTCCCCCCGCCCCACACCGGGCGCTGCTTGAACAAGTAGGTCAGGGCGCAGCACTGCGGAAGGCAGAGCAGCCCCGCGGCGCCGGCTCCGTGCGCTCCGCTCCACATTCAGCCGCAAAAGCAGCAGAGCCCCACCAGCACCGGCACAAAAGGCAGAGGGAAAGTTGTGTGCCAGCTCAAGACTCCTGTTGTGAAGCACCCCCTGACCCCCCCGCCCATCTCAGCATCTCCCAGGCAGTTCCTTCCGTCCTCGGCATCACAGCCACTGACCCGGGGGGCTCTGTGGTTCAACCCAGCCCGCTTTAATTTGGCTAAATCTGAGGGAAAAAAGGTATTTGAAGGACAAAGCCATTGGAAAAACGCCTGGAAGTTGCTGGGCTTTTTTCAGTTGTGGGTTTTGTTGTTTGTTTTTTTTTCCCCAAGGGAAAATGGGGTCACCTGGCTTCTCAAAGAAAGCTTTCAAAGGAACCTTTGAAAATCTAGGACCTAAACTATTTCAAGTTTTGTTTCAGTTTAATCCTTATATCTTCCCCTGAGCACTGACAACAGCCTCTCAATTTTTAGTTTACTTTTCCACAGCAAACCTGACCAAGTTGTCTGAGTTCCTAAGTATGAAAAGAAAAAAACCTCTGCTGCAGTTTTTCATTAAAAATTGAGAACCAGAAATGCACAAACCAATGGGGTGACCAGTGCATGGGACTGTTTCCTAACACAGCACCAGGGAAGGGTGTCCCCACTCCCTCACCTAGTCCTGCTGCAGCTCATTAAAATGCTTCTCTGGGAGACTGTTTCAGAGAAGCCTTTGTGAATTTTTAATGCCATATACTACTTAGTGTTTGCTGAATTCACAATTTTTCCACACCATCTCAGCAGCATCTGCTGCATTTCTGTGACCTGCAGCAGCACACAGCCTTCCCCAGCATAACTGAGAACCCGGGATCAGCCAGGTCCCACAGAGAGGCACATGGGCAGGGAGATGCTTCCAGACCCTTCCACAGAACCCCGTGATGCAAAGCTTCCCCAAGCCACCACCCAGGTTTAATCCAGATGCAAGAGAGGCACCCACAGTAACACACAGCAACAATGCTCGTGTCGGTGTGTTCAAACCCACCAGGACAGCACTGTCTGCAGACTCTGCACAGGGAACTGCTGCTCTCATCCCATTCTACTCTTTAAGGTCTTACGAAGCCCAGAGGGGATGGCTGGAGAGCAGAGGGGGAAACAATGGAAGCTGGCATGAGAAACCAGCTGGGAAAACAATGTGCTGTGCTGCAGGAGGAGAAAAAGGGTAATGTCAAGATACACAACCTGTTTGACCTAAGGGTAAGCATGATGCATCTGTTTTGGTAGAACCAAATTTACATTGTGGTGGCACTAAGGACCCCCAGCACTAGAGGTGATGCTTAACAGTTTACAAAGTAAACCACACTCATTTGAGCTTTCTTCTGCTCCACTAGGCTCTGGTAACAAAACCACTGGAATATTGTTATAGTTTAGAAGAAAAAAGCAACACCACCAAAAACCCCTTCCACTAAAACCCAACAGCATCCAGATTTCACAGAAGTGCAGTCCCCAAAACTGCTGTGCAAGTTACTCACTCACAGGAAATATTCAAATTGCTCATAATTTTTTTCTGAAAGGTGGGGAGCCCTGAGATGGGGAGTACAGCCCAGTTATATTCTGCTCAGGACCTACAAACAAGAATTAAAACAATCCAGCAGGCAAGAAAGAAAAATCAGGAGCCACTATGCACATGGAGAATTCACTGCAGGTTGCCTGGCTTGGCAAGAGAAACGCTTGAGGGAAGTGTGTACTCCTTTGAAACACTGAACATTACAAGCTTTAGCTAATGGAATAGAAAATGTTAGGTTTAGCCCTCAATGATGTCTCCTATGATGTTCCATCAAACCCTCCTTGTGTGGAGGAGGTGATTTATTAGCAGAGATTGGATCCATTTGAAGGAAGAAGCATCCTGGTGCAGGAGCAGACTCATCTGAGAGCTTCATCAAAGGAGCAGTTTACAGAGATGTGTTCTGTCTCCCAGCACTAAGAGCTCACATGTCACTGCCAAACTTGTCATGGGAAAGCTTTTTAGAAAGCAGACAGACATAGTCACAGCCTTGGAGGAGCACAGCTCTCTGCAGGCTCTCCTTTGCCTGCAGGAAACCCACTAAACCTGCCTGCCTTCCTATATATACTATTAGTACAGGCTGGATTTCCAGACTAGCTCAGTGCACACAGGGATGGGTAAATTTAGCAGGATTTCTGAGTCACCCCTCTCCTTAGGGACCTGTTTGCCTCTTTGTACACATGTGAGCCTGAAATATTTGTCTTATTCACATACAGAAAAAAAAAGAGAGAGAGAGAAGAATAATCTAGGATATAGGAAAGAAAACAGTCCTTACAAATACAGTGAAGTTGGTGAGGGTCATGGTGCTGATCAGGCCATGCCACGTTGTCATCCACTCAGAAAAACTTCTGAAAAAGCACTCAGATGACATCTGGTATGGGAGACAACACAACATCTGCTGTTTCCTGCTATTTCCATCCTAATTAAAGAAGTGCTAATTCCAGGAGTGCACTGACATGCTTTTGCAGAGATAAAGAAGCTTACAGATGACCAGCTCAGTGGTTTCCTACCTGCCCAAATCCCACAGGACGTCTGTGTGACAGAACAACTTGGTTCCTGCTGCAAGATCAGCCCCCGTGAATCTGCACCGAAGGGCTGCAATAACAGTGCTGTGAGAAACATTTAATCCTCATTCTTGTTTTAGAAAAGGATCAAAACACACAGCATGTTGACAATTCAAAGGTTTAGCAGTCCCAACATCCAAGCATCAAAGTACAGAAATACATACTGCAGGCTTAAAACTTGAATACCAAAATGGTAGAAGACAGGAGGTAAAAGGGAAAAAAACCCTACTCATACTGTACTGCACTGGCCCAGTTCTGTTCTGTACTGCTTTATGAATATAAGAAAACTGCATTCTTTTATGTTGCCTTGGTTATTCAGTCACTCTCTGTATGAATACATTTGCTCCCAGGAAAAGCACATAGGAAGGACACGAGTGGATCCAGTGACACAGAGTTTAAGGCTCATGATACAGAAAAAAATGTGGATCTGTTTGCCTGGCTAATCTTTTCTCTGGCTATACCCAGCCCTTAGCTGGGTTTTGCTCTGAGGAGCCTGAGCCTTCAGCCACAGGAGGCTGGAGCAGGGACATGCTGAGGTGTCACCCTGTGCCACATCACCCCACAGACCCAGCTGTCAGCAGGGCAGGTGTGTGTCTCTGCCTTGGTCTGCAGAAAGGTCCCTCTGCCAACAGACACCTTTTGCTTCCATCTCCTCTATCCAAATCTGCCCTCAGCCTCTCATATGTCTTACTTTGCCAACTTTCCCCCTATTAGCACTCCTAGAGGAAGGAGAAATGGGAAAAATGTCTGGTACCCCTTCTCATTTGGGTATTGCAAATCTGTCTTTTCAGGAAATGTCTATCAAAATAGTCTTCCCAGGCAATCATGCAGCCCCACACCCTGATGGGAAGGACATGGCAAGGCAGTGAGCCCGGTCTGATTGCATTTGCTGAACAGCAGTCACCCTCTCCCTGGCTGCTGACCTTTAAAATGTCAGGCTCCTCATTTAGAAAGCAACAATTGGGTTTGAAAAGTTTTAAGTGTCTGTGTTCTGCTCCAGCCACTTTTGCAGATGATGTTTTGCAAGGACGTCTCCCACTGCTCGGTTTTCCTTTCCCCTTCATCTCCTCAGGATTTCAGCATTTAGCACATTGTTTGTCCAAACTGCTCTTGTTAAAGGAGAATATAATATTCCTTAATATGGACAATTCCATTTTTATAACTTCTTTTCAGTTAATTCTTCCTCCAGGTAAATGCTAGAAAACAATTTTCCTTTTTATTTTCAGCTTTGGATATTCTTTTCCAAGATATAAACTGCTGTTGCCCTACAACCAGATTACAGGATGGAGAGGAGACAAAACTAGTTTCATTCTTTCCTTTGAAAAATATAAATATTTTATCTTGTTTTTACAATCTTAAGCAAGTACTTCCATTTATAGCACACACTTTTTTCCCCACACATCCCAAGCATCTTAATTGATCCCAGCCACAAAAGGATAACAAGACAGTTCTGCACGTGCCTGTGTTTTCCTATAGCTAAAGCCTGAACTCCACAAAGCCCAGGAACAGACTCACATTCCCCATTCCCTACTCTGAGTCTCCAGTTTGAAATGGAGCCAGGCAAGCTTCCTACTCAGGCAGAAGCATTTCAAATTCATTCCTGGTCCCTTCCTGCCCCTCCATCCTTCCTTTCCTCTTGTGGCATCCCATGGGGATGTCACAGTGGTTGGTGAGTGTTGCACATTTGCTCTCTGCAGCTGGTGCTGGTGCCAAGGAAGGCAGCAGCGATGGCAGCTCTGTGGCCGCTCCCACCTGCCATAGGTGCAGATTGCTGCCCCATTTATTGTTCTTATTACACTGTGAGGAGCCTATTAATGTGAAGACACTGATCCTGGTAAATCTTGAACTATTTGCCAATATTAATTCAACGTTTTTTTAGAATATAGAGAGGTGTAATGAAACAAAGAAAGCAACTGATGGTACTACAAAGGAGAGGAAGGAAAAACAGCCCTGCTTAACAAAGTGTAGCATTCATGAAAGCCAGCAAACCAGCCAGCTGGAAAAGTAACATCTCCATGATGAACAGAAAACCCTTTGGAAAGGAAAATAAGCCTCAGTGTGTTTACTTTTATTATCAGAGGAGGCACAAACCTATGGTTTGGTGCTGGCACAGCAGAGCAATACACAACCAAATCACCATGTGCCTAAAGAATATACAGATTCTCCAGACTGCTGGGGTCAATTATTTCGGCTTAAGGAAAAGAACCCCCATGCTCACATGCCAAGCACCAGTAGCACCCAAAAGCACACACTGATCATTGCTGATAGCAACACCTCAAAATCCAGCCACTTCTACAGACTGAGATTAGAAAGCCATGAGTAACAACAGGCCTGAGGCCACTTGTGCCTGTGCTGTGTCAGGCTGGGTTCCTCAATACCAACAGCTAATTAAGGCAGAAACTTGGCAGCAGGAACTGATCTTGGATCCAAATCCCAAGTCCAGGGTGAGTCGCTTCTTGAATCTGAGCCCAGCATGTCCCAGCCCTTTAATGCTCTGCTGAGCAGCAATGGGAGCATCTTCCTTTGCAGCTGACACACAGCTCAGCCTGTGGTGCTTGGCCAACACACAGACAGGCTTCACCCCTGCACTGAGGCTGCAGCAGGATCACAGAAGAGAAAATTCCACTCAAAAAATAATTTAAAATTATTTCCACCTGTAAAACTTTCTGAAAGCATTGCAGGCTTTTTCCAGAGCAACATGCTACCTTCCCACAGTGCAGACAACCAGCCAGGAACACAAAGGCACTTGGGCTTCGGCTTCTCATGTCCATGAACATCCAATTTCACTCTTGGCTAACATATCCTCCCAGGACAGCTCTTCCTGTCCCCCACATTATCCTTGTTGGGAGTTACAGATCCACATGTATCATTGCTTCAACTTCGGACATATCTTTCCCCACTGCAAGTCAGTAAGGTACTTACTCATCTCTCTCCAATATATGTTATCTGGTATTTTAAAAGAGTGAGAAAGAAAGAAAAATATACACATGATTTATAGCTGTTCCTGGCCAGTTGCCTGAACTCAGGCTGCCAGAGCATATTTTCTCACAATTGTCTGGCAAAAACTGCTAGCAAATTATAAGGATAACTTGAAGCAGTGTATTTGTTCTGGATTTAATTTTTACCTTATTTAATTTTAACAGCTATAATAAAAAATCTTCAATAAATACAGCTGATCTGAAGAAGATACCTAATTAAAAACAATGTCAGAGCCCAGTGCTGCCTCTTGCTCCCACAGCAACAAGAGCAGAGCAAAAGGAAAAAAGGCAAAAGGAGTGATTTTCCTCCACTCAAGATATGCTTCACTTTCCCTGGGGGAGCTGCCCGGTAACTAAAGTGAAAAGCAAACATAGGAAAGTCCTGCTAACAAGAGAGAAAAATAGCAATAGAAGCTCTAAGTGACACTTCAGTTCAGTAGCAAGAGAAATAAAGCAAACTGAGGGTCACACAAGAAGCCTGTGGAGGTGGCAAAGGCAATTTTAGGAGTTCCCATATGCTGGTCACCTCCACCTGGGTGTGTATTGTCACACTGCACCTTGTCACTCATTTGTAGTACCCTGGGAGCACACAAGTTATACACTGATCTGGTTAAAAACAAGGCAAAACATCAAAGCTGGAATATCTCTCCACCAAAGGCAGCATCGTGCACAAAGTGCTTCCATGGGAAATTCATTGAACCCTGATGAGAACCTTTGCATGGAAGTCATCTCACAGCCACCCCAAGCCTTGGAATGCAGTCTGGGAAACATTTGTGGCAGTGACACTTTCCCACCAAGAGAACTGGACAAAACCAAGCCTTTTTAATCTCAGTTAGGGCACTTGTGCCCAAATCTTGCAAGGACAATGTCAAGGCAGGAAGGCACAGAGTGCACTGTTGGCTCTGGAGCCTGGCAAGGTCCTGCTGCCCTGCCCAGTGCCTGCATCCCCCTGCTAAGGGACATGCATGGGCAGCAGGGATGCCAATACAGAACAGGGAACAGCAGCTGAGATCCTTCACACTCTTATCTAGCAGAGAAACCAGGTAGTACAAGGATTTAATTAAAATGCTCAAAGCAGAGCTGCACTTAATTTTGATGCACAAGAAAGCAGCAAGCTCTTTGCCTGTTCTGTGTGAAAGGAGAGCATGTTGCCTGATGAAGAAAAGAGCTACACCAAGAGCAGCTGGAGCTGCACACTTCATAGAGTTCAACTCACAACACTCAGAGGGCAAATGTCCACCCTAGGAGCTCGTCCCTAAACACAGATCATGTCCCCTGGTTACTGCTACACATCAGCTGAGTCTCCAAAGCCTGCAGCCAGCTGCACCTGTTTAATCTGCCAGGATAATACAGCAAGCTGAGCTGCAAAAGTCCTTT
Source organism: Hafferia zeledoni (assembly GCA_035583235.1). Taxonomy (NCBI): domain Eukaryota; kingdom Metazoa; phylum Chordata; class Aves; order Passeriformes; family Thamnophilidae; genus Hafferia; species Hafferia zeledoni. The sequence continues at coordinate 12,185,050 of JAWWEV010000022.1, read as the reverse complement.
CCAAGCACTTCAAAATTTTGTATCTGTTGGGGGAAGAAAACCCAACCTCAAAAAAAAAAAAAAAAAAAAAAAAGAAAAAGAAAGAGAGGCAGCGAGGAACA
>JAWWEV010000022.1:12151907-12184849 GCA_035583235.1 Hafferia zeledoni | reverse complement strand
AAAAACAAAAAAAAAAAAAAAAAAAAAAAAAAAAAAAAAAAAAAAAAAAAAAAAAAAAAAAAAAAAAAATTAGGGGGAGGGGAAAGAAAATAGCAAAGCGTCAATGTATTTTCTTTTCTGGAAGCACTGAATCTGATAAGGATGTGCAGATGTGCATAGCTACAAGACACTGACAGCAAACTGGATAAATGCTGGTTTCCACAGATGTCCAAGCAAGCAGTCACTGTTTCAGACTTTGTTCCCTACCTCATGAGTAAGGACTTTCAAAAGAAAGAGCATTCTTGAATCCAGTGAAGTTCACAAGCATCACTGAACTAAAGGAAATGACAAGAGGGTTTATATATCTGACCACTGTTTCACAATTTTGACTGGGGAGTGGGGGACCAGCCATGCCAAAGATGATCTCTTCATTGTGAGAAACCTCGCAATTTTGCAATTTTAGGGTGAAGCCAATTTGTTTCACCTGTAAAGCAAATTTAAATAATACACAGGAAGAGGCCTTGAAATTGCCATTGAAAATATTCTGAGGGCTCAAAACCTATGTAATAATAAGTCATAGTTTCATTAGGTTTTCCCCCAAAGTTCAGTCTCTCTTTTCAACTGCTGCCATTCATACAATACAGCTTAGTTTCTACCAAAGGAAGATTAATTAAAGTTCTGATATAAAAATTAAATCTTTCATCATGTTTTTACTAATTCCCAAGCCACTTCCTTTAACTTCTTTCTGCCTTAATCTTTTTTTCACCTCTATATCACCTCTGCCTTCAGAACTGCTAGTTTACTAGCACAATATTTACATTATTTTGACTCATAATACATCATCACAACAGAGTCATTCTTGGTGGTAGGTCTGTGCTGCCTTCCTCCTTTTTTTTTTTTTTTTTAAATCAAAACAATTCTTTACCATAGTAACTTTTCTGGGCTACCTCCTCATTCCAATAACTTGCAAGCAGCAAACACTTGACAACACAGATCAGACCACATTGTCCTTGTGCCAAATTGAAAGGCAACTCCTCCCTGGAACAGTAAAAGCAATCCCAAAGTTACAAGATGAAGCTGTTGCAGGTCTCTCAGAAAGCTCGTATTCTTTAGAAAGTTATTGAACATTAAGAAGTTGGCTGTGCCAAAATTTTCGGTACTTCAGAAGTAACTCAAGGGAGTAACTCCTCCCTAAGACTTTTAATTTATGACAGGAAGCAAAGAGCTATAAAAGCTAACAAACTATTCATAAAACCAGTAAAGGAAAAAAAGTGTTCAACTCAAGAAAGTATCAAACAAGGAGCAAAAGTCATGCTGAAACAATTTCTTCCAACAATACTTAAGGCACTGTCAGTATGACATTAGATTTTTTAGAATATGTGAAGGCAAGAACCCACTTATTTAATAAGGGTTGTTATTTTACCTCTCTAATCATAACTTTCCAAATTAAAATTAATGTAGAAATATCACAATAATATATTTTCCTTCAAAAGTTTTTTACATAAATTTCCTCATGACTTAAAGCTATATATCCTCCAGCATTCTGGTGAAGGAAATAATTTCAACATTCATGCTCATGTTTTCATACTGCAAAAGTTTACCAAAATTAAACCACAAGCAAAGGGGCTTTGCCTTTTATTGAATGACTTGAAATTTATTTAGAATTATTAATTATATCTATCTTATAACACTTAGAAATAGCACTGAGAGTCTCAGTAAGTCATTTCATACTTCCAAATTAGCATGTATGAAATAGTTTTCAATTAGTTTTATACTGCAAAACCAATGCTCTTCAATTTATTTTTGGTCAGAAACACTATCATTAGTCTCTGATTGCAAACCAACAACCTAAAGAAAAAGATTTTACCTGCCATTGGCAGAATTGGATAAAGCTAAAAAATATCCAAGCATGTAACATTTCAGTGCAGCCAAGAATCTGTGTAGTTATTAGAAATGAGAGATTTTGAAGAGGAAGTAGCTACAATATAAGCATAATAAACAATATCACCACATAAATATTATAGGATCCCATATATTATATGGTTGTAAGAGGCGGCAGGGTTTCTTTTATAGGTATAATCCTAGTGATACTACTCATTCCCTAATTATCCTGAAAGTTACCATGCTGTTGAAATTCTTTCAAGATTCAGTTTCTAGTCTTGTTGCCAGAGATTTGCATGCAGAGATAAGACAAATGCTGCAGCAGTGGTACAGATATAGTCAAAGATACGGAGCGGTCATCCTCCTTCTTTTTGGAGCAACCTAGCTCCTACTGCTCAGGTCCACACTTAAGGTATTTGTTCTCTCCAAAACCATGTGAAACAACAGTAGATTCACCTCTACTCCTGAAATAAGCCTTTTCATCTCTGCCCTTTCCTATCATTTACCAGGGCATCTCCTTCCTTATTGAGTCCCAGACTTTACTCTTTCTTATCTATTCATCACCTCAGCTGGAAACTTTAGTTGTCCCATGAAACTTAAACTCTTAGGACATATCTTCCCAATGCCTTCAAATGCAGCTAATACTGACCGTCTCCATGGCCCAGGAGTTTCTGTTTTCATCTTTACTTCTGTTACTCAGGCTCCCACCAATATGTGTGAGAAAATGCTTCTACAGGGCTTGTCCTAAAATTCTTCAGGTCTCACTATTCTACTTCATTTTCCTACCGTAAACATGATCTATCCTGGCTATATTTTTTCTTCTATGTAGTGCATGAATCCACCTCTGCCACTCCATTTGTTTTGCTAATGTAGGGCTCCCTATCTGCTCTTCCTCGGCAACTTGCATCCTCTCTCCTATTCCTAAAATAGGAAAGATTTCTCCTCTCTCCTCATGTCACAGCGAAAATCTGCTCATTGCTCATAGCCTAACCAAACTGGAATCAAAGTGTTTTAGTGATTTTTTTAATGACATAATCAACAGACAACGAGTGATTCCATACATTCATTTCCTATATTAATAGTAAAACAGATGAACCATAATATTATATACCTATGAAATGCTCATAAATACACAAAAGTTTCCAAACTCTCTCTGTGAGAAATCCCAGGACTGCCTATTGCTCCATACCTACAGCTAGGTGCACATTTGTGTGCTCATGCACACACACACAGAGGGGTGTGAGTTACAAACTCTCTTGTTCTGAGAGCCCAGGTACTTGCAGACACCTCCAGAGGGAGATGTGGATGCTGTCACTTCATGAAGAGCCCTGCTGCATCCTACAATCCACTAATGCACCACCTGCACCTGGTGAAAAAGCATCACAGAAGAGTCCACATGCACACCCTGAGCACAAGTCTCTGATTGCTGCATCCCACACCATCAGGCTCCTAACTGCATGCAGGCTACAAAGCAAGTATTAAAAGCTCTGTTGAAGCTTTCACAACAGCATGTATCTTATTTTAACTATTCTTTTACTCAGTATTGATAACACCTGAATTATTGCAACAGACTCATGCTTAGGCTATCAGGGTCTGGATGCCTCCTCTGCAGCCTACAGAAGTTACCTTGTCTAAATTTTCCTCAATTCACAGTCTTGTGTTTTGTATCCTTCTCCCTGTAAATGTGAGAGCTGTAGGGACAATGGTAACAGCCAATTTGGATAATTGCAAAAAAGAGAAACAGGCTTCAATCCATAGCCCCAAAACTCTGTGTAAAGACCCAAATCCATCAAATCAGAAACTTGCTAGAAGAATTCAGTGCTGTGAACTGTTCCAAAATGTGGATGTTAGCTGATCCATTTCAAACTGGTTTAGACATTCCAAGGTTGTCTGGAGTTGCCTTTCTCAGAATGAAAATGGAGCATTTTGGAAAGAGTATTACCTGACATATTTTTTATAGGCTGAGAAATTAATATAATAACTCAGTGAGAGCTTACTGTGCTTTTGGCAAACCTTATTGTGTTTGTATTCTCTATCACCTTCTTAGTTTGCCTGCATTTCTCATTTCAAGCAATCAGTAATATAAAGTCATTTGAACCTCATGTTGTGGGATTGGTTACATTTTATCAATACCCTTCAATCAATCCCTGATTTCATCTTTGTTCCAGCCTCTTCTCTGAACTCAGATATTCTGCATCCTCACGGACCTGTACTTCTCATAAAAATCTAAGGTTTATGCTTCAGAAAAAAAAAATCTATATTTTTCCTTTTCTTATCTGACATTTTTGTCTGAGAAAAAAATATATTAAATCCTAATTAAGACAGATTTTTAAAAATAAATTAGGTACGCCTTTCAGAAATCAAAACTTGCTTGGTAAGCAGCAATTGATTCCTAACTTTAATAATGGAAGACATTTTAAACCACTAATACTGTTACCAGAAGATTATTTGTGAATCTATTAAAAAAGAACTAAAATTAGGTTCATCCAGAATACATAAAAGTAATTAGCTATATAATATTCACAGAGACTTAGTTGCAGCACTTCCTGTCTGAAATATTTGCACTATATTTCTGTACCTTGCTGATTCACAATTTCATTTCCGAAGAAAGCTTACCCTCTGCCCTATATCTTATTTCCCCATGTGATGTCCTAAATTGCACTTGAAGCTTTCCTTCAGAATTTTGCTAAAAATGTCAATTCATTTGTTTTGGCACTTTCTCTTTCCTAATTTTCCAGTTGTCTTCATGTTTTCACTAACATTTTTTAAAACATGACTCAAGAGTATTTCATCATGTATTGTAGATGACAGAGATCATATCCTATCAGATTAACATTTCTGCTGATAGAAAGTATGAATGATCCTGATTTTTTTCACAATTTGGCTAGACCAGAGTAGACCTAAAAAAAATCAAAATTCATTAGCTGTCCCCATGAAAAATGTATGGTGAAGATGGTGCCAGTAACTATGTTTCTTTCTCTGGCCTACTGTGTGCTACCTTTTCATGCACATCTACTGAGAGCTCAGTAGTTTTGATTTAACTCAGTGCCAAAGTTCCTTTGTTGTATTGCATAGCATCTCTACATGGAAAGGGCAAGATTCTGCCCCCTCCCCACCCCCACCCCCCACCCCCTCCAGTTATACTCATGTTCACAATTAAAACTTCTGTTATATTGAAATTATTTCTCCAGATGCCTTTGTGCTGGCCTACAGTCAGAGTGCCCCACTGCAGCGGGGTAGACAGGCAACTCATTGCCCCAGCAAGAGTTCACTGACCTGCAGTCTTCATGCACACACAGAAGGGCCCTGCACTGCCAGCTTCTTGCTGCTGAAAAGGGATATCCTGGGAACTCTCAACCTTCTGAGAAGCAGCATTGTTTACCTGAACATGATCACTAGAAGTCAAAGAAAGGGTGAAAAATAACATGCTGCAAAGCTGATCAGAATGTGCGAACCTAAGATTCAAGAAGTCCTTGCTTAGAATTTTAGTCTTTCTTTTCTCATCGTACAGTTCCTAGAACCCTTCTCCCTCCTTAGTTTCAGCCCATACAAGAAACATGCAAACATTACATTTCTCAGCAGCAGACCCTGGCTTGTTCCTCTGTTGACTCATATCAATGCCCACCACTATCTCTTACATACTCACAGGAAAACCACTGTTTTCCTCTGTTTATGCTCCCTGTTGTCCCACTGAGACCTGACAATTACACTTAGACCGAGAAAGGCCTCTAAGATAATCTCCCAGACATGATGTCTCATCTAATATCTGATCTCCTAGTCTTATTGAATGGGAAGATTTTACTAACCACCTATTCAGCAACATGTTCTCTGTTCCAACTGGTACAAACATATCAATGGCAGAAAATCTGCCAGTGATCTTTCAAAAAATTCTACATATAAAACAATCTCCATTCACATGATAAATTTAAATTAGATGTTTTACATGGTCAGTATTATGTTTGTGGGCTCTGTTTATGGTCTTCTTTCAGTGCAAAGAAAAACAGCTGAAAATGTAATTGAATAGAGAGTTGAAAAGCACCATAGATTAATATAAAATGATAAGAACTAAACCATTCAGCTTCTGTAACAATAAACATGTGTCTATAACCTATTAAAATTCTTAGAAAGAATTAATACAATGATAGATAAAAAAACCCTGAGCAATGCAATTAATTTGGTCTTTGCAAAGACTTTTAAAAACCAAATCTCCTAGAAGTGGCTCTTAAGAATATTTGGAAATCATTTGAGAGTACATCCACACCAGAGTTTTAATTGAAATTGCCCCCACTTTCTGAGGTTTGGGTTGCATTGTGGAACTGCCTCAGAGTGCACAAAAAGTTTTCCTTTCAGACAGAGCTAATTCAGATGATGCTGGGCTAAAGCAGACCTGTGACACTTCCAATGCTACTGCACATTTAAACTCCAGACTGTATCAGAAGAAATCTAGCTGAGTACAAACTCCCAAAATGCATGAAGCCTGTACATGAGGGACTTCCAACTGTTTTGGCCTACAGACTTGCTCACTCTGAGCTATTCTGCTGGCTGATGCAGACCTAGTCTGGGGCTCATATTCACCATGTGAAAATTACTACAACAATTCATCTACCCTAAGTTAGGATGTCCCTTTGGGACACTAAAAATCAACCTCATGTGAGTAACCATCTGTCTCTCAGGTAGTTAAACTAAATTGCTCAAAGCAACTTACTATACAGTGAGAACTTATATGTACTGTGGAAGGAAGCTGGTGGTGGGAAAAGACTAAGGTGGCTCAGCACACCAGTGGAGTGAAAGGACTTGAAGGCAGCTAACAGACAGTGGGGCAGATGGTGAGCCTGGGAGAATCTGGAGACCCTGGAGGATGAGGGTCAAACTGAGATGGAGCAGTGGGGCTTTCTTCAGGTGTCTATGAAACAGGGATTAGTGCTGCTTGTCTTTTGGCAAACTCTCACCCCTTTCTCAGCCACAGAGCAGAGGAGAAGGAGGAGGAGGAGGAGGAGAAGGAGGTAGGAATTTGCTGTTTATGCAGCACGTTCTCCTCTTACAAACAGCCCTCATGCCCTTTGGCATAGGCAAAGCTGTTGGCTCTGCTACTGCTGGCTACTGCCTACTCTGCCTGAGCAGCAAGTTGGCCCTGTCTGTCTTGAATGATACACCCAAAGAACAAGAGTCTTCACTGGTGTGCCAGCTTACAAGCCACCTTGCCAGCTTCCCTGACAGACAGACTCCAATGGTGGCTGTTACAACTCCCCTCTGCCTGCAGACATATCCTCTACAGTCTATAGTTCTAGTATTTTGATGAGGCTAATTGCAACTATCACAAATGACGAGTGTCCTGAGAGAATTTACTGCAGTCAGATCATATCTAACAGCTAGTCTAAATGATAGAGGTAGAAAAAAATGTATGTTAGATCAAGAAAGTCACTGAGTGTCCCTGACACCAGGCTCTTATTCTCATACTAAGAAGCTCTGAGTTTTCTTTAAATGTTATCCTTGCATTTCTTTGGTATTTAAATCTATACACTTAAAATACATTTCTCTTCAGCAATCCTCAGCAAAACAGTGTTCTCAAGACTGCAGTTTTATCTTCAACATTTCCCTGGTATTTTGCTGCTCTTTGAGTGTCACCTATCTGGCAATGCATCCTGGCCAGTAATCTAAAAAGGGAATTCCAGGTACTGTTTACACTGGCACTTTACCACAGCTCTCTCTTTCTTCCCTGATACAGCTTCTCTGTGTGCTGCATCAAATTACAATATCCTTTTCTTACTGCCATATTGTATTGCAGTCATATGAATTTGCTACCTACATTTAGGTCTGTTTCAATATTCCCTCAGAAATCAGTATTAATAATAATCATTATCCTTTTCAATATTAATTCTCCATAACAGACTTAAGCAACTGCCTACACGTTCTTTGGATCCCAGCCTCATGACTCTGTGCTTATTCATAGAAAATATTTTACATAAATTCAGTATACTCTCACTGCTTAGAAAGAGAAACAGCAGTTGAAACAGATCTGTGAAAAACAAGAGAATTAACTTGTTCTGATGAGAACAACTAAGAAGCTTGGCTGAATGTCCTACATCAGCATCTTTGGTGCATCTCCTCCACTTTGAGGTACTGGGAAATCAATTTTTTTTGTTTGTTTATGGAATATCTTGATAAAGCAAGGTTTATTTCCAGCAGTAGTTATTTTAGTAAGGTTGCTTCAATGAAAAAAGGCGGAACTTGTACCTAGTGTGCTGTGTTAGGTTCCCACAAACTCTTTCTCTCTCTTGCTTCCTCTCTATTTTTAACGTCTCTTCTTGATGCCTTGTTACTGAAGAAGCACAGCCAATTGCAAGATTCCTTGCTTTCACTGGAAAAAGCAAACCTGGCCACTCTCCAAGCTTTCTCATTTTAAGTTACCTGGAATATCATTTTAAACAGGAACCACACATATTTACTGGTAGGCAACCCAATAATTTTACTCTCTGGAGGAATTTTGGGATGTATACATCAACGGTATAAGCATAGGAAAAAAAAAGTTACTCTGAATGAGAAACCTAGTGTTTACAAAAGCAGTGTCTGATACTTCAGGGTGGAATTTGGTTTCATTCCCCAGCATGTTAAATCATAACTAGGCATGTGTGATTTAATATAGCAGAGTGATTTCCTGATTTGTTTTTAATTGCCAGTATACACAGACTGCATTTTCAGCATGAGTTATTTTTATTTTAGATGAAAGAAAATGGGAACAATAACAAAGCCTTCATGAGAAAATACTTTTCTGTAACATATCATATTGACTATGTCTTGAAAAATCTGAGTTTCAAGAAGTGTCAAGATGCCCAGAAAAGGAAAGTAACAGCCTAAGTCCCAGAACAAGAAAGGATTCAAGCACAGTTAACTTCAATAGGACTTAAATACATACTTTGTTTAAGCACATAACTAAAAATCTTCCTAAATCACAAGGGGTTTTCTTTATATATTCATACATATATAGTATATATGTATTAATCACTGTTCATGGTAATGGATTCACAAATAAGAGAGCCACGTGTAACATACACCCAACATGGTTCCCATGACATGTTTATACATAATTTTTATTCTGTATTTGCCCTATGGCTGAAGGTAGCTTGTTAGGAGGGGAATTGGCATTTGTTCATTCTCAGCCCTTCATCTGTATTAAAAGATTCACATTCCACTGTAACATTTTCATTTACAACCCCTTCAGGCCAATAAAAAGCATAATCATTTTCCTCCCCAGTAACTGCATGAACATCAGTTTTAATTTCAGCACACTTTTCTCTTCCTAAACCTTTTTGTTTGGTAACAGCTGGTCAGTACATTTCTTCATTATGCCCCTTTTCCCCAAACCAGCTATGCCACGGTGCCAGCAATATACCTTCCTGACAATCCCTTTGTCCTAATTGCTTCATCCTTTGCAATTTTATGCACATCCTACTGATGGATGCAGAATGCCTGGGAGGCATATATTACAGATTCTATTTCCTCTACCATATTTACCCAGTTCCTGTGCAAAATAAATCATATCTGTAATAAATCATAAAGTCGAGAAAGACTTCAATTAAATTTACCGGTATGGTAGACTTTGATAAAGAGTTTGTATTTGCAAATAAAAGTCTGCTTCATTTTATCCAGTGCTTTTTCAAACGCAAGCACAAAACCCTTGTTTATCTATTTGATCCTGGGAGATAAGCAGTAGTTCTAACATGCTTTAGTGAGTGTGTCTGAAATTGATTCAAAACAATTGTGGACTGTTATCAAACGATTTCTTCAGATAATCCAGAAACGACCAATAAAAATCCATGAGTTTTTGATATTCTGGCCAGTCAACAAAGCTATGTGCTGGCACAAGTACCAGCTGTAGCTAACTATATGACTGATTATTAATCTCTGCAAAATTCAAATGTAGTCTTTGTCTCATTTATGTGTCCTGCAACAACATGAAGAATTTCAATCCCATTCATTTTCTGTCACTTTGCCGCCCAGAGCAATTATTAAAGCTTCAAACTGCATTCTTAGGAGGCAGCATATTTTCTGAGGCTGCTCTTTCAAAAGCCCACTTATTCAAAGTAATTCTGCGCACTAGTCCATGACACTTTTTCAGTGGCCTCTCTTTCATGCTTTAGGAGTACTTGAACTCTTCCAGTTCTGGACATAAGATCTCTGGCATATTTGTTTAAAGAAAAACTAGGCTGCTGGCAGGTTGGACACCTTAACATTGGGTAGAACCTACTAACTCTTGTCATCTTCGTCAGTGACCTTTTTTTGTGTTCATGAGAAATCAGTAATGATGTTTAAAGCAAACAGGAAAAATAAAATTTCCAAGAAAGTGCTGAAAGACTGTCTCATAGCTTAACCTGATGGGTCAAATATTCTCACTGCTCAAATTCCTAGCAGAGAAAGAAAAAATCTTTTCAAATTAAGAAAAAGCCAACAAAATCATACAGGCAAAATTATACTACAAGTAGCACTAGTAATTTTGGTTCCATTTCAGCAAAGCTCTTTAAGACATACTTAATTTGTTTGTTTTTCTGAATTAGAGTCCTCAGTAAGATGTTCTTAATCACCTCCTTTAGTTAATGAAGGAAAATTACTTTAAGACCAAATCAGCTGGGGATTGCACCTAAAAACCAATATAAATTATGAAACTGAGTGATTGGAGTTAAAAATGGAATCTAAAGTTTAAACCATTTTAGAAACAGATATTAATAAATAATTATTATATAAATATTACAATACCTAAAGAAACCTCACCCTCTTCCTACCTTCTTCTCAGGTTAGCCATTATTAGAAAATTAGCTGATTTTCTCTATGCATCCTTCTTATGAAGAATCTTAAGACAGAAGGTCCGAAGGAGGACAGCATGAGTGGCTCTCCAAATAATTTCAAGGGAGGCTCTCCATAAACACAGAGCAGCACAGGACAAATCTTAGTGACATCTGCACCAGAGACTAACAAATGCAAACTCTTAGTAAAGGAGAATGTGGCTGCCATGAGGACTGACAAAGGAACAGGGAACTCCCAAGGATCCATGAAAGTACAGACAAAAAGCATGGGGATCCAGAGGAAGTATTTAGTTCAGGCAGGAAGCTGAGGCAGCCCTTGCAACCTGATTGTCACTGAACCATCATATTTCAGGCTAAAAGCCCTGTGAGGCCTTTGCAGGTCTATGTGAGACTGACATTCTTTCTTCCTTTTCTATGCCGGGGACAAGGTACAACTCATCTCTTTGCAGTGTTTAAAGAGAATGCCAAGGAACAGTGTAAAAATCTCAGTGCAGTTATTTTGATTCTCGTGTTCAGTAAAGACATGATGGCTGAAGTCTCTCAGGGCCCTGAATGCACTCAAGGCTTCTGCAACTTTCCCCTTAGTCCATTCCTGGGGGCTTGGCTGCCCTTACCCAAGGACACTATGGTGCAGCAGTGTCATTTTGGGCCAGACTTGGGAAACTGCTGTGAGAGACCTCCCATGGGGGCCTCCATCCCTTGCCTTGCAAGATGCATTCAGGGTTAGGCCCTTGCTTCTGGCTGTTGTTTGAGAGGTGTCTCTGTTTTAAGAATGTTTGTGTTTAGATCCCCAAATCCTCATCTCAAACCCGCTAAAGACAGCTAAAAGACCCAACAGATCCTTCTACCTGCTTTTAAGACAAATCTCTGGGTTCAGTAGCTAGATTAGGGAGAACACTCAGACTGAGGGCTCACCTCCACATGAATGGAGAATTTCTTAACCCCTACCTAGCAGTTAATCCAAATCCCCCCAAATAGGTTGATAGTATTTCCAGCAGTGGATAAGGGTGTGGTAAGACATCAGTCTCAGGCTAGACACCATTCCTCTTGAAGTCATGAGGGAGAAAGGAGACCATAAAAAACAAGAACTTCTAAGGTTTACTTTCTGGATGCATTTTATTCCTGTTATTCAAATCACAAGTTGATATATGTTTTCATTCATTAATATGATATTAGCTGTGCAGTAGACACAAACATAGACACAATACCTGTTTAGATAATAGCCCACTCACAGCTGAGTAGCTACCTCCTAACATGCAGACTCTTGCCCCCATTTTCCACCTCTTTGATCCCTGAAAATATTTACCTTACACTGAAAGCCAAAACCTCCTTCTACCTAACTAAACTACCAGCTGCACAAATTTCTGAAAAACAGTTCCAAAGCTTTTTCTAAAAAAAAAAAAAAACCAAACCAAACCAAACCAAACCAAAACAAACAAAAAAAAACAAACCAAAAGAAACAAAACACCAACCTGATCTGTTTAGTAAGGGCTATTCTCTATAAACTTGCTTTCTCTGTTCATGGATCTGTTTCCTTCTGGAATGCATCTGCTTGCTTGGTTGTAAAGGGCTTCTGAGTGATGAATCATCCACATATATGCCTGTCCTGCATGCAAACTGCATGCTGAGCTGTATCAAAAATTGGCTTAACACTTTAGAACAGCAGCTGCAAGTTTGGGTCTGACTGGGAGCTTCTCAACACTTCATACTTTGGCCTGTGTAATTTTTGTTGTTTGAAGACAAATTTTTGAACTACTACAGAGAAAGGGAAGAGAAAAAGGAAAAAAAAATCACTGAAGTATGAAAAACAGCACACTTAATTTAGCAAACTGGCTCCAAATAATTAAAAGGGTTGTCGCTGCATTCTGGGCAGAAATGCCCATGTCCATCAAACTGTCTTAGGTCCAGGTGCCTGAAAACAAGATTTTATCAGCTCAATTAGCAAAAAAATAATCCCTGAAGTGGCTGAGAGACTGACTAAAATTCTCTGTGTTTCACAGGAGACATAAAGGGAAAGAAAACAAAGATGTACCAGGAAACACGGAGGAGAATTGGCACAAGGGGTGGTTATTTTTGGTGGTTACAACAGAATTCCTGCTACCAATTTACACTTCGAATTTACTCATATAAATATAAAGCATTCATGCAGTTCATCTGTCATGTACACCATGTGGCTGTGCTGTCAATTTTGTCTAAGGCAGGGATTACACTGGGACGCCTCCAGGAGCAGCACTGATCTCTCACTCACACTAAGCAGTATGCAGCTTGCTATCAATAGTCAAGCAAACCATGTTTTACCTCCATTTATCACAGCATGGTTCAGCCAGGAATTGCAGGTTTCAACAAAAGTGAGTAATTTTACCAGTAAGGCACACACAAACTCAAGATGCCCTTCACCGCTCTCAAAATATCTTGTTTTCCTGGATCGCGTCCATAGCCTGTATGTCAGCGGTAGATGTGGTCTAGCTGAAGAGACTCAGTCAGATCCAAAGCATGAAGTGGGGGGTTCAATATAGGTATTTATGTTGAACCTGCCTTTCCTTCATTTCCATGTAAATTTGCGGCATCCCGGGTGCAGTCCGGAGCCAGCTGTGCTCGCGTTCGCGGCACCGCCACTCCCCAAGGCATCCCTGGGGCCATAAACTGTAGAACCGGGGCACACCCCGTGCGCTACAAGACTTTGCTACGAAGAGCCTAGAAAAATCCAGTGGGGCTGATGGAAAAATCCCGGCCTGGGCGGGCGGGGCTCGGCCTCCCACCCAGCTGAACAAGCGGCCGATACGGCGGGAGCGGGGCCGGCTCTGCCCCAAGGTCAGCTAATCGGGGCACCATGAACAGGAACCCGCGGCGGCAGCGGCGCGGCCCCCGCACAGCGCGTCGCGGCCCGCGCCCCCTGGCGGCGTCCCGGGGCGCAGCCGCCACCTGCCCGGGCCGGGGACACCGAGCCCGGCCGGGAACGCGGCGGGACGGAACGGGACGGGATGGGATGAAACGGTACGGGGACGAGACAGGACTGGACGGGAATGGGACGCGCTGCTAGGGTCGCCGGAAAGCGGAATGGGAGCAGGACCGGCTCCCGCTTTACGGGCGTGGTAGCGACTGACAAATCCTGTCCAGGACCTGCAGCCTGAGGGCCGGCCCGCGTACTCCTCTCTGCCCTCAGGTCCCGCTGTCTCCACAGTCCTGCTGTGCATCCCAGATCTTCTCTCTTGTGTAGGAACAGTGCGTTTAAATGAATTTTCTCAAGCACAGTCTTTGGCAGGCTTCAGAGAAATTGAGCAGTCCAGTTAAATCCCTTGATGCTGCGTCCTTTTTATTGCAGCAGACCTGCAATACTAAACCTTGTGTGACCACAGTCCCCCTCAGCCCCCACACAGTGTGCCTTGCTCCAGGGTGGAGTGTCCTTGGAGTGCTTGCTAGTCCAGAGTGTCCCATGAGTTACAATGGTGGCTTCCCTGGCCTGCGACCCAAACCACAAGGGCTCTCTGAGCTACACTAGTTGTTTGTCTTTGGGACAGGGAAGCCCCTCTGTGATGCTGTGTGAACATGTTCTCAAACCCAAATGTGAGTAATTCTTCATAGCAAGAAAATTGCATTTATGTGTAAGCAGGATAAGCAGAGTGTTGAAATATACTTCTTTCAAAGAACTCTGCTTAATCTTCTGAATAAATCATTTCTGAGAATAACAGCAGTAACAAGCTATTCATTTTAGTATTAAAATAGCAAGAATGTATTTTAAACCAACTCTTTTTTCTGTCCCAGGAAATGGCCAGCCTACCTCCTTTTTAAATACTATTTTTATAACTCCCGGTGGCCTGGATTCAGGATGGAGTTAATATTTTTCTCCATGACGCAGTAGGCAGAACATGCTGAAACTTTATGAAGCCAGAAGTGTATTCTCTATGATAAACAAAAACAAACTAAAAAAAAAAATGTCTTAAGAGCTCTGCAACTCATATGGCTTTTGCCATCTGGCACACAGTCCTGGCACACTGTAAATCTTTGCAAGTGCTATCTCCTTTACAGACCCTAATACATAAAACCCATATGCCAGAGGCTCGTAGAGGCCAGCCCCTCAAGCTGCAGGCATCACATAGTGGTGTGAGAGGAAGACAAAACTTTTGCAGCATTTCAGATGGAAAAAAAATCCATCACCTCAAACCGTAACAGTATGGACACTGACAGTGAGGAAACTTTCAGTCATGATTCCTTTCTTTAGAAATGTCACCAATCACACTCAGCACGGAGAGCTGGGAGTTGAGCAAAGGCAAAACAGGAGAGGGGGATTGAATGTTGAGTGCTTTAAAGATAATTCCAGGGTTATCTCTGGAAAAAATTAAAACAACTCGCATTGAGACATTTAGTAATACAAGATATCAAGGTTACATTTGATGAATACCAACCCTAATGACAAATATACTCTGTGTAAATCCAAGCTCCATGACTTTTGGCAAGGATATAAGCCAGCAGCTCAAAAGTCCTGGCACAGAATATCAACATGCCCATAAATTTCCACAGGCACAAATACATCTGTTAAATCATTCCTCTATGCTTCCCTCCAATATATAAAGTTGTAAGTGTTGACCACTTCATCCCCAAGCTCTGTCACAGGCCATACCTGACCTGCCCAGAACAAAGGGACTGGAGCCCTGAGGAAGCTCTAAGCAGATTCCCTGAGGCAGTATGTCTCTTGCCCAGCATCTGAAAGCACACTGAAAAGCCAAAGGCCCTTAAAAAGTTAGATCATGCTGAATAAGGACTGTCCTTATGGATTACTACTGGATTTTGACACCAGAAGGCATAATCAGGTCTAACCCTATGAATAATACACATGTAGTAATGGGTGCAGCTCATCTGCTTTCTAGACTCAGAATCTTTTTGATCTGCTAAAAATTAGGCTGATGAAGATACAGTATGTCTGCATCTTCCCCAGAACTTGTTTGCTTTCTCTGAGGAGCCATCACCATTTCTGACCTGAACTGGAGAAACAGTAGAAGTGTTGTAGGGTAATTACAAAATATTTCATTGGGGCATTTTGCCCAAATATTGGAGGTTACAGAGGAGCACTTTCTAATGGCATCACTGATGAAAGAACATCCTATTTAGACTGCTGCTGCTGTGTCTAGATTATCCTGGAAGGTGGAGGATGACTGAGGGGGTTTCTACGCAAACCATCAGCTTAATGTCTGAACACACTCAGAGGATTATACAACTTAAAGAGTACATTAAGGATGAAGTATAGTAAGAAAAAAATAATCCAATCTGGAAAAACAGTGTTTGTTCTCTATCCATGCATCCTCTTAAAATTTGAAATTAGTTACATTTTTGTTCTTGGATAACTTCATCTCTCCTTTGCATAAATGCAAAACATTATTAGAATTCCTACCATAATAGTGCCAGCCGCAACTTTCATAGCCATTCATGGCCATTTTCTCTGACTTAGGAGTATACCAAGAGAAGAGGAAGAAAGCACCTCTTCTTCACATGCCATCCAGTGACTTTTATCCCAATATGCACTCTCCACTGTACACAATATTCAAGTACAGAAACTCTACCAACATTTTGGTACTGTTGTAATATTTTAATTGAAATGATAAAGAGATTTTTAAATAGATAAAGAGATTTTTAATTTGATAAAACACTAAAGTTTGCCTGGTTGTAAATGTAATGCTAGAACTGTAGTAAAAGAGTTTGGCTATGGTGTATTATTTTTTATACTCTTAAATTTTTAATTGTTATTCTATTATAGTAATTGATTCTTCTTACCATAGCAGCTGAAAACTCTTTCATACGCTAAGATTTCACTATACCAGGAACCATACCATGGAAAAAAAGAGGGAAAAAATAGCCTGTTCCCCAAAGCCTTTAAATTTAGGGGTACATACAGCAAGTCCCTTGTAGTAGAGAGGTTACAAACTGGGAAGTTCAAGAAACAGTAAAGCCAATTTGATCAATATAATGGATTGACAGACATTGAGACAATCTAGCTGCCCTCAAGAGGTTTGCGGAAAATTTTGCACAGGAGAATTTTAAGAAAGGTTCACAGGTAGAATCTATGACCTTCTCACTACATGAAAAACAGACTCAGAAAGGCATATTCCAAAATGTTAATGGGTGGATGATAGATGCTTGAATCCTAACGTGACAGCAAGTGGAGGCAAGATCTTAAAGCTGATCTAAAGAGATGAGTGGGAGAAACAATGTGGGAGGAAGCCTGAGTGGGAAGAGCAGGACACTGCTCTGCAGAGATTGAAGAACAGGGAGGCCGCTTGTTGATGCACAGAAAGAGATGAGTCTGTCAAAGACAGGAATGAGAAAACCAGTCTTTGCAGCAGAATTTTCAATGAATCTCCTTCCTTTTATCAAGTTTAGAGAGGAAAAAAAAAGACATAGTTTTGAGATATAGCAGGTTTTTCACAAGGTAGAAAGAAACTGCCTGTTGCAGACACTATAATGGAAAAATCTGTGGGATTTAAGCACAGCACTACAGCACAGCTCCAGAGAAGTCTGAGTACAATGATGTTATTTATTGTCTAGGAAAAACATTCTGGGTAAGGATGGAGGATTACATCTGAGCCTGAATATGAGAAGGTTTTAAGATGCTTTGTTGGGAGTATGAGAAGTGGAATCTCTTTTTCTATTAAGTGTTAAACTACCATTTCTGTTATAAATAGGAAAATATATGTATCATATAGTTTTGACAGTAATATCTACCTATGATAGAGAGCACCATGGTAAAGTGAGTGATTGAAAACAGGGACAATAGCTGAGGAAGTAAGAGGAGGCAAATATGATTCTGGACCTTATGTTCAACAGATGTAGCGGAAACTACAGTGAAAAAATATTCTATATATCCTTTGTCATTTAAAATTATTAAGCAAGAAAAGTGAATGAAAGGCCAAGTCAGAGTTGGCTGAGAGATTTCGTTTCATCAGCATTTTTTATTGAAGTGAGGAAACCAAAGGCTGTCTGTTCAGATCATCTTTTTAGGCATCTTGTTTAAGTTCAATTTCACGATGAATTTAAGCTGATCTAAAAACAGCCTGATGCTGAGATGCATAGTCCAGCTCTCACCACATTTCAGCTGCTTCTTTTCCATTATCAAGGTAAACAAGTTTAAAGTTAACCTTGGAAGAACATCACTAGTTTTAAGCAATATTAGTGGATTGACCTGATCTTCCCATGACTGAAAAGGTCACAACAGCTAATGCAATGGAGTGTACAGAAATTATTAGTTCTGGGTGCGATGGAGAGGGGAAATACAGAACAGCATAAAAACAGCTTTAGAGCAACTTTAAAACAGTAATACCAGAGAGCCAAAACTTGTGTCAAAAGTAGGTGCTCTGAATGATGATTAGAAGTCTCCAGGTTTTCTAGGCTTTGTGCATTTCTCTCCATTGTTCAATGATTTTACACTAGATGAAAAAATCGCGTATATAAAAAATTATAAGAAATATGTCATATTCCGTGATTTACCATTTTTCATGGAAAAAAAAATTGCCACAGTTTTTCTTCCACATTTTTCAGTTCTTACATTCCACAGAAATGCAGCCTTATTCAAAATTAATTATGTAGTTCAGATTGTGGGGGATTCAAAGGCTGTAGCAAACTTTCACTTTTGAGGAATTTATCCTTATTTTATTTGCAAATTTGGAAAAATACAGTGTCATAGTCTAAACAATTGAGTTGGCTTTGTTTTTTCCAAAATATCATAAAAAATTCAAGTTGTTCATGTCTTCTCTGTTCTGGTTCTTGTTTCATCATGGTTGTTTTTCAAAATAAATAATTTTGAGCTTGTGCCTAATACTGTGTTTGTTAAAAAAAAAAAAACAAAAAAAAAACAAAAAAAAACCAAAAAAAAACAAAAAAACCCCACAAAAACAAGCCAACAACAACAAAAAAATCCCCATTATGTAGCAAATAAAAGCTTGGCAGGATATTGTTGCAAAAACTCTGCAATTATTCCATCACACATTAAAGAAAAGAAAAAAAGAAAAAACGAATAATAAATACAGCCCCAGCACATATTTTCTGGGAATATTTTGCCATTGAAATTTACTGACATTCATGTTCACTGAACTTATAAAGTGCAGGCTTAAGCTCATAGAAGTAGACTTTAGACCATTCATTATTTTATTAATACCTGTTTTCGTGCTTATCCAATCAGGTAGCATCAATAATGTGTGATTAATCATGCTTACTCAATTAAGCAAACCAGCTCATAGTTTAAATATCTAATAATGACCCTTGAGCATACTATAAGTGAATTTAAAAATGCATGGAATGCATTCCCACTGTGGGTGATTTGGGGAAGACACTGTTATGTGTTGTGGATAAATCTCAAGGAAAATAATTACATTTTTCACTTTAATTAATGTTTATCTCCAGCAAAATGACACTGAACTGATTTTACTTGTATCCATAAATGCCAGTGAGGAAAAGCATTGTCTTTTTAGACATATTTTATCTGCTCTGATTTGCTCTCTAATCTTCATTCCTTTTCCTCCTCCTTTTCCCACTCATTTACTGCTACATATCCAACTATTGAGATCTAAAGTATGTTGCCCGTAGTTTGCATTATGATTTTATATCACATGGTATTTTTGTATCTTTCATATCAACGTGTCTTAACCCTGTCAAGGTTTCATAAGAAAACATGACATCATAAAAAAGGACTGTCTAAATTTAGAACTAGGAAATCAAGTGGGGAAAATAAGTTGAGAAAACTAAACAAGGGCTTCTATTGCAGTAATCGCACTGAAAATTGTGCAACATATCCATTCTTAATGAAACAATATGCTGAACAGATCTGTTCTAATGATACAAGTGTACACAATATCTTTCCTATTTTAGGAATCCACACAACATCTAAAAAAAGATGTTTGAAAATCAAACAAATAGAGTCTGTAACTCTAAGCTATGCAATTATAAAGAAAGATGAATTAAAATAGAAGTGCTGAAACAATTCAAACTTTCAACAAAATTTATTAGAACAATTAATATATTCAGACAATACAAGCAACATTGTTCTGAATTCTGTGCAGAATGAGAACTATTAAAGAGCAAATTCAAAAGGGCATGATCTTCCTTGTCATGAGCTGAAACTAAGCATAGATGCAGCTCTGGCTTTGCCTTTGCTGTTGTGATTCTTTTAGTGGTTATGGTGGTACAAAAGACACTGTCAGACATCATCTCATAACTTCTGCCCTGTTTTATCTGGGGGCCTAGCATAGATTGGAATATCCTGTATCCCATTTCCAGAGGCCCATATTAATCCTTAGAGGCCTTCTGTTCAGGAAAGTTAACTTTAAGCACATGCTTAATCAGTTTCCTGAATCAAAACCTAGAAAATCGAGTTTGTTTTTGCAATTTATAATAGATTTTGTTCACATATTTTTATCATATTAGTAGAAACAATTCACCTTGATACCTTTATCCTTTTTAATAATAAGTGTGAAGATTTCCAACTGAAGTTGTAAAATAACCCTTCTGAAATATATGGGAAAGGAAACACCCCAACAATACATTTGCTGAAACTATGCTGATTCTGCTCTGACATTCACCAAAGATAATGAGATACAGTTACCTTCCTATTGCTTACAACTCTAGTTATTAATGAGGCTGAGGTAGTTTTTTCTCTTATAAACCTTCATGTGTGTATTTACATGAAATCAATAGCTGACAAAAAAAAAGACTTTTTATTTTTAAAGGACATTAATTTTACTGTAATGCTTATGATGTGATTCTTGGGTCTGTCCTGTGAAGGCCCAGGAGCTGGACTTTGATGATCCTAATGGGTCCCTTCCAACTCAAAATATTCTGTGATTCTGAAATTATGTAATATTTGACCCACTCTATTAGACTAAGATGATCATCTATGAATAGAATTAGCTCTATTACCTAGAATTTATGACATATGGTAGGATATAGTACAGCTATCCCATGATACAAGATGTTGTGTAAGCACTGTTTGCATTACTTTAAAAGAAAAAGGGTTCATCTAAATATAAAGCAGTCTGATAAAATTATCTCATTGGTCTCTGAGGTTCTGACCACTTTATTATGCTTAATCCTTTAATACTTAAGAAAAATTACATCCTTTCAACAGTATATAAGAAATATATTTCTCTTTGTAAAGAAATTCTTGGCTGTCAAACTTTGTAAAAAGCAGCAATTCATCATACTTCATCCACAGCATCTGTCACTGAATTTGGCTCTTTTCTACTTACTCAAATGTGAGAAATATTTCCACAGGCCTACATTTTATAGAGTTGACATGCCAAAAGTTCACTGACCACACTGTCATCTTCATAATAGCTTTGTTTGCTAGTTAGTTGTTTCTGAGTGCACTTATTCAAAAGGATTTTGAAGCTGCTGATGTGTTGTATTTGGTTCTTTTGAAATGCTGAAAACAGTGTCTTATTATGTTTAGCTTTTAGCTTACCTTTGTAACCAGTTCTAATTGTTTAATTTACTCATGCTCTTTTAAGGTGGACAGCAGAAAAATCCTCTTTTTTCAAATTACCTGAAGATTATCCTTCAGTCAAATGTCATTACATCAAATTATTTAAAAAATAGCTTTTTTATTGCAACTAAAATTACAGCTGTGAGGTAAATGCACTCAGGTGGAACTTAAGAGTTCAGGGCTTGGCCAAGGCTTCTCTGCCCAGCATTGGTCAGGTCTCTCCATCTTCTTGCATCTAAGTTTATCCTTTGTAAAATGGAAAAAGTAGCTCACCTCTTCTTCCCCTCCCTTGTGCACTACTGGAATTTTATGCAATGAGGATCAAGAGAATTCACTAATTATACAAGTAGAACCACAATTTGTGAACAAACTTAACAGATTCATGATTTTAAGACTAAGAGTACTCCCACTGAGACACTTCCTATGTGACCTATCTTTTCACAATTTTTAGGACTAGTCACAAAAATGTAAAGATTACTGTTGTATCTTTGCAATTAGATCGCATTTTTGCTATTAAATTGCCTTTTGTTCCTGTTTTTAAGAAAGACTTAGAGAGAGCTCCTGACTTAGCATGATAATGACCAAGAAACTGCATTTCCCTTTGTATCATGACATTCTGAATCCAGGCAGAAGGTTAGATCTAGCCTACCTTTTTATGACACTGAAAACAATACATGTTTATCTCTAAATATCAGGTGCACTTTTCTTCAGTTGTCAGTTAGACCTTATTCTGTTGTTAAAAGATTTGGCAGTTTGCAACTATTAAAAACAGTTTGCAAGGGATATTGTTGTCCTTGGCTGAGTTTTGCATTTTAGCTGTATCCCTATTTTAAACCTCTGTATTTTCCATGTCACATGAATTGTCAAGGGTCATCTTTCAGAAGAATGGACAACAGCCTTCACTACAAGCATATAGAGTATAACTATCTTCCCAATATGCTGTTTATGTATTTTATATATTTGCTTAATGTTTACTTAAATGCACATAAAATAATATCTGCTTGTTGCATCAATAAAAAATAGACTATAAAATCATCACAAAAATGAAAGTAGAATGATAAAGTATTCTTTGTATATTCACACCAGCAGCAAAATGTAGAAATAACCTAAATTGAATATTCCCAGAGCTAAAATTTTCAAATAAAGGACAACTCATGCTGTTCAACATTTCTCATTTTAAAGTAGCATGCCTTGTAGGAGAACAAATAAATTTGAGCTATTTCAGTTTGGACAGAAAATGAATTCTGATTTGCAGACACCTTCTCAGTAATTTCTATTCTTAGCAGCAGAAGAAATTCTGAGTACCTCTGTGACTTACGTTATCTGATACCTAATATTTCTGAGAAGTTTTTGAGGGGGTGGGATGAATTCCCACATGAAGAGACCATGGGTATGCACGTATTTGCTCCAAATGTAATGCTGTAAGTTTCCTTTAGAAGAGGAGTGTCTAAAGTTAAAAGCATGTCTTTCTTTTTAATTGAGATAAACTAGGCTTATTGATTGATTTGAAATAATTAAATTCTACTTGAAAAATATGCACTATCTGCATTTATATCTTGTTTAAATAAGATTTAAAGTAATTCTTCTGATTCTTCTCCTTCTCACATTTGTTGTAAAGCCCTTACAATGGAAAAGAATCATGTCTTGTCCTGATAAAATACCTGTGATTCTCTGTGTTTACATGAGTAAATTTTACATAAATGTTTACATTTCCAAGAAATAACTAATTGCAAAATATGCTCAAAAGATTTCTCCAAGTCTTTTACTTTCTGATATGTTATACTCTTAGTAGAAAGAGACTTCTCAGTCTTTGAATATCTAAACCAATATCTGTAAGCATCAAGTATGAAGTTAACACCAGTTAGGAATACAACCTTCCCACTGGGCAGTCATTAGAAAGTTGTTCTTTCTGATTCCTATGTAAATATCTAGGTTGGATTCCTAATAAAAATTCTGTGAACTTTAGCTGAAACAAAAATAACAGAACTATTTGAGGTTTGTTACAGTCACTTCTATATCCAGCTGACCTTGTCCCAATTTAGCTTTGTTTCCTTTTTCTGTGTGGCTTCTCGGAAATTGCTTTGAAAACAAAATCTACTCAGAGGGTCAAATCCTGAACATCTTACTCTGATAAAACCTCTATCTAGCTCTGCAATGCAAAAAAATTGTCTTTGCTCTCATTTTGTTCAGAATCAGAGCTAAAGTATAACAGCTAAGCCAATGAGAACCTAGAACAAATTAGGATATATTGAACATAGTTAATTTGTGCCAAACAAAGTTTCATGAAAGTGGAAAAAAATTTCTACTGGTTCAAGCATACAGGAATCTTAATGGTAAATAATGACTGTATATTTAACATTAAGAATAGGGGAGTGGGGAGGAGGGGATTAAGATGTGGAAAAATTTGGGGGAGGAGGAGGGGCTTTAAGATGTAGCAAACTAATTTTACCTGAGAAGATAATTTTGACTTCAGCAAAGTGTTTTCATTTCAGACTATATGCCAAGCACTAGACTACACTTTTAAAAAGCAAGTACAGAGCACTTTTTCCAGGTTTTCATCCTGAGATGAGAGGGGAGGAAAGGGGTAGTGCACATGTCGCTTGCCTCCTCCATAGGAGAAGTTACATTGTCCAGTTCTTAGCATTGCACTGGACTGTAAAGGAAGATCAGCACAGCTCTCTGACTCTTTGCCCCTTTTTGCCCCATACTGGGAGCATGTACTACTTGTATTACTTACCTGGTAACACTGCGAAAATCATTCGTTTGGGTTGGGGTTTTTTTTCCTCTTTTCTATAGTTTCTTGCTCTTCCTCAGGTTCTCTATTCCAATTATCTTGACCTTTTTTGTAAAGTGCTTTAAAATGTTTATCAAAAATGCTACACTGTTTATATTCATTTTTAATTGAAACAATAGGAAACAATTGCAGGATCACTGGCAATTTCTACAGCAGTTTTGGTTTTAAGTAGACTGACAGTCTGTTCCATGGGGATCAAGTATGTACCAGCAAAGTTTAAACTTCTGTCCCTTTTTCTCGAATATGTTAAAAATTTATATTCTGCTCTGGTAAACTAAAAGCATCTCAAAATTTACATCTCAAAAAAACTCATAAAGCAGAGTTTGCCCAGGGACATAATATACATTTATTGTGAAATACTGTAATAAAAAATCAGAAGGCTTAATTTGTAGCCACCATTGCATTGTGAGCATTTCGTAAGCAGAAGATAGACTTCTAACTGATAATTTCCACATAAATTCTTCTGATCGTGTAAGTGGTCACAATAGCCAAGCACAAATCCTTGTGTGTGTGGTCCTGGCCCCTGTAAGTGTTGCAATGCTTCATTAATGCAGCTGATTGCTAAGCCTCAAATGCTGCTTCTCAGCATACTGTCAGTGGCAAAGGATAGATCTTTCACAGCCTGAGGAAGGCACAGCAAATGAAGCACTCCCCAGTGCAGACCTGGGCTGCACTGACCTCCACAGTTGCATAGGTAGACTGTACAAACTCACTGGCTGTCCTTGGCCTTTCTCAAGTCACCTGCATGCTACGGTACAAAAAAAAAAAAAAAATTTCTAAGTATAGCATAATGCATCTGTGAAAGCCATACTTTGCAAACCTTTTCTCTGTCTCCTGTTGTCTCAGAAACATGGAGGGAAATACAGCTTTTTTCATCCTTCTCACTCTACGCAGAGTAATAAACTCCTAAGTCTAATAGAAATAGCTACAGGATTAAGACAAGAAGGATCTGTGGGCCAGTATGTCATGCTCATCTATTCTGATGTTTGTTTCTTCTAGTAGTATAGCTGTTGATCTTGTGTGGGACTATCAACAAATGCTAAACTGAATGTTATTGCTGCTGAGGTAAATGTTAATGCTACCATAAGGAGAGCAGGTGCCAAGAACTTGTGAAACAGGTGCTACAAAATATATAGCTAAATTTGGAAGAGATTTTTGGATACCACCTACATGGCAGAGCTTGCAGTGTTCATTTCAAACTCTAAACATTATCTTGCGGAAACCCCCCACAAAAAAGTATTTTGAGAGGAAGTCAGCAGCAGCGTGGATACACAGTCATAAAAATATGGCAACAATTTCATAAGATGATACACTCCTAGATGAACAATAAAGCACTTATTCAGCATACAAAATTCTGCATTTTTCATTTTATGATCAGAAAAAGATTTGCAAGAAAAACACTGACATAGAGTTTTGAAAAAATACTATCTTCAGCAGCCAGTAGGATACGAGTTATTCCCAAGACCATCATGAGTTCTAAAATCTTTTAGAGAACAATAGATTAACCTTACAATGTATGTCATAGATAAATTATGATCTGTTAACTGAAGTACTATACTTTAAAGTAAACAGATACAGTTGGTTCAAAAAAAAAAAAAAGGTCTTAAAAGAATGCTAAAGTAGCAAAATAATAAAATGTCATGATTAAAATTACTTTGATTTGACCTCCTTGAACATATGCACTGTAACAGTCTTGTTCTACAGTACACAAAAGTTCCTGGCAAAGTAAAGATTTTTCAGGTCTCCCTTTGGTAAAACTAACTAAAAGAGAACATTTCTTTCTTTCTATCTATCTCTTTTGTGTCATCCACTATCTGTCTCAAACTCTAAATGGTGGGAGAGAAATATGGCATAAATTAGGCATATAAATTAGCCAAATGAAGGTTACACATGTTATATGCACAGAATTAGACACCCATTTGCAGAATTTAGTCAGAAAGTTTGAGTGAGAAGGTTTGAGACTTTTACCAGTAAGTCTTCAACTCTACTGACCATATAGAACTTATGTTCTCAAAGGTTTACAACCTGGACATTCCTTAGATTGGTACATTCATCTGTCTTATTTCAGAATTGTTCCTTCTGTCTTTCAAAATAATCATGATGGTGATGGTAGAGCTTTACAAAACATTAGTTTTTGAGAAGTGAAGATGACTGAACATTTGCACAAATACTTCTTTACTTTTCACTCATTATTTTTCTTTTGCATTTAAGTTAAAATATAAAATCTGCAGAAGATAAATGTAAAAAAAATTTGTTGACATTGGCAAAGATATAGGCAATTGTAATGAGAAAGACTATGCAATGTTAACTTTGAATACTAGTACTAATTCCACCTAAAATACAGCAATTTCAATATTATTTACTCCATAATGGAGAAATGTGATGGAATTTAGACTTTTATATTTATGTAGTGTTATAGTATATTCTCAATAATTAATTATTAATGAAATTCATCTAAAAAACTGTAAGGATCAAATTCCTCCCAGAATAACTGAAGCAAGGTCAATTCCAATGGTCAGTTTGACCCAGTATGCTTACTATTGCTTCTGCAACAGTCTTTTGAAAATGCAGTCTTGAAGGATGGAAAGAATGAAGAAGAATTTAAAAAGACCACAAGGTCTAACACTATGAATTCTTCATTTCCATTCTCTGGCTTGTTTAAGGACTCTTTCCTTGTTCTTAGAAGTGCATTCCCCAGAAATTAAGTAAAATCATTCCCTATTTTGCTTACCAGAGTGCAGAGGGAACCCAGCCAAGGTATGTTCCCGTTCTGCTCCAGCTTACAAAGCAAGTCTTAATTCTTGATGGAGTCAACTGCTCCCAAAGGCATGTAGCAGTACCATAAATATTTCAAATACCAACTGTATGCTGGGAAGCTCCAGGAGGCATTGGGGTCTCAGTGGAACAAGATGACTCCCCTGGGAAGTCATGAGGTTGTGTAATGCTGAGCTGTGTTTACAGGGATAACCAAGCTTCCTGTGTTGCTTATTAAAACTTAAAATACTTCTTGTTCCTTTTAAATCTACATTTGTGGTTTCTTATTAACTGTTCCTTTAGCATATTATCAAAGTCTGATGATACGAAGTCCAGTGTGTGCATTCCTTTACTTTTAGTCCAGTTTCCACAGGAACATGTCTTGCAACTGTAGCATTTGTAAGCCTTCAGGTCACCTGTTTGCAAGCTCCTAGTAAATTTGGTAGCTACTTTTCCCAAATTCAAGGAGCTAGAAGACTTACCTGCATACGTTTCCTACAAGTCTCATGAAAAATAACTGGACTTGGACACTGGGGGGTGTAGTGGGTTGACCTTGACTGAATGCTAGGTGCCCACCCAGCCATTCTGTCACTCCCCTTCCAAGCCGAAAAAGGGGAGAGAGAATAAGGTGGAAAACAACTTGTGGGTTGGGCTAAGTCAGTTTACTAAAGGAAAAAACAAAAGCTTGTGCATGCAAAAGCAAAACAAAAATTAACAAGGTTTATTCTCTGTTCTTCCCATCAGCAGCGATGCCCAGTCACTTTCCCCTAAGCAGGGCTTCAGCACATGTAATGGCTTCTTAGCAGGCAGCCGTTGTAAACAATGAATGTCCCCTTTCCTGCTCCTTTCCTTAGCTTTTATATCTGAGCTGATGTCATATGGTATGGAGTATCCCTTTGGTCAGTTTGGGTCAGCTGGGCTGGTTGTGCCCCCTCCCAGGATTTTGCCCTTGACTGGGTAAGGGATGTTACAGTGCTGATGCTGTGCCAGTGCTGCTCAGCAGTAGCAAAAAACATTGGTGAGTTATCAACACCCTTCAAGCTACCAATGCAAAGTACAGCACTGTGAGAGCTGCTATGGGGAAATGAACTCCAGCTCAGTCAGACCCAATACATAGTGATACAGACATTGCTGTCCTGGCAGCAATGGCTGCAGTGTGAGTACAGTCATGGTTCGGCATAAGACAGTCCACATGGAAATTCATCCTCAGATACAAATGATATAAAATTGCACTTCATTATTTCCACTGCTTCTGGGACTACTTAATTTAGGTAATATATCTACAGTGAAAAATCAGATGGCAGTAATATCTTTGTTAATTTATGGATCATTAGCAAATTTTTATACTAATGTACATAAACAGCAAGACATATCAATCACCTGATCCAGTTCCCATCAACATCAAAGGAATCTTTCCACTGAGTTAAGCGGGAACTGGACTAGACCCATGCATAGTATTATATCATAAATAATTATAATAGAAACATTTTAAAACAATGTTATTTTGAAAATACTCAAAAGTAGAAACAAAAGGAAGATTTTAATCTGGTTTCAAATGCTGTGGTAGATTTCACTTATATAAACAGTAAAACAAAATAAAAATACAAATTCATATTCATAAAGGCATAAATGAGTGTACCATAAGTACAAGTAATGTTCACTTCCTTCACTGTTCCTGCAACTTCATTATATTTTGGAAATGAAACTTTCCATTATGCTAGTTCTTGTTCAGTTGCACTCTGCTTACAGAGGTGGCTTTCACTGAAGTACAGGATGGCCAAAGTTATTCTGCTGGATGGAAAATTAATGTATATGAGGTATGGGATTCCATGACTCCTTTTTTAAAAACATCTATATAAATTAACATGAACATTTTCAGAAGACTTGGCTTTCTTGGATTCATGGAAGTCCTACAGAGGCTTTGGTAAATTGAGGAAATATTTCATATCCTCCAGTAGACGGCTATTCCACCCAAGAGAACATTCACATGCTTTTGAACCTAAGTTAAAGCTCAGTTAAGAAGCTATTAACTGTCCAGATTAATCCTGCATGGAAAAATCTAGCATGGGGAAATGGAAATTCCATGGCAAACTCTTAGTAGAGCTTCTGCTGTATTGTTCTTTTAAGCATAAAGAAGTGTTGTGTTCCCACAGAACAATCAGTGGGCTCAGTCCAATGGGTTCTCACTGAATTCATCAGGGTCTTGGAGCAGCAATCTCACTTAAAACTTCTTTGTCTTCTGATTGCATTTTGGATCTCCATCTCCCAAAATCTGTACTATCAAGTTCTCCCTCTCTTGTTGTGACTTTCACAGAAACAAGATTTGGAAAGTCACTGAAATTTATATAGTTTAAATGTCCTCACAGCAAAGCTAATGTTAGTTAAGAACTCCTACTGGTAGGTCTAGGTCTAGGTCTCTGGTTTTGCTTCTCCTCAAAGGAAATCTTCAGGCCTATGAAAAAGCATCCAAAATAGAAGGAAGTTCCTGAAAAAAACCACTTTCTCCATGCATAGGATTTGTCTTGGGGTTATGTTTTTTTGCTGCTGGAAAGTGATTACACTTCTTAAGCATACATTAAGCTACTCACCATTGTATCAGTACATGTGTGTGCTCACCAAATACTGTTTTAAAGAAAAAAAAAAAAAAAGAAAAAGAAAGAGAGAGAGAGAGGAAAAAGAGATTAATTTAGCAGGAGGAATATTGATTTGCTGTATCCCCTTTGAAAAGTTTCCCAGATACAGCAAGATGAGATATTAATGAGATAGATGAAAAAGCACTAGGGAGTTAAATCCTCCATGTCCATCATTTCCCTAGCTTGCCATTATAGTCAGAGTTTTCTTTTTCCCTTGTGTGATTATTTCCACACAGAACAGACATTCCTGCAGATTCCCTCCTCTCCTGAAATCAGAGCACAGCATTACAGTAAGGCTGGACCAACGCTCACAGCTCCATCTCACCTCCACAAGCTCCCTGTTTCACTGTGGCAGGGGAAGCACCACGTTCCCCACCAAACCTTCACTATTTATGTCCCTCTCTGCAGGTATCGGGTGCACCTGGTGCAGCCAAACCTTGGCAGACCCACAAAGTGCTTTTGGCTGTCACCTCTAGAGGATGCCCAGCTGTTTTGCCTTTCTATCCCCTTTGATGTTTGCTACCCACTAATACGAGTGCTGTGGGTGAGCCAAATCATTGGGACATTCCCTGCACCTGACCCAGACAAGGAGCTGGAGTCAGTGTGGGGCTTGTGTCATGAAAGACAGAGGAGATGTTGGGGCAGATTTGCAAAGAGACTGACCCATGGATAAGGAAAATACATAAATATAATGTTTCAACTGGAATAGCCTTCAGGACAGCTACAGCTGTGGCTCTTCAGGCCAACAATTCCATACTCCACAAAAGCCAGGGCAAGAACCACCACTTTTAAGACACTACAAATAAAGCTCACATCTTCTGGGTAGAGTTTACAAGTAGGTAACAGCTCATAATATTTCACAGTGCCCTTTGCTCGCTGTCATCATGTCATGTAGACACATTTGCTGTGCGGCCCCAATTAAATCTCTCAACTTTGGCTCCAGAAAGAAATGTTTTCAAAAATCCTCTCGACTAATTGAGCATCTTTTCAAAGTCTCCTTGGAAAATCATGATCCCTTATTCCCACCCTCCACAACTTGCAACATGGCCATTAAATCTTTTACAATAATATATTCCATTTACTCCTGTCCTGCCTGAGGCCACTAATGAGATTTGCAAAAGAAAACCTGTATCTCCCAGTCCACAAAGAGAAGGAAAAAATACACCCCATCTTTGGGTTGCATTGTAGTTCAGACCTTAATTGGCACTCTTCAAAGTGAAGCAGAGTCTTTGGAAATGCTGCCCAACAGATCAAATATTCAGCCTCAAATTGCCAGGCTAAAGCAGCAGCCCCTGCTCGATGACCCCTCCTCACCTCTCCTGGGAACACTCACATGCTGCTGTTTGTCTCCAACTCTTTGTATTAAAGGAACTGAAAGGAGGAGCCAAGCGAGAGAATGGATACAGCAGAAAAAGAGCATTGCCTCTAGGAATGGGCAGGCTCCATCACACACACAAACCCCACCCTCGAGGTTGAACAGAGCTCCTCTGGCCCACTTCCCAATGCAACATGACTGCATGAATTAGAGCCCAAACATGGGCACCTCTTTGGTTGGACAGAGCAGCATTTACTAAGCACAGGGAACTACATCTCCTGAGGACAAGAGAGTTGACAAAATGTGAGAGGATGCTCTTGGGCCAGCAGATCTGAAACTCTAACAGGATAAACACAGACAGCAAGAAGGCTGAATTGATGGGTCAGGCTGGAAATCCAGGAATGGGGCAGACTGGTGCATGGCTTCCAGTGCAAAAGTTCTGGTCTAGCCTGGTCCTCCACATCTGACCCCTCTGAGAGGGTCTGTCAGAGAGTAGAGTTCAGTGGTGGCCCAAGGGCTGATACTTCTGTCCAGACAGCACTCGTAGGAAGATGACCCTACAGGTCAGCATCAGCGTTTGAGTTTCTAATAGACTGAGATGCAGCCTAATGAGAAAGTGTGAAGGTGTAAAAGCCTGTGTGTTTAGGTATCTGACTGACCGTGGGGTTCAAACCCATTTATTGCCAATACAGAAATGTCAGGAAGCCTTGAAGGTTACAGCAGTTAATGGTTTTCCCATGTGTTTCACTCAGCAGCTGAATTTTTGAGAGAGAGTGGAGAGAAAGGCTCAGCAGCCATGAGAAGGGATGATGCTGGGCACAGAGGGCAGCCAGGAGGTGCCAGCACAGCCCCAGGGAGGACCAGTGTGCAAATATGCCTTACAGTCACAGGGCAGCAAGTCCTGCAGGCAGCAGGCACAGCTGAAGGAGGCCAAATATTAGGTAAAGCTGACTTTCTGCATTTTTCTTTCAGTCAGGGTTGATGTTCTAGCTGCAGGGTTTGCAGCAAAAGGGCAAGGGCACAGGTGATGGTCACCAGCACTGCAATGTACCTTGAATAATGAGGAAAGGGCATTCGGCACAATACCAATCAGGCACCTGAGCTATCAAATATCAGCTGGAGTGTCAGCATGACAACTACACTCTGTTTAAAAGGAAAAACATTCCTTGCTCTTTATAACCCTCCAATCCCATTCCCTGCACACAGTAGTCACAGTGAGACCAATAGTTTCCATTGCCCCCATCCGTGAAGGCTTTCACTCATGAAGGCACTTTCTATTTTGGTTGCCTGTTCTCTCAGCAGGCAAAAAGCCTTAGGAACAGGACAGGAATGACAGTGATGGGCCATAAACTGGTGCTGTGCAGAAACAGGTGGGATATGGGCCCTTCTGTTCTGTTCTGGAAATGAAAGTTCCTGTGCTGGCACATCACTGGCTTGAGTTTGTGGGGGCATTTCTGTGCTGCATCCAAACCTTGCCCAGTTCTGGCTTAAGCCTCGCTCCAGGCAAACCACATGTGGGCCCAGATTAAAGCAGGACTGCTGCATAACTTTCAACCTGTAACACACCAGGATTCAGCAGTTAATGAAGTCCTAACCCAGTGCACCAAATTCAAGGTCTGCTCTGTAAAATTAAGGTGGTCCAGCCAAAAAAAAGCATAGAACCACCTCTTGGTTCTAACATGAATTTGTTAACAAGAGGTGACATGAGAAGAAAAGCAGGTCCTGAAAAACTCCCAGCTCTTCACTTCAGCTGCACACAGCATGCACCAGATACCTTTGTATCTTTGAAGAATAAATAAAGCAGGCCAGAAAGGGCATGAGCAGCTGGCAAGTGCCCTTTCAAGCCAGTCAATGATAAAAATCAGATAACAGAATCGTTTACAGGGTTCGCAGTGCTAAAGGAGTACTGGACACACCTAGTGACAGCCAGCAGAGCACAGCCAGCAACCAGCTTTCATAATTTCTGCCTTATCTCAAAATTCATCATCTGCTGGATAGGTTTGTTTATTATTTTGGGAACAGCATGTCCTGATTTAAACAGATGTCATCTCCTCAAAACCATGTGTTGTGAACTTTGCAAGGACTTGGAAGGGTAACTGAATATACAATAGAGTGAGGTTGGGAATGATACAGGAGTCCAAATAACTGAAAACAGAATTGAACTTTCTCTTTGTAAATAAAGGTCATTGTGCAGTCTTACAAGGTGTCTTTTGATTGTCACATGAAATCTAGACTATCTAAATGCATATTTATTTATTTATTTATTTATTTATTTATTTAAAGTTAAAAAAGAAAAATGCATTTAGATTGGTCATCTGGTCAT
>JAWWEV010000022.1:12079974-12151807 GCA_035583235.1 Hafferia zeledoni | reverse complement strand
TATTTATTTATTTATTTATTTATTTATTTATTTAAAGTTAAAAAAGAAAAATGCATTTAGATTGGTCATCTGGTCATAGAAGGACCTACCAGATTTATCCATACTCAAAAAACGTGATTCATCACTGCATTTTTCCACTTATATGTGGGTGGCTGCTAATACTGGTTTTGTTATGCAAGAATTATAAATATTCTCGCTGAGAACTAATGGTTTAATTTGGGTGCAGCAGCAGGGTATGAATAGCTCAAGGTTTTCCCAGTGCATGAGGAGCAATATCCATGCAGAAGGTAATTACCTAGGCCTGGAAAGAAGGGGGGTTGGTGTGTGATAGCCCATTATGACAGGGACAGTAAAGCTCTCCAGAGCTCACAGTAAAAACATAATTCACAACAGGTGTAAGTTGTGACTGTGGAAGGAACAGTTGTGTGTGAAACAGGAGGCTTATTACTTGTTCAGGGTCCTTTTATTCTCATACATACATACATACATACATACATACATACATACATGTATATGTGTGGAGGTATCACAGCCCTAACTTGGCATCTTTCTAAGATCCAATAAAAGCACTCAGAGCTACAATGCCCTGATTTTTCATCCTTGGATGCCATGTGATTGCAGTCCCAGCTGCTTACCATCATTGCAAGTCCTGTGCAAGTGTGTTGTCCAAAAGGACCTCAAGTTCATGAGGGAAGGTGGGCAGATAAATATTTCAAGTCTTAAAACCACCTTGTGGTTTATAACACTTAAAATGGGGTCTTTGAACCATCTGCCCACCAGTGCCAGTTTTCTCCATCCCTCCCTCCATGCATGTGCTCCCACATTGTAAGAACTGAAGAGGCATTTTCCCCCCATTTTGTCTCAATTTCTGTACTAATAACTAAGCTCAGCAAGGGACATTCTCAGAGTGAAGGGGGGAAAGTAAATGTTTACACAATGATCTGGGTTCAGTTGCTGTGAATTTGAGCTCTAAGCACATCCACAGACAAACACCCATTTCTGCCTGTTCTAGGCTCACTAGAGGTGATCAAAATGATTTCTCCAAGTGGGGTCTGGAAAATCCCCAGGGGAACAGGCTCTGCCTGAAAACAAGACACTGAGGACAGACACACAGCATTTAAGAAGGGCTGGAAATTGCTGGTAGCTTCACCCATGTGTTCTTTTGGAGAACCACCACTCCAGGACTTGTTTAACCCTCTCTCTCTGATGATGGTTCAGAACTTTCCTTGCTCTCCCACCATAATCCCTTCAGCAAGAAACCAAATCTGTGGAAGGAACTCAAGCCTCAGTCTCTTCCTTTGGGTACTGGTGATTAGCAAGGCTGATGTCTGCTCAGATGA
Source organism: Hafferia zeledoni (assembly GCA_035583235.1). NCBI lineage: Eukaryota > Metazoa > Chordata > Aves > Passeriformes > Thamnophilidae > Hafferia > Hafferia zeledoni. The sequence continues at coordinate 12,150,467 of JAWWEV010000022.1, read as the reverse complement.
CACAACATGCCTCCATTCTTTAACATTTCAAGCTGGGGCTGAGAGATGTGCCTGAAGCTTTTCATGTGCTTGGTTTTCTTTTTCTGCCTTTTTCCAGCTTTTGAAGCTTATAAGCTCTGCATACCAAGGGGACCGTGGTGGCCCGGGCATCACGGTCACAATGTCATCAGGCAGAGCAGCACTGCTGGTTTATATGTAAAAAGCAGAGCTTACCCTACTCACAAGGGCACAATCCACTGCCAGCTGAGCAGGCTCCTTAACCCTCTTGTCATGATGCCGATGTGCAAAGATATTCCTGTTCGCTGCCTGTCAGCAGCTCTCTATGTCCCCCCAACATTTGTAGTGTAATTTGCTGAGAGGTTTGTAACACTGGGACATGCAGACCTTTCCTTACAAAGAATAGCAGCATAAATCTCCTTTAACGAGCTCTTAAGTGACTAACAGATATCTGTGTGCAGCTATTTAAAGGACAAGCCCTACTGGAATAGGAATGGGCACAATGTCATTGCCCTCGCTGTATCTTAACCAAGAAGCCCTTTCCAACAACCAATTCCTGCTGTGTTCATGCTTCCTTTTTTCCCTTTATTAGCTCTGCTACGTCCTCTACAGGCCTTCAGCTGATCATCCAGATTCAACTAGAAACTGAAACCTCTCAGCATTAGTACTCCAGACCTCTATGTTAAACTTATAAGTGAACTTAGTTGAATCCATTTTTTATAACAGCACAAGCTATTCAAGATAGCATGTGCTGAATGGCTTCATTCCCATTCATACCTTCTCTGAGATGATAAATTCAAGGAAGAATCACAGGGGTTCTTGGTACTGAAATCACAGACTGCAGCAATAGGAGGGTGTCAAGTTGACCAAACCACAACACTAACTCACCACTGGTCGCTGTCAAGTGAAACACTGCACCACCACCAGCTCCTCCTGCCATCTTCTGCACACATTTTATAACCATATGACAAGGTTTGGCCTGTTTTCTTTTACATGCCCCCTTTTCCACCGCAGAGATCCAGAGGAAACCACCTAACCCCCAATGCCTCCCATGGATGGGTCAGACTGATGGCCATTTCCATGAACAAAATGTAACAATTGTGGCAAACCCCACTGAACTGAACCACAGATTCAGTCTGGATGTACTTCACGTTTAGTTACATTCAAATCATGGGAGCTGGATACTTGCAATGAGTTGGAGATTTCCAGATAAAATGCCAGTTCTTGTGAAGCAGCATTTCTGTAATGAATCCTTAGCAGTTAGTCTGTTCTGTCAAAATAAAACCATCTTAATCTTTCAAAGAGAATCCTGGGCTATTTAATTGATTAGCAGCTTTCTAATGAGAGGATTAAGTACACAGCAGATAACTGAGATGATTGACAGCTTTGCTGCACCAGCCTAAAACAAGATGCCTCCGTTTCCCACCACATGCCAATTAAACGATTAAGTATTGTTTACTGGGGCTGGGAGGATTACAAGACAGTAGGTGGATTTATTAGCAGAGAAAGGAAAAACACTCCTACACAGGAGAAAAAGACTATTTTGAATGACTAACAGCCATGCATTTTGAATGACTAACAGCAAAGCACGACTAGATCTGGCTGAGTTATTCACTGTCAGAAGGTTAAACTCCAGCCCTTCTCCATTTTTCAGACCATTTTACATTTTATTCAGATATCTCCAATGTGCTCATCATTGCCAGGTGTCCTCTGCAGACCAAGTTTCCTGAGTTTATTGTGTAGCTAGAAATCCAACTGCTTGATATTATCACTGGAGAAAAAGTTGGGAATTTAACTCACATTAGAGTCAGAATCTCACTTTTCTGGGGCAGAAGACCAAGATGTCTTTTAACAAGCAAGTGCTCCTTCATTAGCAGCCTCTTTGTACATGTAGGCACTGAATCAAATCACCTAAATACAAGTGTCTGAACATGACAGGGGCAATAACGTGGTTTAGCATCTTGCATCAAGAACATCCAATTTTACATGAATTAACAATTTATGTGGAGGAGCTTTGTAAAGCAGGGGAAGGAGAGAGAAGCTCTTGAATGCAAGTGATCAGGCTCCATAGTTACCGTGTCTGAACCAGCCATATTGCTTTAACACAATATGTGCCATTTTTACCAGGCTGGGAAAAAAAACTAAATCAAGGTGCTGAAATGATTTCCCAATTTATAACCTCTTGCCTGTAAAAAGCTGCACATTAAATGAGATTATTCCTTAGGCTTACAATCCCCTGTCTTTTAGGTGACCCCTTAATCATCTGACCTCTACATGACAAAAGTTAAATGGAATATTCTAGTTAAAATAGATGGCAAGAGCTGAAGTTTTCTTCAGCTTTTCCCCCACCCCATTTCCTGCACAAGTCTGTAAGAGTGGCTTTAGCACAGCTGAGGAAAGCAAGAGTTGCCAGTTCTGGGTAAAGCTGCCAGCGCTCCCTGCCCTGGGAGCTCTCTCCCCAGTATGGCACCATCACACAGCACTGGATAATGATCCAGCTCAGCAGGTTAATTAAAAAGAGCAAAGTCCCTGCCAGACAGGAACCTCTGCAGGTGTGGAGACCACAGAAGGATGTTAACAGAGGGAAATATTTTGGAACCTGTGAACTTGTGTTTTTAGCAGCCTGTCCAGGGCTCAGGCCCCCTTCCTGGGATTCTGACAAAAATGGAAAGTGTAAGATTTCCATTTTTCCACAGAGGGCTGTGTATGGCACCTGCTGTGAGACATGAAAGCGGCAGGCTGACGCTTCCACTGTTCCTTGGAGCTGTACCAGGTAAAGCCATGAATAGTCTGAATTTCAACAAATCGATAAATTAAAGGCCGGGATGTCAAAGAGAAAATTGTGAGAAAGAGATCCCTAGGGATATTAAATACAAAGATATTACCTCTGGCTCTGGAAACCTCTGAGCCTTAGTTTGCAGGGAGGCTGTACCAAGGGAAATATTCTTGCACATCTCCTGCAGCAGCTGCTGTGAGTTGGAGGGGGGTTGTGGGGAGCTGTGACCCCAAAAAGGCTGCAGAGGAACACACTGAGCTAATTACAAACAGTAGCAAACTGTTATCCAGAGTTCAGCAAATATGAACAGCTGGTGAAGCTCTGGCCATCATGGCTGGCAGGTGCTGTCTCAAGAAAAAAGCAGCACCCAGATAAATGTAGGGAAAACCACTGAAGGACGTGCAGTCCTTCCGAGGACAGCCCCAAACCCACAGACACAGCCCTGCTCTGGGGGACTGGAAAGGAATTGTTACAAACTGACACATGCTCGGACCTTGCCTTTCAGGAGCCACCATGGGGATAGAGGTGCCACTTAACTCCAGTCTACTTTGTGAGAGCCTGTTATTCAGGTCATAAAACCCTGTTTGCCTGGCAGAACTGGTCCCGTGGAGAGCACCTGTTTTCATTGTGCAAACATTGTAGCTGTTGGTCACTTGGCACTGCGAGCAACCAGAGTGGAAGCAGAGATGGAGATAACTCCTTCTTCAAAGAGAATTCAGAGATCCACTTCTCTCGTTGCAGTGCCCATACAGGGTTAGGAAGAGACAGGACAAATTTCAGAAGAGCAATGGCCTTCTCTGCCTGTGCTTAGTGCTGTTGGTCTCCTCACCCCCTGCAAGCCCAGCACTCAGACCTGCACACCCCGCAGTGACAGCTCTGCCAGTCATGGTAAAATGCTGGAGGAGTGGTTGGCCACCATCAGGAACAATGCACAAGGCTGCAAAAACAGGAGTTTGGGGTGAGTTTCACCAACAGCAAGGGAACTGCTCAGAAAAAGTCATCAGCTTTCTAAAGGTTCCTCTTTCTTCTCAGACCCATCACCAGAGCAGACCAAGCAGGTCCAACGGTTCATCATTTCCCCAAGTTATCACCCACATCACCAGACAGATTCATGGCTTGTCACTGGCACCTACCAAATACACCGTGTGGTGAAACCTGCACTAAAATTTAACCCCCACAACCTTGTGATGTGGTAAAACCCCAAAAATTACAACTTTGGCTTTATGGCTGGGTTGGAAAGATGTGTCTGTCTGGCAGGCAGCAGCTCCTTCCATCATGAAGGAGAAAAACCTTAATATTCACACAACAGCCAGGACAAGATTTTGTACTTTGAGTTCTGATTCTTCAGCCTCATTGCAGCTGTTACAATTTAATTGAGACTACAACAAAAGTGCAGTATTATTTGACAGCAATCAGTGGAAATAACTATGCCAAAACTGGGATGTTAAAGAATATCCTCTTAAGCTTTGTTCAGCAGAGTAACATTTGTTACTGAAAAGAAAAATCACTGGTTTTGATTTCAGCTGCCCTACACAGAGGCTGTTGTGGAGATTGGAAGGCAGGTCCCAAAGGAGGGAGGCTAAACATGAACTTAGCAAGGAACAGCTTCCTTGATTGAAGTTTGGAGTGGCATTTTCAACTGCAAACAGAAATGGGAATAACTCAGCACAGAGTTTAACTCGGTATCTCCACGCAACTGAGATGCTGACAGCTGTAGCCCCAAAACCTTAGCAGACTTCTCCTGATGTGAAGAGGCAGGTAGGACTTCATGACAAGCTGGCAACCCCAGCACTCGGCTCCATGGGGCCATAGTCAGCAAAGAGCACGCAGGCAGCATCTCTCAGAGGCAGCATCTAATACTTCATTGAACAAAACCTCCACGTCTCCAATTACACAACAATTAAGTGCTCGGGAGGCCGTGAAGTGTGTCCGTCTGGGTGCCAAGAGCACAAACTCATTTTTCCCTATAAGCAGCACTTGGAGTGCTCTGCCCCTGTTCCCCTTGCATGGCTCAGCTGCTCAGCTTTTCCAAGCAACAAATTTCAATGCCTTATTACTGTGTCAGTTGTCCACATTAGCAGGGCATTTACTGCTTAAATGCCAGCCAGGTGACCGAATCCTTCACTGCCTTACCAAGGGGCAGAGAGCAGTTGCATCTGTGAGCTCTTGCAGAAATCAGGTATCTCCCTTTTAAATCTGGAAGGGAATAAGCAAACTGTCCCCTGTGCTCCCCTGCACAACCCTCCCACATGTCCCTCTGCAATCACAAACAGTTTTGATGCATATTTAATTTTCTTCTTGTACAACAGGGAAAGAATAGATACAAGCTCTTGGGAATTTATCTAGAAGCTAAAATTAAACTGCTTTTCAGGATGGAAAAGATCCTAGGACTGGACTCATTGGCTCTTCCTTCCTTAAGCACATTATCTTACAGCAGAGCAGCTCTGTCCTTCCAAGTGAAGACACATCCGTGTTCATTCCCTATGCAAGGACATGGCTTGGCTCAGCACCGTTGTTTGGTTTCCACAGACACAGACATGTTGCTCCTTGATGCATGAGTCCAGTCATTCAGGAACCAAACTACTGATGTTCACAGATTAGATCTGTTTTGCAAAGCTATTCCAAGATTACCAAGCAGTGGATCCTCACTTATCACTTACCTGGGATTTATTTTTCTGGGGGTTTTTTTGTGAAATTGCTTCAGATCTGGTGGATTCTGCCATGCTGGCTTCCACACGAGTATCACTTCTGCTCTGAAAATATCTTTTCCAAAGAAATAACAAAGCCTTTTCTGATGCTTTGACTGTATCCCCGTCAGACCCGGTAAAATGAAGGCCATTTAAACAGTTGGAAGTTACTATAAAGAAAAATGGTAATACTGACAATAGTCCAATCAAGAAATGTAGAATATGAATGTACAGACTTACCATTTTTGTCAGCTCTTCTGAAAATCTAGAATTGAGAGAGAGAGAGAAACAATTTTACTGTGTTGTTCAACATGAGAGGGTGAAGCCCTTTGCACCAGGGCTGGAGTCAGCCCCACACACAGGGCTGGTCCAGGCGCTCCAGCCCCCCCAGAGCCAATTCCTGGGCTTTGTTGAGCTCCAAATACTCAGCTCATCCCCCCCAAGCCAACATGAGGGACAGCCACTGCCAGGGTAGAGAATCAACAGGCATGCCTTTGGTGGGAATGCTTCCAGCAGTTCCAGCACCTCCCTCTGTGAAATCATGGATCCAACACCACAAAAATACACATTAAAAAAAAAATTACAACAGCTGTGCAGCCAGTGCAGCCAATTTCTCCAGCATCAATAATGTCTCTTAAGCAAGTTACACAGTTCTCCACTTCTGAAAAAAATTATTTACAACATTTTTTTAAAGCAAGTCTCCTGCGTGGGAAGGAGATTATATTTAGACTTAAAACTACAGTGTGGAGAAACAGCCCACAGAGAGGAATCAGATAGCCATTTCAAAATTAAAAAACTGCAATAATGTGTAGTACTGTAGAATTTGCCAGAGAGAAAGACAGCAAAACCAACTGATATTTTCTCATCACACCAGTCTTATCTGAGGAATAGCCACTGACACAATGCAGTTAATGGCAAAAGGCTTGTGCAAAGGTTTAAAACTTACAGGTTTCTGCCAAAAATGGCTGCTAGCCCAGGTTTGGTCATAAATTACCAAAAACTTAACATGCTCACAAAGTGGGCAGAAAAGGTAAAATATTCTCATCATCTCTTCAGGCCTGACCCTATTAATTTGAGCGAAAGCAGAGATTTTGATTTTGCAAAGAAATTTCCCTGTGGAGGGAATAAAAGCACTGGCAAGACAGATCAGAGTCAGCCGTAAAATAGAATCTCTTATTTTCTGGGTCACAAAACCATTAAAAAAAAATCAGAAGAGAAACTGCTGCACAAAACAAGAAACCCAAGGGACAAATTGAATTGCAGAATATGCTATTTCACTGAATATGGCTTAATTAAGGAACATTAATCATTCTTTTGTCCGAAGTTCTTCCTAGGCTATGCAGCCCACAGCAAAGTCAAAGCTGGACTTTCTGGTGTATTTCAGCAGATGCAAAAATCTTCTGCTTGACTGAAACTCAAGTGGTGGGAGTCACTGAGTCCCATCTTCAAGAGAGGGTCACAAAACTCCTGCAAGGATTACAGCTTGTGACCACTTCAAAACTCCTTTATTTTGGGGCTGACCTTCATTTGTTAGAGCAATTAGAAGGGTTTTGGTGGGTAAACCCTACCTGTCTCCTTACTCATGGACTTCACTGAGGTTTTGAAGGGCCAGCCAGTCATGGCCTGTCTATGGGGAGAGTGAATAAATCCCAGCAGGCCCCCAGTAAGCCTGTGGGCTTACATTCCTCAGCTGTGCACAACATGTCCAGCCCACCATATGAAATATTCCTCTTTTCATGGCTTTGACACCCAGCTCTCCCTCCCCATGAGCACCTCCAGATGAGGTACTTTTCTTTCTGGATGCTGATTATTTCTGGACTGTTTGTTTCATCAACACATACTTCTGTTACTCTTCCCACTGGTTTGAAACAAAGACATTGCAGCCAGTCTCATACAGCAGCAGTGATGCCTATTTTAAGGTTCCGTGGGATATCACCACCCCACTAAGCATAGCTGAGAGAGGGAGAATGGGAAGGCAAAAACAATAGGTAAAAATGTAACTTAAACTGGGAGAAAGGCTCAGCCTGCAGTGCTCTGCTCCATGGAGCTGTTAGCCTTGCAAGAAATGTTTGAAGCAACAGGAAAAAAACCCCAAATCAAGAAATGAAAGAAATGTTTAGAAATTGAAATATTTATGTCCAGCTTCACTAAGTGAACATTTCAGAGCTTTAACTCTTCCAGATAGTCCTTAGAGGTATGACTGTTGTAAATGAACATTGTCTGTATTACTTATCAAAGTTCATTCTACAGGACCACGCTGCTTGGCTTTTTTATTGCTAATGAGCAGGATTTATTCTTCCAACTTAATTGGACCATGCAAAATTTGCGCACATAAAAAAAATTTAAAGTGGGACACCTGGAGGGAAAGCAATTTAAGATAAAGTCATCTGTCAGCACAGGCAGGCACTGCATCAAGGTGTGAACACTGGAATGAGCATTGGGAGGCTGATAAAGATGTAATGTACTCTGTGATAACTTGGTAGTGCTGCCAAAAATGCTGCTGCTGTGAAGCCCCAGGATTTATGTTCTAGCTCATCAAACAAGAGTGCCCTCCCACACACAGCCCAAAGACGCCCTCTGCTCAGGTCTTGAATTAGTTGTTCCACTGCAGGAAGAAGGTGGTGTGTGCCTTCTGTAAGGGAGAGGTGTAAGAGCTGCTGATGAAAGGGAAACCACAGCCCCTCACACCTCCCCTATGGTCCAGAGAGCAGACCCCTGAGGGCAGCTTGGTGCCAGGCTCACAGGGATCCTGGGGAAATGAAAGCTCCAACCAGCTCTAGAAGAAGGGAAGGTAAGCAAGGCTGCTGTGTCATCTCCAGCAGAGAGCCACCAAAGCCAGCCCACTCCATGGTTGCTCTCTGCAGGCTCTCAGCAACTCCATCGTTGATGCTCTCACTCAGCAGCACAGTCAGACAGTCAAGGCAGCAGCCCTGGAGGTCAGTGAGAGGAGGCCATGAAATATTGATGGAGAAACGCCCTGTCCTGCCAGGCCCTCAGCAGTGATTGGCTTCCTGCGCCTCCACCCCGTGCCAGGACCGGCCCCAGCGGGCACAAAGCAGGAGCTGGCAGCACCACACAGCCTGGCCAGGGATGCTCTTTCTGCTCCATCACCCCCAGTTCTCCAACCATCAGGGTAATGCATGACTTTCAGATGGTAAATGAGAAATTATCCAGTTCAAGAAGTACTACAGCAACCCTCTCCCCATCAGCTGTGCTTCGAAGCCATTAAGCAAGTCTCCTGAAGCACAGGCTGTCTCATGGTGAGCCCACAGGATGCCCACAGTATGGGCATTAACCCATTTGACAGGATTTACACAGGTAATGCATGCACTTTTCTGTCTGCAGCATACTTAGCCCATTTACCAGATGTTTAGGTGAATATAAACCCTATTTTCTCTAGAGCAAGGGATTTCTGTCGAATTTCCAATAGGTTTACTTTAAATATACGTTTCAGCTGTGCTCTCAAATGGCTACTAAAGATATTTGACTGGCAGAAGTAAGCAATTCAAAACCCTAGTGGTAATAATAAACTTGAAAAAAATTGATGGTTTCAAATTTAAACATTGAGTTCTGCCTTCTCAAAGCTCCTGGATGAGAACATGCGACACTGGAGGCTGCTTAATGGAGGTTTTCTCACCAATTTTATTAAATTCACACAAGAACTCCCCTAAGAAGCCCAAGAATTATTACAGGGTTTTCAGAGTTTATTATCCCTTCAGCAGGTTAATATGATGTTGATTTAAAATAGAATGGAGCTGAGTTTAAATTTTGTTTTCCATCATAAACTTGGAGCAGTATCGAGGACAAACAAAATCAAGTCTCATGCATGAGGAAAGCCTATACATGAGAAAGCATCCAGAGACCCACATGTACCTAAAAAACATTATTAATCTGCTCACTATGTTCCTATATTCATGTTCCTTTCTTTACAAGTCTTGATGTCTCCTTTGGAGCTGAGATAAGGCTTTATATCAGGTATGGCCTTTAGTTCTCTAACTCAAGGTACCAGGAGGAATCTCCTCTCCTACAGCCTTTCTGTGTTGCTCTTTCTGGTAATAATGTGACAAAATAATGACCTAAAGTTTTGTCATTTTAGACTGGCTCTTTAGACATCTTCAGGCTAATGAGCATTTCCCCATGCAAGGAGAAAGGTTTGATTTGGTGTTTCAGTAAGGAATATGCCACTGGTGTGGAAATTCTGTCCCATGTGCAGTGGCTCTCCACAAAGCTGCTACAGAGCTCCAGGTCTCCGAGCATTTTTCCCACTTCAAAGCAAATCTTTTTCTTTTTCCCTTCCTCCCCAAGAGAAGAGCAGCTGACACCATGTCCTGGCCTCTGCTTTCACTCTTACCTTCTCTTTAGACTTTACCTAGCTGTCCTAAATAAAAGTTGCATGAGACAGGGAAGAGTTGCATTTGATGTTCTGACCTGCTGATGTTCAGCACTAGAGGTTACTTTTCCATAAATATTAGCCCTGGGTGCTGCAGCCTCGTTTCAAGCACCCAGTTCCAAAGCCCTGAAGATCAGAAGGGAAAGGATGGACTCTCCAATGTGATTCTGTACCTTGCAGTGAGCAATCGCTGAACTAAGAGAGCCTGGCCGTGCCCCGACCCTCCTCTCCAGCTGTGCCCTGCAGGCATGGCTCGAGGGAACAGCAGAACAATTTCACAAAGGAAGGATTAAGGAGGAGGAAAACAGCCCTCCAAGTTCACTCCAGAAGTGAGAAGGTAAACAAGAACAAGAAGGAGAGTGAACCAATCTTAAAGATTCTCCAACAAACAAACTGAAAACAGGAAGGAAAATGGTCAAAGCAGAAGAGAATTGAGAAGGGATTCCTGTGGCTGCAATAGTTTTGCTAGTAGGGGCTGGAAATAGTGTCGTTAACAAAATAGTTGAAAAACTGACAGTTCTTAGATCTACATTTGGAAATGTGCCCTTGGCACTAATCAAATTCGCTGCATCTTCTATCCAGACACCTCGCTCAAGTCCATGGGGCTGAAGAAGTGAAAATCAGATTTGGCCATGTAAGAGGGTGTGTGAGAGGAGCCAGAAGCAGGAGACAGATTTGAAATTATCTTTCTGACCCTGATCAAAGAAGAAAAAAGTCAGATAAGGGTCAAAATTAGTTTTCATCAAAAGATGGGGTAGATAAAACATCTGACCTGATGAATGGAGCATTTAAAATAAAGCCAAAAGCAATGCATTTAGTCTGCACTGGCAAAGGCAGAAAGGGGGGCAGTGATGACAGTGCCACTTGGAGCACACAGTCCTGCCCTGGGAATGCTCCCTCATACCCAAGGCTGATCCTTACGGAGCATCTTAACCTGCAGCTGCTGTGACTGACCAGGCCTTGTATTGCTGGAGTTCACACTCCTGCTGTCAACGCTTTTGACAATGACATGAAGGCAGGAGGAGATGAGCAAGGACAATCGGTCTGCCAGCACTGAAGTACTCCCAGAATGAGCAATACCTGTCTAGACATTCCTTATGCCTTGGGAGCCATCCACCTCAGCTCTGTGCTGCACATGCACTCATTCACACGCAGCAAATGTGGTCTCACATTGGCTTCCACGCACATACTATACACCCACAGAATATATTCTCCTTTTCTTAAGCCTTGTGACATTTGAGGATTTGTTCTTGACTGGAAATGCCACCCTCACCACATGCAGACTTGAGCAGCAGTTGAGCACGACAGTTTTTAACAAAGGGGGTTTGTCCTTGTGGGTGCAGAAAGCACTAGAAATCTGATGTCTGTCCACAGCTTGTGATGTGAGTGGTAATACCTGCAGCAGATTGCACACACTGCCAGCCCTGAGCCTCAGGCTCCTGCAGTCTGAGCAGCTGTGTGTAATCCAGAGCCAGAGACAGGCACCTGAGGGAGTACTGGGATGGGTACACACTCCTTGCTCAGTCCCAACCCCTTGCGCTGATTTGACCAACGTTGTAAAAACTGACTATTAAATTCAAATTGATGTTTTCCAGATTCCTAGAGCAACACACCACTTCCACTTCTACTACCACCACTGAAGAGCATCTCTCATTCCCTGGTTTTACTTGCTGCCTATTTTTGGCAATGGTTAGGACTCAAGTATCTTCCTTAGAGTGTTACCAGGGTTCAATTAATCTGTGACTTTAGCTACTTTTTACACTTGGAAACCTATCATTTTGAGCTGAACTAGTGAACACTATTCAACCTTTTTTAATCCTTTACTTAAAACTCCACAGGGAAAACAAAAGGGAAAGAGTGAAGCCAGCCCAAAGATACGACTCATCCTCCTAGTGGCAGTAACCAGCTTGAAGGCAGAAGATATCTAACCCTCTTGTTTTGTTCTTCAGCCCTCAGTTTTGCCCCACAACAGCAAAGTTTTGTTTCTTTGGTGGAAAGAGCACAGGGAACTTTGTCCTGATCCACCAGCCACCCTCGTGGCAGAGTCAGAAGAACAACGCTGGGAAACGCTGAATCAAAAGACGACCAGAAGAGGAAGAAAAAGTGACTAAGTTGCTATTAGTGTCAGAGCCATCTTATCCAATTCATAGTCAAATCCAAGATTAACTCTCCCCCCAGCCCCCAAGGAGCTGCCTACACAGCTCATGTGAGAGTGTTAGCTAAACGTAAAATCGTACAGGTCTTTTCCTTCATCCTCCCCTACCAAGAAGCTGCTCTGCTGCAGGGCTGGGACTCGCTGCTTCCCCAGCACAGCCACATAATGCAAGAATATGAATGAGTTAATTGGAAAACCGGTTCTCATCCCTGAGCATGCAGTGGGATGCTTGTTGCTTTCCTGCTATTGAAAGTGAAAATTAACCTAAATACACGTTCCGTGTTTAAACCCTTCTTATGAAAGGGGGGTCTCACAGTGCTCTTGAGGAGCCTATTACAGTGAAGCCACAGCTTCAATTGGCGCTGCTATTGTGACTGGAGAAAAAGGAGAGAATCAAGTCCTAAGAGAGAAACCCTAAGCCCTCAAATCTTACATTTCCATCATCCATTTCTACTTTCAGCAGGTGAAAAAGGGCTTTCAGTACGATTGTGAAAGGGAAAAATTATCAGGAGCTGCACGCCCAGCTCTATTGTATTTCCCACAGAAATAACACAATACTGTGTTTCCCATTCTAAAAGTTCATGGCTTGTTTTCTAAGCTCAAGCCTCAAAGTGGAAAAAAAATTCACTTAAAGATAGTAGCTAGTTGAATGGATAAGATACCATTTTTGTGGCAGAACAGTCCTAATTCAAGAACCTCTTTTGTAAACTTAATGTTGCTCCCCAATTACATTTATTTTATGTATTATTTATTCTTCATATTATTATTTGTATTTATAATTGTATTTATGCTCTGAGGCCCAGATTCCAGACTGTTGTAAAATTTCAGTAATTTCAGGGCAGATTAAAAAACAAACACCAAAACCACAAAAAAGAAAAAAACCCAACAAAACAGAAAAAACCCCAAACAAGTTAACTTAAAAGACATAAGGGTATTAGTTGCACTTGTCCTTTGTGTTTCTCCATGAAGCTGCATTCCCCACAGCCTGCAGCTGCCCACCTGCCAGCCCATTCCACAGGGCAGGACCATCCCATCAAATGCTCTGCTGTCCCAGTTGCTTTCGGCAGCTCACTAGACACAGACACGATGGTTCCTCAGGGAGCAACCGGAGATGGAATGAGTTTTGGACTCTCCAGCCCATGCCAATGCCTACAGGGGATGTGGTAGGAGATACAGCAAATTATTTAGAAAATGCGAGGGCTTGTTTGGAAGAGCTACTACTGCCTATCCTTTCTTGGAGGAGGCTGGAGGAGAGAATGAGTTATCCTTTACTACAGCCAATGTCTCAGTAGTTTATTTTTGCATTCACTACCTTTTTTTTTTTTTTTTTTTTTTTAAGCTGGGAGATAGCAAAGCTGAGGATCCATGTGTTTAATTACTGGATGCTGTAGAACCACTGTGTAATTACACCGTTTGCACTCTGGTTGATTCCACCCCATTCTCCCAATTCATTTAAGTGCAAATAGCCTCATTAGCTCCCTAATCAAAAAGTCTGTAACTGCCGCAGCTGAGGCACTCAGCACATCCCTACTAGCACCCCCAAAACCCAGGAATGGGACCCGGGAGTCCTGATCTCCATTCAGTCAGGCTAATACTGGGATTGAGGACCTACAGTGCATCCCCATCCCAGCTGGTCCAGGGGATGCAGGACCTGGCAAAAAGGCTGCAGAACCTGGGGTGCACATCCATGCCCAGCCTGTTCAGAGGGTGCAGGAAACAGGGTGCACCTCAATGCCCAGCCAATCCAAAGAGTTCTGGATCCTGGCAAGACAATGAAGGATACAAGCTACATCTCCAAGCCCAACCCGTTTAAAAAAAAAAAAAAAAGTAGAAAAAGAAAAAAAAAGTGAGCAGGACTTGGGCTCATGCCCAGCTACTTTGGGGTGCAAGACTTAAGAAAGGTGATACAGGATCCAAACTGCACCCCATGCCCAGCCGGTCTGGGAGATGCAGGACTGCAGGACCAAGGTGCACCTTATTGCCAACTTCCCCAGAGAGTGCAGGGCAAGGGGACATGGGACTCAGGCTGCACCCCAAGTGACCAGCTAATCTAGGAGGGGTAACCCCTGTCCAGTCAGCCCAGGGGCACAGAATCTAGAAAGGGGTTGCTGGACCTGGACACCCCTACACCCAGTCAGCCCGGGAGATGCAGGACCTGGGCTGTATCCCACTCCCAGCCAGCCGGGGATGCCGGATCCAAGGAATAACCCTGATGCCAAGTGGCTCGGGGGGTGCAGGATCCGGGGTACACGCCGTGCCCATGCAGCCTGTGCCTGCAGGATCCGAGTAAGAGTCAGAGAAGCCGAGATGCAGCCTCCTGCCCGTCCGGTCCGGGAGCTGCGGCACCCAGGAAATAACGGCGATCCCGAGGGGATTGGGTGGATGCAGGACTCGGACAAGGGGATGTGGGACCCCCACGCCCACCCAGCTGGGGGTTCCAGGACCCGGGGTGCAGCCCGTCCTCGTCCCGGGGGTGAAGGAGGCGAGGAACAGCCCCGCTTCCACGTCTGTGCGGGACGCGCGCAGGGAGGGAGGCAGGAGCCAGGGTGCGGGACGCGGGGACCACTCACATCGAGGATGACGGAGGTGCCCTTCCTCTGGGCGGCGGCGGCGCCCGGGGCGAGCAGCTCCCGCTCGGCGAGGCCCTTGTCGCCCATCCTGCCGGCCGCCCAGCGCAGCAGCCCGTCCAGCCCGCGCAGCGCCGGTGCCGGCTTCCGCAGCAGCTTCTGCACGCCGGCCCGGCAGTACCGCGCTGCCTGCTCGCACATCGCTCAGCCCGGCCTCATCCCGCCGCCGGGACTCCCCCGCCTTCTCCTCCTCCTTCTCCTCCTCCCACACCGCTCGGCGGGCAGCGGGCGGGTCCGCGGGGGGAACCGGGGGGGACTGCTGCCCGAAGAGCAAGCGGGGGACTTCTGGGTTGGGGGTGGGTCAGCCCCCCGGGCTCCAACACAGACCACCCTTTTAGGCATTTTCTATTTATTCCTATGGCATGTTCTCTGCCCTCCACAGCCTCTCTACACCCATAACAGATTTTAGCAGCTCTTTGTAAGGACAGAAGAGAACAAATTTCTTGCTAGTAAATAAAACTTGCCCCTGACAGCCTATCCCTACTCCAAAAAGTCCCTATACAATGAATAGCCAGCAATTCCACCTGGGGCACTGCAGCATCCGTGGCTACAGTGCTCAACTGGACAAGTATTCCTAACCCTATAATTCTGTATTGTGAGAATATTCCTTTGTGATACTTCTGTGCTCAGCTGCAGTAGAGGCAATAAGTCTTCTGGACAAAATGACACTGAATCACTTCATCTCCCACTCCCCACCTGAGGAGATGCTCCCAGTTCGAGTTCAGACCCATAAAGGCACCAGAGACCTCAGACCCAAACATAGTTGGAGGATTCCCCAGAGTTCTGCAGCAGCCACAGGCTCCAAATGGCCTTTCCCACATGCAGGCACCACTAGGGGACTTCATGGTCTACCAGGGCCAAATCCCTTGATTTGAACATCTCTGATACAGGAGCCAGAAAGCCCAGCACGCCATGCAACTTTTACACACTTCCCACACTGAGCTGTATCCCTGACCTGCAAATGAGGAACAGCATGAATGCTCCAAAAGACCTGACCAACCACTGTTTTAAGAGAAAGAAACAGCAATAAATTACTTCTTTCAACAGAGCTTACACATAGCAGTGCACCACAGCCCAGACCCCTAGCCCAGAAAAGCCTATTTAGAGGAATTATTTAGCCTCCTCTTCTAACCCCACATTCAGGTAAATTAGAGTGAAACTTCTGTGTTTGAGGTGACAGGTGGGGAATATGCATTTTCCTTTCAGCTGCTGCTCAAATTAAAATGAGTGGGAGCCCATTTCTCTCAGCTGGAGTACAAGGATAATAGCTGGAAGCTCTTGAAAGGCTTTTAAACAAATGGGGCACAGAGAAGCCTGGCAGTGATCAGGACACCCATGGGCTGAGCCCCTCTTTTCACCAAGCTCTCACCTTTCAGGGTTTTCTTCTCCAGCAGTACAAAAGTCCTGGGGGAAAACCAAGGAACTTCAGGGATTTGATGTTTGCTCATGGGAGCTGTGTGGAGTGCTTTAATGGCTCTGTGTTCTCTTGCAGGGGTGCTCAGAGCAGGCTGGTGCCTAACTCAGCCATCACTCAAATCCCCATTTGCCTCTCACAGCAAAGACAAGACAAGGCACATTTTACCATCAAGCCATGAAGTGGTGCCTATTGGCCTGTATTTCTCATGGCCAGAGCTGCTGTGCTTGCTTGTACTTCTACAATCCCCAGGTTAATTCCTATGCTTCTTTCTCCTTTAGACATCCCTCCACTCAATGGCTGATTGAGACTGTATTGCTCATACTCAATTTGGGATTACTATATGTGATTGTTAATTAAAACTATTGACAGAATAAGTTTATAAATAAAGTTCTTTGGATTTTCCTTTCTATTTGCCATGAAGATTCACAGAATATTCTGAGTTGGAAGGGACCCACAAGGTTCACCAAATCCAACTCTTAAGTGATTACAGGGATTGAACCCACAACCTTGGCACTGTCAGCACCATGCTCTGACCAACTGAGCTAATCTCAGGGGTTTATTCATCACTTGGATTTGAAGTTTGGGGCTGCTCCTGTGCTTTTGTGTAAATCAGTTCCTCTTAATGCCAAAACCAGCTCTATGGCAATTAAATACTCATTTTTTTCCTCCTAAATGGATCTAGATAGAATAAGTTTCAGCAATTAGGAAGAAGTCAGCCATTTGCACTGGGTTGCATTGCTTGGGGCTATTTCCAAGTTTCCATGAACTGAAGTCTTCCTTTGAGGAACAACTGAGAAAGACTGATTCAGGTCAGGAAACAGGGGAACCCTCAAGGCATGTGCTCAGGCTGGTGCCAGCCCATGTCACACCCCAGCCAAGGGGGAGGGCAGAGACACAGACCTTGCGTTACGCTTTGTGTGCCAAAACTCATCCCCTGCTTCTTGCCAAGGGAGACAGAATACTCTGTCCTGTGGAAATAAACACAACTGCAGCCAAGGCATCAGGGCTTTGCCAGCCTCTCCTGCCACCCTGTGCTGCTGGTTGTGGCACTGATCAGGTCCCCAGCAAACAGCCATTAGCCAGGGCCAAAAGGAGAAACCAAAGGAGTGACAGATAACCGGAGACAGCAGGTGGATGTTCCCTGCTGAGAACATCCACCTGCCTCTTCAGCTGCAGCAAGCACACTTATTGCCCTTCCATTAAAGGTGGAGGGAGCAGGACCACCAGCAGCCACTGGTTGCCTTGAACACTTTAGACACAATGAATACGCTGAGTGGTATAGGAGTAACTAGGAGACAACGGAGAGAATACAACAAAAAAAGCGCAGACAAATCCAGGCAAAGGGCTTCCCTGGGAAAGCAGCAAGCATTAATTACTGGTCTTGATAGACTCAGAGTGGTCAGGCCCAGCAGCAGCAGAGCCCAGCGTGCAGCACAGCCACTGTCCCCTCTGCTGCCCTGGTGGCATTTTGCTTCCCACCCTGCGCTGCAGGCGGAGCTCAGACCCTGCCCGGCAGTGTAAGGGCGAGCTGCGGGGCAAAGGAGGCAGCAGCTGCAGCTCCACCTTCTCCTCCCTGACATTTAACAGTGAGCTTCCCACTGCTGCTCCAGCCAGGCACTCACACAGTCCCACACCACTACAGTCTGATAAATGAGGGGTCAGTAGGACAGGAAGGTTTTCAAAGGCTGACAGAGTTTCATAACTATTTTTCCTGACCCCCAGCCCCAAGTTCAGAAACTCTGAGATCTCAAGAAAGGCTATTGCCATTCCAGTTTCAAGTCTGATTGCCACACAACAATTTTTCCTGCCTGGTGAATGTGGAGCTCAGCTTTCATTTGGGGCTTATTCAGGCACTATACCCAGTATTTTCCAGACACTTCTGGAAAGGCTGTTAGAGCAGGAGCTCAAACCATGTGCTGTAATTTCAGATGAGAGGTCATCTCAAAATCTCAAGGGCTTCTCTAAAGGAAACGTCCAAGACAGAGCCCACACTCTGGCATAGCAGGCAAAGGCAGCAGCTTTCATCTCCCCTTTGAATTCTGCCTTCTCCCCCCTGCCCCTCTGCACACAGCAGGCAGCTTTATTTAATTAAAAACTTCCAACAGGCAGGACCTGCAGCCTTGCTTGGTGCAAAATGTCACACAGGACTTACTAATATTTGCTAATGACCGAGGGATTGAGGTTAATCCAACAGTTAATGGCAAGAAGAGGAAATGGCAACCCTGTCACAGAGATGGGAATCAGGCAGAACAACCTTGCCTGCCCAGCCTGGAGGCTGAAATGACACTTTAGTCCCTGTATTGATTTATTTTTATTGTAATGCAGCATGTAATCACCAGGTGATTTTATCACAATTTACACCCCAGCTTGAAAATGCCACACAGCCAACGGCACCAAGATAACTCACCAGTCTGAACTGAAGAAGATCCAGAGAAACCACATCCACGTGCAATATGTGTTAACTTCTAAAAACACAACAAACCACCTCCCCTCTCCAAGTTGAGGCGGGCAGAGCTCATGGTTTGGGAAACACAGCTCACCCACATCACTAACTAAGTGTTGAGTCCACCTCAGTCACTGGGACCAGGAGCTTCTGCTCCAGGCCCTGCAATCAAGAATAGCACTAAGTTCCAAATGCACCATTTTATGTGGGATTGAGTCTAGAAAGCTAAATTCTTGTTTTAAGACAAAATGTTGTCTTAGACTTTAAATACCTCCAGAGCATCTTCCAACTACTGTTACCCTAATGAGACAAAAACTCGTCTTCTCAAACACTTCTGCATCCCAAAATCCCTTCCTGCTCCAGGACCAGCATTGCAGTCAAGGGGGAATCAGGCAGGTCCAGCACCAGGTGAAAGAGCCTCAGCTTTATTGAGGGTTTTACTGAGGAATTACTCAGCCCACTCAATGCACTCAGTTGCTACAACAGGAAACAAGGTGCAGTTAAAGAGTGCTGGTTATTGCTGGTCCTGATCCTAAAGGCACAGGTATCTGGGACATCTGGTAAAGGGGAGTTATAGGGATTAACCTCACCATCAAAGAAAACTCCTGCAGCATTAGGAATAAGCACTTGGAATAAGCTAACACATTTCTGATGTCCTTTCATATTTACCCTTTGTTTCGTTTTCCCTGTACCCCGCAAATGATGTTCAGATCATATATAACAGGATAAAAAGCATGGAAATGGGGAATCTCAGACTTTCAGATTTCTAAGCCTATGTGTTGTCATGGCCACTAATTAAAAAATACTTTTAAGTTATTGCACCTAAATAAAATATTGCCTCTCTATAACCAACCTCCCCAACTGCAACATAAAACTGATAATTTACACTGTTTTAATGGTCAAAATGTGTCTGCAAATGTGTTGAGATTAAAGCTATCAAGCTTCTTCATAGCAAGAATGGGGAGGGAGGGACTGGCACTTTTCCCATTGCTCATACCCCTTGTAATTAATTTCTAAAGTAATTTCCTCCTTTGCCCAGCAGATATAATCTCTGGTTGCATTTGTGTGAACAAAGAAGATCTCCCCAGTTTATTTCTGACAATAGATACAGTTAATTAGTGCTCAGAGAGTAAAATATGACAGCTTTCAAAGTAAGTGGGACTCTCTCTGGGGTATCCAATACAGGCAGGATGGCAAATCCCCTCAGTGAGAGCCCATGAAGGGGCACAGGGAGCAGCCAGGGCATGGCAGGACACAGGCCAAGAGCTGCCCCAGGGGAAGCTCAGTTTAGAGAGGTAAAATATAGATCTTTCCTATTCTTAACATATTTAGCCTGTGGCTAAAGCTATGAACACATGGAAGTTATTCAGAAGGGCATGAAACCTGCTGGAGTATTCCTTTGTCTGGCATTGCTCTCTGTCCTCAAAGTGATGCTGAAACTGCAGGACAGAAGTGACTTTGGGACAGCACCTGTGCTGAGAGAGACCAAACCCACAGGTTAGGCTTGCTTCACACAACCCAGCACCTCACTGGAGCCGAGACTGGGAACCCCCAAACCTGCTCTCTGGGTGTCCGAAGGAAGGGTTGCACATGAGAATGCTGAGTCTGACCTGCTGTGCTGACTCTCAGGGACCGCTTGAGCAGCTGCCTCAGCCACTCTGGGGACAGCCAGTAGCAGAGGTTTCACCTGGCTCCAGGGTTTGCTGCTGTATTTACCTGCACAGGTGGCCATGGGATCCCCAGGGCAAGGGATCACTGCACAGGCGTGTGGTAACTGAGGTTCAGGGTATGCACATGGCAGGGCACACCAATGGCCAGGGGAGGGACCTGTCGGGTGCTCCCCAAAGGACACTCACTGCAACTCCAACTGAACTGGTCTTTCAGGTACAGACCATCATTTTAGCAACACACTCAAAGGCTGCTGCTCACTGCTCAAGCACCAGGCACATTCATTTTCCACACAGCAGTATTTTATTTGTCCTTATTTTCTGTCCTCAAAGTGACAGAAGTGAGGAAATTATTTATATCTTACACCACTCCAGTAATTATTCACCAAGAGTTTGGGAGAGTAACATCTTCCATTTCTCCAGTCCCACTCACTGCTGGACACACACAAAAAATCACTTTATGAGCATGTTATTGGGTTTTCGGGCTGTGAAGCTATTTTAAAATGCTTCTGTGTTTGCCACTTTGGGATCAAACTCATGTAATTTAATGTGTTTCACTGAGACATCAACAGGCCCGCAGGGCAGATATCGATTTCTCACAACAAAGGGCTGCTCTTGAAATAATTTAATGGGATCACCAAGAAGTGACTTTGAGCTGCAGGTGCTGGGATGCTCATGGATGAAAGCTTGCTGGGATGCTCATGGATGAAAGCTTGCTGGGATCTCATGGACAAGGACACCCATGAGTGAGGCAGCTCCCATCTTTGCATCCCCAGGAGTGCATGAAGATGAGCAGTGCAGCAAGTGCCTTTTCCCCACAAATTCCCTTCTTTCCCATAAGGCCAGAGCCAGAAAAGGGCTGCCTTCATCCAGTGGTTGTCACCCTTATGGAAATGTACCCCCTGCAGCCTGTGCAGCACTGGAGGCTGCCCACCCACAGCACGGCATGCAAGGACATCTAGTGCCTGATGCTGAGGCTGCAAGGAGGCTCAGGGCTACAGCACCGTGTGCTCTGCTGGTGGCTTATCTCCTTGCAGCAACAGTCCAGCACCAGCGGTGTTCCAGAAAGTAGGGTCCCCATGGGAGGGTCACTGTGAGGCTCTGACATGCTTTTCAGTGTCTGTGACCTCTGGGGCTTTGTTTCACAAGCTGGAGCTCCTCACCAGCCCATGCCCCCGTGCCTAAAACGCAGCTCCTCTGACAAGTCCAGTCTGAGCTTTGGGCTGTTTCTCCAGCTGGGCTTTGGCACACACAGCTCACACGGTAATGCAGGTGACACAGCACAGCTGATTACAGTGGGAGAGCTGTGTCTTCCTTCTCTTGTAGTACCCACCTTTCTGCTCCTCTGTCTGTTCCGTGAGCTCAGATCCAGCATCCTACCTGACTGCTGTGTTTGGGGCTGGAGCTGACCACACAGTTCGCAGAATAAGAAACCAATCTTGCTTTCAAAGGATGTGCTCCCACCAAAGCTATTCATAGCCAAGCTGGTGTGTTAAACCTGCTTTGGTAACACAAACAGGTCTTACCAAGCCCTTGTACAAGCAGAAATACCATATATCAGAGGATAATCTAAGCTCTTTAAGTTGAGGAAGGTGGACAAACAAGATGTCAAAAAAATTTTGTGGAGCCAAAAGGTCAAAGCGTCACAGATTGACGTGTGGATGCACAAACCATTTAGACACAATGCATGTTTGTCTGGTAGCTGCACTGCTGATGTCCCTGCAGAGCCCCAGGACACACGATGGCAGCAGGGAGGGCAGTGACCCAGCCAAGAGCAGCCACCCTCTGCAGCCATGGTCAGAAACTCATCACACTTAGGTGCTGCCAGCAGATTTCCCTGCCCAATACCTGCTCCTTAGGCAGCAGGCCTCATTCTGGAAAACAGATTTTCTGTAAATGAGACTCAGAGAAGATAGCTGGAGATAGGGAAGGTCTCACTAGGCCACACAGTTCAACAGAGAACCTGAAATAATTACAGATTTGAGATGTCTTAAGCTAGCTCATCCCTGCAGGTAGGGATGGATCCCTTCATGCTTTAAAGGACGTTTCTCTGCAGAACTGAACCTGTCTCACAGCGAGTGCAATAACCCACTTGGTCTGGGGGCTGGGGAGCTCTGCAGTCGGGAGAGGGAGCTGTGCTGCTGTGAAAGAGACACGGGGTGACCTCAGTGAGGTTGCAAGCCTGTTTCCAATCAGACCTTGCAGCATAATGTGTTTTAAATAGGTTTTAATTGAATGCATCAGCATTGTTTTAGTTGACTTCCCCTCTGTCTTTGGAAGTTTTAAAAATCCTTAGCTATTCACATAATTGACACAAGTTTATGTGTAACTTTAGGCCCCCTGAAAATCACATTTTTAGTGGGTTTACTACCCCAGTCTCAGTGCTGCCCTGCTTGCACAAAACCTTATGTGACATCCCAACACCCCTGGGCACCCATCTGTCCTCCCCCATCCCACCTGTCATCTCTTTATCAAAATGAAAGATCCCAGCTCTGACCTTCCCACTGCCAACTGTGTCCTGAGTCACACACACAGGTTTGATCCTTTTAATTGGGGGTTGAATCACACCCTCAGAAGCCTGAAACTCTTTCCCAGCAAAACCTGTTCTAACAGCTTTACCACTCTGTGCAAGTCCAGATGGGTGCTTTGGGTTGACATGACAGCTAAACATCTCCTTGAAAACATGTCTGCACAGTCCATACCCAGATAATTACATAATATCATGTCCAAATTATCAAAATGGAGATCTCCACGTTGTTTCTGGGCAAATGCCTTGAGCATCACTGGCAAAGCCTGGGCTGTCTGCTCCTACTGCCAGGCCAATGTGCAGAGCCCTCAGCCCAGCAGAGAACAACATCTTTCAGGGCTCCCAGGCACAAATTTCCAGAGCAGTCATTCCTCCAGTACAAGTGATAGATATCTGGAGGGATTTCTTTATGGGGTTCCTTAGCACTGACTCTCAGATGGTAGAAGCCCAGTTCTCAGGATGGACACCCAGGAAGTGTGAACATTGGGCAGGAGGTCAGGAACCAGGACACATCTACCAGCAGTTTTCTTCAGGTGTCACTTTAGATTTGTGAAGAGTGGCTATATGAAATAGCAGAATAAAGCCTGTGTCCATGACTGCAGAAATAGAGAAATCTTAAATTACAATGAGACAAACTACCTGAACCTCTGTTTTTCTTCCTGGCAGAGAAAACAATGCTTATGGGTTGTATCCATGGGTTGTTTTGGCTCCTCATTTTGGTTCCCTTCATTTCTGAGGAATTTTAGAGGGATTCCCTCAATGCACCTCACATGCTGTGTCCAGAATAAATCTGCTGCCTTCCAGTGATGTTTCTGAGGGTTTCTCTACCAGGTACACACTCTGAGTCACAGCACATTTATTGCTTCACCTTTGGCTCCAGGATTAGGGCCAGTGATTCCAGAAGCCCGTTCTATATTTGAAAACCATTCCACTGCCAGCAGAGAGACTATCAGTGCAACACTCCTGTCGTGCTAGATATTCTTTATGGCTCTGAAGTATTCCTAGCTGTTAGTCTTAAACTTGGAAAAAAAAAAAAAAATCCAGGGTTTTTTTATCTTGTAGAATTTCAGGGTACACCTCAATGGCCCATTGTAAACATAAATTGCATGAAGACTTTGATTCCAGCAGGAAGATATGAGTCTCCCAACAAGCAACCCTGAGAGGAGCAGGCATGTTCCATCCCAATGAGCCAGCAGCTTGAAGGACACTGGGATTGTTGATGTGGACAGAAGTAGAGTGGGACTGGGAGAGGGCACAAAGTGTGGTGAAAAGCACCCAGACACCTGTAGGGGCCTCCAGAGGGCCCAGCTGGGCTGGCATGGCTGCAGGGACTGTGTGTTGCTGGGACTAATCTCGTTGCTAGGAAATTCAGGGACTGGGGAGATAAAGTATCCACAGGTGCCAAAGTCATTTGGTTGGAATTACAGTGCCACATGTCACAGTCCTGAACCAGCTGGGCAAAAGTCCCTCCAGGCAGCTGGCTGGGGCCACTAACTTAAGGATGTGGATCTGCTGGAGCCAGTCCAGAGAAGACCACAAAGATGATGAGAGGGCTGGAGCACCTCTGCTGTGGGGACAGGCTAAGAGAGTTGGGGGCTGTTCAGCCTAGAGACGAGAAGGCTCCAAGGAGACATTAAATCACCTTCCAGTACCTAAAGGGGCTCCAAGAGAACTGCAGAGGGACTTTGGACAAGGGAATGAAGTGATAGGACAAAGGGGAATGTCTTCAAACTGACAGAGGGCAGGGTTAGATTGGTTATTAGGATTGGATATTAGATTGTATATTATTCCCTTCGAGCATGGTGAGGCACTAGCACAGGTTGCCAGAGAAGCTGTGGATGTCTCGTCCCTGGAAGCAGTCAAGGCCAGGTTGGATGGGGCTCTGAGAAACCTGGTCTAGTGGGAGGTGTCCCTCCCCATGGCAGTGGGGTTAGAACTGGACAGTTTTTTAAGTCCCTTCCAACCCAAGCCGTTCAAGGATTCTGTGGTAATTCTACAGTTTTGGAAAATGGCTATGTGGGTGTTGCTGGGTTATTGACCCACCCCCTTCCCCAGTCCTATTTTATCACTCTTATTCATATTCTATTATGCAGACAAGCTCTGTGCTGGAAATCATGACATCCCTGACAGCAGAACTGCTTCCTACACCCCCCACCACAGACACCAATGCTCACATGTTCAGCAGGCTGCAAAAAAACTGCTGAATGCTCCATTTTCAAGGTAAAATACAAAAGTTTTGGCTAACACAATAGTCCTGTATGTTTCTGAGTTCACCTGCCAAGAGGTTTTCTCAAAGACTTTTGGGGATGGGGTTATGACAATGTGTTCCCATCATGTATTCATCTCCTCCTGAATGGCATGCTGTCCATGCTCAGTCTTGTGATGGTTCACATGCCAACACCACACACAACCCTCCCAATACAATGTGCTTGGGTAACAGCCTTGCCCAGTATCAACCACAAAATGCCTGAAAGAATGGGCAGTGCCCTCCAGCTCTGACAGCCAGCTTAGGTACTGCCAGGAGGCCATATCTGGGGCTATTCCTTCCATAAATAAGCAGTGATTTCCAATAATATTTACCGCAATACAAGCACCAGCTTGCATCAGGACAATTCTGTGTTTGCAGTCAGGTAAGGAGGTGAGGCTGGCCAGGGACTGGAGCTCAGTGCCAGGCTGCCATAAATGCCAGACTGTGCTTCCTACCTGGCATGAGGACACTCATCTGTGCCCTGTGCTGAAGCTGCTCTCGGTGTAACTCAAGTTTGCAATAGCTGAAAACAGAGAGCAGAGCTAGAAAGGGAAAGGCACCTGTGGCTTCCACCAAGGCCTGCTTGAACACACCACCTTTACACGAGTAAAGCACTGTCCCTCCAGCACATATTTCCCCAAATATCTGCCCTTCCCAGACTAACAGTACAGGAGGAATCAGCTTCATCCAAGCACCACATGGTGTTGGTGAAGGGTATTTAAGCATCCTTGGAAAATGTCCACCATTAATTAAAAGCAACATCACTTCCCAGCTCCTTGTAGTAATACCACTACTCCTCCTCCAGTAATGTGCTGTACTACTCATCCAAAGCAGAGCAAGCAATATGCAGTCCATGCCTAGCTGGCTCCTGCCTCGGCAACAGCAGAGCTGTGTATGGAAGCAGCTTCCAAAGAGCCTTCACTGGCTGCAGGGCCAGGAGTTCCAGCACCCTGCCCTGCTATAGCTGTAGATCCTTCAGCCTCAGCCCAAGGAAGTTTCCTCAAACAGTTCATTTTCTTCAGGCATGTCATCTTTGGGCCTTTTACATCTTTACTGCCCTGTTTCAGATTTTCCTTCATCTCCCTGTTCCAAGGACACATTGAATATTTCTAGCAGTTGGGGTGGCCACAGTAAGGATTTTAAAGCCAATCTTGTCTGGCAATGTGATTTTCTAGGATTGACAGTTCATTAAGAATATAATTCCCATTTGTTATCATAGGAGCTGCCAGAAAAGAAAAAAACCCCAACACATCCAGGTAAGAGTTTTGAGAAATGATCAAATGGACTGTAAAGCTGGCTGAGCTTTTCCATATAATATAAACTTTGAAGTAGTAAATAATTCATGAAATATCATCCTGACAAATCCATGTATTAGGGAATCAAAAAATATGGAAATTATATTTCTGTATGGAAAATGCTTAGCATTATTTCTTTCACTAAGCAGGGGTCATTGGGACCTTCTATCCTCAGGAAGAGTCAGAAAGTGGTGGTCAGTCATTCAACCCTTAACAGAATGAACACTTTTATCCTGTGCATTTCCTCTTCTCTTATCAGAGCAGTATCCAAAGATTGTCGGAATCGCACACACGAGGAAAGGGCGAAAGATGGGTCATCCATAATGATATTCTACCAGAGTAAGACTTTATTGTTTTAGCTGCGGGATTGCTTTCAAAGCCCTGTAGTTTTCGTGACCTAAGGCTGGGAAAGTGGCACATGCTCTGCTTGCAAATGGGGATCTGCTCCAGCAGAGCCGCAGCATTTCCTCTGCACAGCCTTTTCCCAGCGGGACAGAGGGGTATCCATTACGTTGTTAAAGGAAGACCAAAAAAAGCCTTTTGGTGGAAATGGATGTAACAGAGCACAAGGAAGATCACAGGGGACAGGCAGCCTGGGAACAGGCAATTTTACCTCCCTTTGATCTGTTTTCCTTTGTTTCGGGATGAGAACATTTCACTTGGCCCGCTCTCGTCCAGCTCCCCTGTTATGTCATATCCAGATTACTCAGTGGATGAGGTATTTGGAGTGTTACATCAAACAGAAAACATTTGTTTATATAAGTTGATCTTTTTCTCAGACTCTTGTTTCTGTATCCTCCTGAAAAACATTAATATAAATATTTACATTTTCAGGAGTGTGAACTTTATCAACCTCAGGATGACAGTCACCTTCAGTATAATTCGGTATGAGTGGTTGCTGCAAAGCTCTGCAGCACTCCCTGGGAACTGCTTGTGCTTCTTAAAAACAACAGTTTAGCAAACCCAGAATTCTGCAGGGAAAGAAATCAATTCTGGTGTAACACAATTCTGAAATTGCTCTCAGCCTTGAGATGGAAGGGGTAGTCAAAAAGGGAACCAAAAACCCACCATAAAGTCCCAGAGGTTACAGCGTTCACTGCAGCATCTGAGGCTCTGCTACAACTCCCTGATCAAATTCTTTCTATCTCTATTTCTAGTGAAAAATTTCCAAAGGTCTTACTTCCCCCTCTATATAAAACAAAGGAAGGATTTAAAAAATTTTGTTTTCAGGGAAGAAAACCTTCTTACTGTTGCACATTTCATCAGGTCAGTATATTGCAGAGGTTGCATCCTGCATGCTTTAACGTGCTGCCTTAAGCCATCCTAGTTATACTCCAGCCAGCAAAAATAGTGCCAGTTATTCACCCTGCTGAGAAATCTCTTGCTTAAACTTCAGTAAGGTGCAATACAGGACACGAGGTATGTTTTTGCAAGTAGGTTACTTCAGGCAGTGTCGATCACCTGTCATTCACTCATATGAAATGAATCCCTCTCACTGCTCATATGTCTTATGGTTTATTAATCACCTTAATTTCCCAGGCAGAAATTCTGTGACAAGAGCAGGATTTACAGGAAAGCTGCTCCAGCAAGTCCAAAGGGTATTTGGCAAACAGGTGCTGGAAAGGGCTCAGGGAAAACTTCGATTGCAACATCTGAGCTTGGATTCAAGCTTTCAGCTCCGTGCCCGGGCCTGACTCTGTCTTTCTGGCCATGCTGACACCGACCTTCCCAACTTGCTGCTGGGAAGCTGGGAGTGGATACCCTGCATCTCTGGTTTCCCTTTCCTTGGATTTTCCACTTGCAGGGTGAGACCCTGCCAAACCTCTCCCATTTGCACAGCCCACATACCCATGCAGACACCCACATATGCCCTGGGCAGGGCTGCCAGCTCCAGACAGGGCTGTCACCCCCCACCATCCTGGGAGTGAGCCCACAGCACATTCCACCCACAAAGCTGTTCAGCAGCATCAGCTGTGAAATCCCTCTCACCCTGAGCCAGGACATGTCAGCGTCTGCTGGCACTGCTTCTTTTCCCAGGCTGTGGTTTGATAAAGCAGTAAATCCACCCCTGGCATCCCAGCAACCAGATTAGAGGGGAAAAAAAAGAAGAAAAAGAAAACTCAGCTGCACAGCACGAGGGATTCACATGGCACAAACTTTCCACCGATTCAGATTTGCTTAGAAACAGCACTGCTATGTTAACCTTTGCAACTGGACTCGTTCATCTTATCTGCAGCCACAATTGCAGCTTGAGAAGACAAACCCCTCCTGCTCCTCTGTGTCACAGTGTCCATCACACATACCCCTGTTCCTCCCAGCTGAACAAGGCTGTGCAGTCCCTGTGTCCCTGTTTGTCCCCAAGGAGGATGCCCTGCCAGGGATGGGCTGAATCTGGCACAGCCTGTGGTGCTCTTGGCACTGCAGTCACTGAGGCATCTGCATTCAGCATCCCAGCACTTTGTCATCTGCTTGGTTTTGCTAGACCTTAATGTTTAAGCTGAAAAGTCCGTTTATTACCCCAGGGACTTTTTTTCTGGCATACAAATTCTCTGGGTTTTTCAGTAGAAAGATCTATTGGTTGGTTTATTAGCTTTGAAAGCTATCTGTGCCTCTGAGACCTCTGCTGACTCGGAGTTACGGTAATGTTGGATAACTCCAGCATTAATGCCAAGTTGCAAATGAGGTTTGCTCCACTGGGCTGGCTCTCAAAAAGAATGAATGTTTTAGACCTAAAACTGTGTCTGTGGTCTCATAAAAAGGAACAGCTCTCCCAATTTTCTGTTTATTTGCCATTAAAGGAACGATTCCATCCTGCCCTCTGCTTGTTCTTTGGTTAAAGTTTGCCTGCCTGGCAAAGGATTCAGTGGGCTATAAAAGCACAACTCAAATTTGGAAACTTACCCAGTGTAATATCCCCAAATCAGCACTTTGTCATCAGCAGTAACTTTACACACTCACAACCCTTGTTGAACTGTCCCTTCATTCCCAGATTGCACTTAGCTGCTATTTCACCTACCAAAGCCCCTCTGACCTGGCCCTGACCTAAAGCTGTAGCCAAATGGGCCGCTACAACTGCAGCCCTTTGTAGTGGCATCCCAGTTTGTAAAGGTGGTTCTGCAGTTATTTCCTCAGGCCCTTCACTTCCAGCTAGACTGAGATGTGGAAATTCACCTGTGGAGTAAATATCTTGAATAAATAGTGCTTTCACCTTCCAAACCAGGATTCCCTGCTGGCAGTAATGCTGGTTATGGAGCAGGGCCATCCTGCTTGTGCATGGGTGCTGCCAGCCTTGGGATTCCCCTCCTTTCCTTGTTTCCTGCTTGCTGCGCTCTAGACACAAAATCATGGAGAACTTTCATTAGCACTTCCAAGAAATGAATGCAACCAGAAAAAATTGGCCTGGAAAACAAAATCCACTCTGCTTCCTTCACCAGAAGTTCATGAGAGCCGTCTGCACCACTCCTGTAACTCGATACATTTGTAGCTCCTTTGAGCCAAGTTCTGCAGCACAAATGTCCATACGGAGCAGAAGGGCATGTTCACCCAGCCAAAAGCAAAAAAGCCTTTTTGTGCCAGGGCAGAATCTCTGTCTGGGAGCTGCACAGCGGAGGATCCAGTTTTTGTCCTGGCCCTCAAGGCTTGTCCCCATGAATGGCAAAGGAAACTTTTCCTAGACAGTGGATCTATGCAGCTTTCCAGGTCCTGGCAGAAGGCAGGACCCAGCCAACAACAGCAACAAAATTTGCCCTCCTTTTTCTTCCTTCTCACTTAGCCACTCTCTAGCCAGGACCTTTTCCACCTTCATGGCTTGCTTCAGGGGCCTGGAAGTCAGATATTTTCTCCCTGGAGCTGCCAGGCTTGGTTCCACTGGAAACCCCTTCTGCTACAAGACCCCCCCCCACCCTCCACTCCCCAGGTGCCCCCAGTTACCAGCAGCTTAGCATGACCTCAGGAGCTGTCAGTCAGCAGTGATGTGCTGGCTGCTGGCCTGCCCACAAATATCTGTATTTCACAAATAAAGGAAGTTAATTTAAGCCACCAGTCTGCAACAGCCTGACAGCTCCCTAGGGGCTCTTAGAAAGCTAAGGCTTAGGCTTGCAATATATTGTAATGCTCTGTAGACCTTTTAAATAGAGTGGTCTGGACTAGACGTGGCTGGGTTTAGACCCATGCTCAAAGATTGAAGTGCAGCCAAAAAAGTGAATGCTGAATAACCAAAGGGGTTCCCAAGACTGTTTTACTGAGATAGTTTTAATTCAGGTGATAACTAAAAGATGGCTGCTTTTAAAAAGAAGCTACCCATCCCTTCACTTAAGAAGTAAAAGCTCACAATGAACATGCTCTGACATCTCATAAGACCTTCAACCCAAGCAAAAAGCAGAAGCAGTAAGTTTGTACATTAATTGCATAATAAAAGGTATCTGAGTGTAGACTTGTACAGTGAGTTCTGCCACACCTGCAGGCGAGTTTATTTAAAACACATCAGCCTTGACTGCAAGGAGTCACAAGCACAATACATCAGAAAACTTCTTTTGTGTCTTGATAAGCTTCAAACCTTTGTTTTGGTTCTGGGGACATAATTTCCCACCGTTCCTGGCAAGTACCAGCAGAATTCAGGAGCTTGTTCTGCAACCACACACAACTGGGGACCAAAGGAGGCTGAGGAGTGCTGAAGGAAAGGGAATGGGGGCCTGAGAGGGACCGCTTGTTGTGGAGTGATGGACCTCTTAGGGGCAGCCAGAGCTCTGCATGAAGAAGCCTCCCTGCTCTATTCAAACTGAGCTGAGCAGGGAGTTGCTGCTGGCTTCCCTGTGGCTGCAGAAGGTTCCCACTGGGCAGCACAGAGAGGGCACCAAATGACTTGCAGGGGACAGGAAGGAGGCAGAGTGGTCTCTGATGTTAAATATCCAGCTGATTCACAGGGTACCCTCCAGGCTGGCCTTGAGTGCAACAATGGAAATGGGGGTGAAAGCATTCATTGTCACATGACAAAGCTGAGTCACCATCACAGGCAGTGTGTTTGTGCAGAGGGCCCAGGAGGAGATTGGTTTTATTCCCGATCCCATCACATGCTGTAGGTCAAGGTTATAATGCTCAGATGAATTCCACACACAACAAAGCGGTATCTGTTGACTCTCACAGCTGATTGTTTTGGAACAATAATTCATAGTTGCTTCCCTGGATACAGAGAACAAAATGACAGCTCGGATTAGCAGTGCACAACCTTGCCCTGAGGACCTGCTGTTGATGACTTAACCACCCCTTCTGCTATCGAGGTCCTGTGCTTTGATATCCCTCCGGGGCAGAATGGAGGATATTTTCTAAGTGTCAGTTGATAAAAACCATTTCCCTTTCTGGTCCTACACAGGGCAGGCAATTAGCTCATCCCTCTTGGGCAGGAAAGGTGGCTATTTAAAACACACCCAGCCAAGTTCCCCCAACAGAGGCTCACGCTGTTGACCTAGTTAGGAGCTCTCCCGTGCAGGGCAAATTAGTTCAGCATAGCGCACTATGGGATACAGGAATGATCGGCATGAACTCGGAGACTTTGATCTCAGTGAGGGGATGGGCAGCATTTCACTTGACACCAATCCTCTGCCATCATTCCCAGTGCACTCGAATGCCTCCCCCCTCCCCTCCCCCCCCTTTTTTTTTTTAGATGCTCTTTGGCTCTTGTTCTCCATTTGCTTTTGAGGCAGGAAGATCCAGTCAAAACCAGTATTTTTATAGAGATGAACACTGATCACTGAACTTGTTTCTAGCAAAGGTTAGCTGCAGAAGACCACAGAACCACATTATTCTTACTCAGGAATGCCCATATTGCCAGGATAACAGAGTCAGGAGAAAAAGTACTAGCTCATATAGAGCAATGCTGCCAAGGAGACCCCTGGGGGCATTGCCACCCCTCTGGCAGTGAGTGTTGACACAGACCAGGAAACTCAGTCCCTTCACATTTCTATGCTCACAAAATACCGAGGGACCTTCAGTCTCAGCCTCCAGAATGAATGAATGTTGATGTTTTAACACATTGAACCAAACTCTTCTCAGAGCTGTGCAGTAAAAACCCCACCAAACAAAGAGGCAGTAGGCAAGTTACTATAAGGACACTTCAACTAGTGTTTATTTGGGAACACCCTATAATTCTCAGTAAGAAAGATGGTAAAATGATGAAATGTTCATTAGATCTTCTCTGTATCAGAAATTTAGAATTAAAACAAACACAGGCTAAGTCTGAAATCACTTTATTGAGAAGTTTCATAGAAGAATAGTCAGTGGGAAAAAATATTCAGGTGTAATACATCAACATCACAGACAAGCTCCTCAGTGAGTTTTAGTGCAGCACAGGGAGCAGAGCCTGTCTTTATATCAAATAAGATGAGCTATGACTGCAATTTTTCCTCTAAGAAGTAAGAAAGGCCCTGCAGGTCTTTCGACAATTGTTGGCAACGTAAGGCATCATTCCCATCTACCCCAGCTCATTCAGAACACTGACTGAAAGACTGTAACAAAATATTCTGCCAATAAAAATCTTTAGAAAAACAGTATAAAAAGTTGAGATATATAGCAGAAAGCTATCAAAAAGTGACTGTGCCATTTCCCCCCTTATACAAATAACATCGTTTTAAAAAAATCATAACATAATAGAAATTCGCCCAATATATAACATATTGCACCTTTCCAAAATACTCTGTGCAGCAGAAGCCCCTACAGTACCTGGGCAGTTACAAGACAGACCAGTAGCTCCCCTTTAGTTCTGCTCATCTCTACAGCAGCTGCCAAGAATTTGGCTATCGCAGTTTAATATTCAGAAGGTAGAAAGCTGCAAGATGGCAAACCAAGTGTTTGTAAATCATTACCATTCCTTCTCAGGAAGGAGAAAAACCCATGACAAAAATCCCTTGATTTAAAAAACTATTTCATATTGCCTGTTGCTGGTGTCAGTGAGATGATACA
The DNA here is from genome assembly GCA_035583235.1 of Hafferia zeledoni. Classification (NCBI taxonomy): domain Eukaryota; kingdom Metazoa; phylum Chordata; class Aves; order Passeriformes; family Thamnophilidae; genus Hafferia; species Hafferia zeledoni. The sequence goes on along the minus strand of JAWWEV010000022.1, from coordinate 12,117,284 downwards.
GTTTCAAATGTTGCCATGTCAGTTTTCCTTTGCACAGTAGCACTTCATGTGCCACAGAGGTACCTGCACCTGGCAGAGAGTTCTGGCCTAATGAGAACATACAGCCAAACCACAGGAGCAAATAAAACCAGGTCAGCTTACCTGGTTTTATGGAAAAGCACTCTAAGACACCAACAGACAAAGGATTGTGAACCTGCTGTCTGAAAATAATTAACATTGATTGTTCCTCAATTCAATTTTCAGTCACCTGGCGGGTTTTGGATAGAAAGGCAATCCCTGCCTTGCCCCCTGCTTTTCCAGGCACAAGATTCAGTCCCAGTAACAGTGCACAGCTATGCAGAAAAGGAGCTGAAGTCCCAGGAACTGAAGATTCTGCTGTGTGTGAAACCCACTCTGTATTTAGTGACAATCTTCTCAAATAACTCAGCAGGAACTTACTAACTTTCTGTAGAACCTTGGACAATACTCAGAGTGTACTTTAGATTTGAGGACGTACAAATCAGATGGCCTGCTTCCCTATGGAAAGAGCACTAACCCATTCAGATGCAGTTAGTACAGGGATGGGGGTTTTTGTTAGGGAGGCTTTTTGTTTGCTTTCTTTAACAGAGAGCTGGCAACAGCCAGAGCCCCTCCCTGCACGAAGCGTACAAAGTTATCTCCTGCAAGAGGTCCCAGAGCATAGAGCCCTTTCTCCTGAGTGCATTTGTAGGTGAACGGATCAACATCTATGGGATTCCTCTTGGGATTGACTGGTTGGTCACTGTTCATAGCCAAGTCAATGCCATTATTTGGCAGAAAGGAGAGGTTGGGGTTTGAGCCAGTTAGAACAAGAGCCATGGAAATTTCATAAGCTTTCTGACAGCCATTCTTGTCTTGAATGATACATTTCTTGTCCTTGCCAAAGGATAGCACGTGATGTTCAGGAAGGCTAACATAACACTCATAAGGTCCAGCACAAGCAGCTGTCTGTTCTTTCATCATCTGATGGACTTTGTGGTATTCAGGATACATCATTTTGGGGAGCTGGTTAAAAATAAGACCTGGATCACTGACCCGTCTCCTAAAAACATGTATTACTGGAATATTGCAATGGTGAGCAAAGAGAATCGCATCAGCAGCTGTCAGACCAGCACCTACAATCAAGACTGGATCTGACATGATGCCAACGCTGTTGTTCTTCACTGCTTCTTCTAGGGCAGACAGCTGGTGATGGACATAGGAAAGGTTTTCTCCCTTGACCCCAAGCCAGGTAGGACTATCGTATGTTCCCGTAGCTAAGACCACATTCTCTGCATAGATGGAGAAGGGCTCTTTATCACCTTCCAAAGTTTTGAAAAATCCATCCACCTGAAAGACCTCTGTACTTTGTTCATTGGAGTTCCAGAGTGAGTCACCATTCTCCTGGTGATCTTTCTGGGCATGGTTGGAGATGCTCTCTGCACTCACTTTCCTCACAGAGGTCACAACAGTGCTACATCTGAAATTCTTCTGCAGCCCTTTCTTCATCACATAGTGTTGGTAATATTGAGCAATGTCTTCTGCTGTGGCTCTATTGTTTCTGAGGCCTCTGTAATACAGTACAAGCAAAGGTCAAGCAGCAGTTAAGTAAGAGACTGGAATTTTCCTCCTCTTCCACTGAATGTATCCTGGAGCCATCTATCCTGGCACTACCAGAGAAGACTCATCTAGTTTCTCTGAATTCAGCAAAATTATTCCTGATATATAGACTTAGCACTCAAGTCCAGCAGCTGTTGGACAGAGGTAGCTTTCTCTAGCAGTCATCTCATTCCCAAGAACATGGTTGTTAATTCATGCCTTCCTTTCATATCTTGCTTCCACTCCATTTTTAACCCTTGGACTATTTAAGATTAATTATTACACATGTCAAGAGCAGAAGCACCTGCAGAGCAGCTGAACTGACTATATTTGTCACTAGGGACAGCAGCAGTAGACACAGAAGCCAGGTGACCACACTTTTTTTCTCAGGCTTTACTCAAAATTCATGGTCACTGATCCATCTCCTCAGTGGCTGCTGAGGAGGACACATTCCAAGCAGCACTGTAACTTCATCTGAATCACTGAATGTAGAATGGGCTTTTTGGGGGGTGTGGGAGAGTATCCCTTCTCTCACTAAAATCATCCATAACAGAGGGGTAGCTACATTCAAGAGCTCCACTCCAGGTTTGCTAATAACCTGCAGAAGTTTGAAAATGATAACATGATGGATATCTCACCTTCTCTTTTGCTTTAGCCATTCTTTGAAAGGAAGATCTGGGAGTCCCATCCATTCTCCCCTGCTCAGGGTAACCATAGAACCCTCTATAGACTGGAACAAGAAGCAGAGGAAAATTATTTTAAGTAAAAGGTGAAAGGCAAATTTTTCATGTTTCAATATGGCACAGATCATGAAACCAGTAATTTCTTCTGATCTGCTGTCATGGATGAAAACATTCATGTTCTCCAAAAAGAACAAAACACAGGAAATACAAAAGCCTCTCATGCTCCTTTTCCTTTTAAACTTTACCTTGTCTATATACATAAACCCAAATGTGGCTGGCTGGCATTTTAGAGGAGCTTTTCCCTCTCCAGTCAACACATTTGGCAATTACACAACATGCAGATCCCCGCAGTTCAGCTCCAATTCACTTACATGCCAGGCCCCCCCAGGGGGGTTTCTGCCAAGAACCAGGTGGGGGATGGCTCTGTCAGGGTCATGCCGCCACGTGAGAACAGATTCTGCTGTTCCACCAAAGTCTGTGTCTGGACGCTGAAGAGCATCAAACAGCAGAGCCACGGGGCTGTGGGACCGTCCCTCCAAGCCTTCAGACAGGTAGTCCAAATCCTAAAGAGAAGCAGAGCAGGTGCTAAAGTGCTTGCACTTCCAGGCAGCAGAATGCTTGTTACTCCAGTATCTCTAATCAGTGGGTTTGGTGCTCTGGGAAGCTCATTTACTGGCACACAGACCTGTTCTTTCCTGTGGACTACCTCAAGGATCTTAGCAGCAATGCTGGCATTTCATACAAGGGACATCTGGATTACAAAGCAAAGTTTGCTTAACGCTCATTCTGTGTGTGTAATTTGAAAATTCAAACAAGGCCATCACTCATAATATACTCCTAGGATGCTTTACTGTGATGTTATACTGTTTATCTTTACACGAACCTGGTCCAAAATGGAGACTTCTGGTGCCTCTTCCAGTTTCCTCTGAAGAATAGGATGAGGATGAAGAGACCCTCTTTTGAAGTAAGGAGTGTAACCTGACAGCAAATATGAGAGACAGATTCCCGAAGGTCCATTCCCTGAAAAGACAACAGAGAAGAATTTATACTCCTGCAGATAGAGCTGTCCTTTGAGGAGTGTTTCTAATATCCAGACCAATTCAAAAGATAAGACTGCTATGGATACAGGGGATTTTCTCTTCCAGGCTGATTTGACCTACTGGATGGAGTTGGGGAAGTCATTATACCCTCACATGTCCCCTTCTCCTCCTCAGTTGCATTTATTTGCATTGGGAGGTACTCAGAACTTGCTGAAAAGGCACTGGGTTAAATGAGTCAGAGGTTACCTCACCTGAAGCTTGAAGTCTCTAGCATGGTGATGAATTAAGTTATTTCTCTAAACATAAAGGTTTAGAAATGGGTAACATAAATTCATTAACAGCATGAAGCTGAGTCAGGGCAGGTTTAGGCTGGATATCAGAAAAAGGTTTTTCATCCAGAGGGTGGCTGAGCACTGAAACCAGCTCCCCAGGGAACTGGTCACAGCACCAACACTGTCTGAGTTCAAGAAACTTTTGGACAAGGCTCTCAAGCACACAGTGAGATTCTTGGGGTGCCCTGTGTGTGGCCAGGAGCTGGACTCCATGATCCTGGTGGGTCCTTCCCAACTCAGCAGATTTTGTCATTCTGCAATTAGGGGATATCTGGCAACAGCAGCTTTGACTAATGGGTTTTGAGCACATTTTCAAATGGGAACCAGCAATGGTACTGCAAGCAATATGTTAAAGAAAAAACTCCCAGCCATGCCAAGAGAAGCCCTCAGAATATAGCACTTTGAACAGATCACTGGATGACTGAACTGCTGACCACCCAACAGCCAGGGTTAAAACCAGATATACGTGACTCCAAAGTCCAGTGAGAGCAGCCTGCGAAAAGTTTACACATGGCTGTTCTCCAGCATGTTTAATATGTCTGTGTAACGAGCTGTCAGTCTGTCTGGCTGCCCAGGCTTTGCTGCTCACTACTGTGTGACTAACCACCATGACATAACGCAGTGATGAGGAGCAGGGAGAGCTGGGCTGACACAGCAGCCTGTTGACACAGTGCTCATGTGCATGAGTGACTGGAGCAAAGGCTGCTGCTGGAGGATCTCAGACAACAGCGAGCTATGTGAGGGGCAGGACAGGTCACAGCTGGGGACAAAGTCTGCTGTGCTGAGCAAGGACCAGCAGCCATAGGTCAGTGTTTGGAATATTCCACTTGGAGGAAAGTTGATCCAAAACCAACAGCAACAGAAACTAAAAGCTGTAGTAAAAAAGAACAAATTTCAGGTTACTACTTTGCTTTAGGAAGTACAAGGAGGTATCTAAACCAAACTTAATCACCTGAGTGCACAACACTCAGCATCTACACACAGAGGATTTACTCTGAACCACATCTATGCTTGCTATGGATGGTTACAAGAACAGCAGCCTCTGGGACTCCAGCTATTTCAGAGTGCAACTGCTTTTGTGAGGCTGCCAGCACAGCTGAGGGAGCACAGAGCCTTCCTGGAGCAGGGCCTCGGGAAGTAGCTGGAACCTTCATGCACTTTCCAGAGGCAATGAAACAGCTGAGCTCCTTCAGTCCAACAGCCTCCTCAAAGTGCACATCTTCACACAGGTGCTTCTGAGGATTCAGTGGCATCTCTGCACTGGATCCTTGCACAGGTGCACTGGGGATGTACCAAAATATCCTCCCTCCCACCTAAAGACTTGTACAACTGGGCAATACAAAGACACTCTCAGACAAAAACCTGCTGTTAGTAGGAAGGGAGACAAGACAGTTAATACATAATCTGGCTTTTTTTAAAACTGGTTGAAAACCCACAGTTTTTTATTAGTCTGTTAAATCTTTCCAAAATCTGTGTAGTTGATACATGTTTTAAAAGAAATCTGTGAAAATTTCAAGAAACCTTAATAGCATCTCAAGTACTCTCTAAACAGACACACTGGTCAAAAAAGATCACACAAACCTACATGCAATTCAAGCAGTACAGATAATCACAGCAAACTGATTAACTATCTGTAGTGAAAAGGTTTCAAATCTTTCTAAATATTCAACAGAGAAAAAACAGACCCAGATGAACCAATGTCCAAAAAGGACACCAAAAAGGTTACCAATTTTACCATTAAAAAAGGTATGTGTTTTAGTTTGTTCCCTACTTCCCACAACTCTTATGGATCTTTCTCTATGGGAATTTGGCTGTCAGGGAAAGGATGCAGAAACAGTGGTCAGGCATTTCTGGTTTGAGTGAGAACACGTGGAACAAAATTTAATGATAGCAAGTCCAAAGCAATAACAGCCCAAGGGAACACAGTAATGCTGGCAGGAGAAAGCTTACCTATGATCACAACAGGCAGTGGCTTGAGCCCACTCTTATTTGAGGGTCTGGTCCATAATGGGTACATCTTCCTGTCTGGAAGCATTTGTGTTCTGGAATCTACCTGCTGAAAACATAAAAGTTTTGAATTATTTGCATTTCTTTGACAATAAAACCAAAACAACCCAAAACTTTCTACACCCCCCACAAACTCAGGCTGATCTAAAGTATTATTCTTTCATTACAGACCATCACATTACACTTCCATACTCAGGAAGACCTTCCTTATCTTATTCTCCTCCTGACCCCAAAATCAAAGGATGGTTCTCTGATTATGCAACACAAAAGAGGGAGAGAACATTTATCTTCTCTTCCAGGCATGAATTCCAGTCCCTCCAGAACAGCTGGCAGTTTTGGTGACCCTTTGACTGCATTAAACAAAGTGTTACAGCTTGTTAATGAAAACTTCACTATTTTCTTCACATACTGTGTAGAAAATTGTCATAATTAGCATGAACGCTTTGTACCTTATAATGCAACTTGTGCATTTACTGATAAGTAAAGAAAGCCTCACTCAAGACTTCTTCCCAAAGGCTGGAAATCTCCTGACTGCATTTTCAAGTATGTCCCATTCCATCACTACAAGGTTTTTATGGGAAGTGCTAGTTTAGTTCTGCAACCTTCTTTTCTAGTTTTCCAGAAAACAGAGAGTTGTATGTCTGAACATGTAAATGACAACAAGTCTTTAAACAAAATATACACAATTATCTTGGAAACTAAGGTGTCATTAGAGTGGAATCTACAAAATTAATCTAATTGTTTTGCATATATTCAGTGAAGAGTGAACGAGTTTGCCATTTCTGCAGGAATCCTACCATGTCAAATAATGACTTCTTTAGTTTTCCAGGGAATTCAACTCTAGAGAAGTCATTAATCTAGAGAAGTTATTTCTACCACAATAAACATGACACTTCTGAAATTCAGCATAAACTTTTAAGTTATTCTACAGAAACTACTCTCTTTTATAAAAACCTTGTTCTTCTTTGGGAAAGCTAAGTAAAGCCCCACTGAATGGCATGACTTTATTCAGTAGGGAATGTTCTTGACACCCTTGTCAGGCACAGAAAGCTCTTTGGCAAGCGCAGAGGGCACTTCCATGAGGTCTGGCACATCACTGCCTTTGACACAGGTACTGCAGCAAATGTCTTCCTACAAGTGTAATGCCCCACTTTAAGCCTGACATTTACGTCACAGCAACTACAGCAAAGTGGTAAGAGCTCTGTGATTGAATGAGCAGCCAGGAAACCACTGCTGAGTTCACAGTCTGCAGAATTCCAGTCTATAGGAGGAGTGTTCTGAGTGAATTTGCCTTCAAGGATGTGACAATTCTCATATACACCAATACACAGCCATGGCTGGGCTCAACAGCATTATTCCAAGAGGACTGGGTTCAGCCAACTAAAGCAGCACATAATAAGCCTTACAAGATGAATTCAAACCCAGCAGCTTTGTCCAAGTTTTTTGCTCACAGTTTAGTAACATTTACTGATTGCCTGTTGCCACATAACTAAGCATTGTGCCTGACAGGACATGAACCACTTAAAAGACAATAGTTGTGCTTTCTAATTTAAGTCATTTCAAGCATCTAGATTTGAAGAGAGTCAGATCTCAAGGAAACTCATGTTCCCACTTTGAGACTCAAAGGTCATTGCACTCACACAGAAGATGAACACTTGAGTGTGTTATTTCCATATCAAAGAATGCATCAAACCCTTAAGGCATGTTTAACCCAGCCTTGGTAGCTGCAAGACCAAGCCTAACTGCCCAAGTAACCCTCCAGGCTTTTGCGTAGGTTCTGCCACATGAACCAAAACCTTCACCACCTTCAGCAGATTATGGTATAAGTTTAACCCCAAATAATTCCTTATCACAGAGCTCCAGAGTTGCAACTGGTAGAATTCAGCACTAGCACCTGGTACAGCCAGAGATATCAAAGGTACAGGACACAGGAATGACCAGTGAGGTATTTCCCTCAAAGCAGCTAAAGCACAGTATCTACTGAAGGTTAGTGGAGGTTTCCTCTCCATGGTAACAAATAAACACCTCTCCATGACTGCATTACACAGGAAGAAAGGTTCTTATTAATTTTTCCTAACACAGAGTGTGCATTGTATTTCTGTGAAACTATTGGGTGCCTGGAAGAGGAAAGCAAGATCTCTGGGAGCAATCTTCCAGGTTTCTTTCTGCTCCATAGCTCTCTGCAGCAGCATGCTCAGGAAAACTGTATGCACTCTGTAGACAGTGGTAACCCAGCAACATCCGTGGGATTTTTGCTGGAAGCAAGGACTGCTGAACCAACCCAATCCAGCACATGGCAACAGCTCCAGGAGCAGCAGAGCCAGCATATAAACATCAAGCCTGCAAGCCCATTTGTAAGATTTGGGCACAAAGTCATGTTATTGTATGCCAGCGTTTTTCTGGGGGAGCCTGAAGGGGACAAAAAAGGCACAGGATATTAGAAGTCAGCCTGGCTGTCCTGTTGGCTTTGGAGGAAGGTTACCTGGCTCCTGGCTGTTGCACTATGCCACCCTTCCCCACCCTGATAAGTGCAGAGCCAGCAGCTGCAAGCTCACTGATAACTCCCTCCTCATTTCACCCTTCTCCATTCTGTACCTTTTGATATATGAAAAAGGAGCTTTTTTCTGGAATTAAACCAAACTTTATTGACTAGAGGGACACAATTGTTAGTCTGATGAAATTACTAGATCTGTGCACATACGTGACCATTTTTAGCCACGGATTTATTCATTATCTTGGTCCCCAAAACCCATTATGACATTTTATTGCTACACACTTTGCTTCCTGTAGTTTTGACAGTGGTCAATTCTATCAACATAAGATTAACCATCAGAGATGCTTCTATTCATTCTATCATCTCTACAAATGGAAGAAGGGCCTTCCACATCCTATAACTGACATCTCTATAATTCATAGTTAATAATTCTTCTTTTGAAGTAGAAAGGGAACCAGATGCTGAATCTGTTTATAGCTATTCCCCTCCTGTAGGCTAAATGTTTGACTTCTGGGGGTAAAACTGAGCTCAGATCATCTCAGACATTTCTGTTTCAGGCTGAGGAAAGCCTGTTCTTGCAGAGACTATTGGAAAGCTTATGGGACTTTGAAGTTCATTTAAAAGCTGTACAGAACTGGTTAGTACGAAGAAAAATCCTAAGAAACTCAAGTCTGCTCTTCTCACCCTTTTACATAGTGCCAGTTTCTGGGTACTCGCACTTAGCCAGCTTAGTGACACTGGTCTTGGCTCCTGCTTTGGGCTTCCAACTTTAAATGGGTGTTCCTTTCCTTTCTTTCTCTTCATTTGGAAGAATGCTGCAAGTTTCACAATTTATCTTCTCACTGCTTCCAAAGCATTTCAGTGTCTTATGTGATGTTACATAATTGTTCTGGCTTGGAAAAGCACCCAGCTCATTCTGAGCCAAACTCTGCATACCTTCCTGACACAGCCTCATGTCTAGAGGGACTACAGTTCTCAAAGTGGGTCAGTGTGGCTGCAACTCTCAAAGTGGGTCAGTGTGGCCCCTGGTAGTTCCAGGCTGCATGACAAACAGGTTCTAAGTGAGCAAAAGCAAAGATACATTTAGCAAGACAAGGACACTGTGATCTTTAGAGAAATAAAAAGCCACGTTATATCAGCCATATGCAAGTAGCTCTCCCTGTAACAGCCATAAGACTTTTGCTCAAATAAGGACCACCAAGTGTGGCCTCAACAGCACGTGGGGAGAGCTCAAGAGAGCAATGCAGTCAGTATAGAAATACTGGAGAGAGTGAAAGAGCTACCACAACACTCAGATTTAAATAAGAACAATACTAACACAAATGCAACAGTAGTTTTCTTCATTTCTTCATCGACCCATTTGCTTCACCAGTTTAATAATTAATTAGTAGGGGTTTTTTTAAAAAAAGCAAAGATCTCAGTAGCTTTTACATTTTATACTTCCCTACAAGTTTCAGAAGTTGGATCCCTCCTTGTACTATCTCTTACATGCCAGGTCAGTTACCTCCCAAACACAATAAAAGTATGTGGAAAAAATGAAACTTTATGGTATGTAATAATAACTTTCTAAAAACACCCCTGTGATGTTCAGAAACCAATGTTACAGCACACCAGACAGAGCTCTCTGTGCTTGCTTAGAGCCTTCTTACCTTCAGCAGTAGGTCTGGGGAGAAGTGGGATCTTTGTGAAAGTGCCTGTGCAGTCAGAGCACCAAGCAAAGTGCAAGTCCTGAATCCTGTCTCTGCTCTAAGACAGCTGTTTAAATATAGTTCGCAAACAGCAGCAAGGGAGAGGAGGAGCCACAGGGAATGGGGCGGAGCAAGGAAAATACTTCTAAGCATGAGTCAGCAGGAATTTCCCTTCCCAGCTTCTGAATGAATGAGGCAGTGAACTTCCTTAGTAATGTTCATCTGACTGTGTGACTCCAGCAAAAGCAGCCTTAGAGGACCCCATGCATGGCCTGAACAAATATCTTCATTTTTAACTCTCAGGGCATCAGATACAGAGCGGATCTAAAACTACAGACTTCAGTTTACACTTCTTTTTCTTCAGAGAGATAAAGTGATATAAACCTTTCACACAGCAGCAGTGAAATTAGTCAAACTGCTTCCTCTAAATTTTAGAATATACCAGGATTTCCATTCAAGGTATCTTACTTAATCCAGGGAATAATCGATCCAGCTTGCTAAATTTAAAGTGTCCTTGACAAATGAAATAGCTTTATGCCAAAGTGTTCAGTTCAAACAGGAAATGCAGCCCATGTTTATCTCTGAGGTCATCTGTTTGGAAACCACAATTTCAGGGAATCAGGAGGACTGCTGATACTCAGTTAAGATACTCACTTTTATCCATGTGATCCAAAAGATAAAACAGTACATGAGAAGGACTTGTCTGTTCTCACCACCCACATCAGAGCAGAATACTTAATACTCTATTTTAATCCCCAAAAAGTAAGGTTTTTAATAAATGTGAACCATTGTTTCACTTAAACTACCAGTCAACCCTTGGACATCTGATTCAGTAAATACTGTCAGACTAAGGGGTGGAGTTTTAAAGGTCTCTTTCAAGTTCTGTGGGCCTTTATCCAAGGCAGCATTTGCACAGAGCTCTTAAATAACTCATTCTGAATTTTTGACAGCAAAGGCTTTTGTATGCATTATTCAGACACTTATTGGCATGTAACCAATGTATCCATATTAGTCAAGGAAAAATTAAGCTTTCAGAGGAAGAAAGGCATTTATTTGCTTAGGTGATTTAATGTTGCCCTGTACTAGGTTTTTCAAAATCTGTCTTCAATGTGTTGCCATGCAGCACTGCACGTCAAACCTTTCCCAACAAAGATGTCCAAACCCACACTTGCTGATACCATAGATACAAGAGGAAACCATATATGATTCTTTGGCAGGCTCTGTAATAAGGAAAATCAGGAATACTTCCTGTGTGTGCAAATCAGTGAAAATAAAGTTGTCTCCTAGAGAAAAAGGTAGAAGACCTTTTCCATTTCCCACAAGAACTTTTAAAGCTATAATTTCTATTACTTACAAATAAAGCCAGGACATCTTTCTAAACCCACAAGCTCTGTCATAGTTTTGTGCACAGTACAATTCTTTACAGGAGAATATTCATGTACAATAACCCACTATCCTTTATTTGCTTGTACAATAAGACTGTTGAATACACCAATTTGAGGGTAGTGCTTTTTTACAGATATCCCAACAAATATCATGTGGAATATATACATTAATGTTACTATTTCTACTTGTGTACCTTATCTGGAAACAAATAATTCAGCCCAACACTTTGCAAAAATTTTCCAGAAGAAGAAGTAATTGTGCAGTCTGCACTTGGCCTTGTCATACAAATTTGTGCAATTCACTTATTTTTTCCTGAACTGACAAAACCATTTTATCAGTGCACTGATTTAAGGGTCTTTACAGAGCCTCTGGCTTTTACAGGAAAAAACCCTCTGCTAAACTACTAGTTTGTAGCCTCAGTCACTGAGGTGTATTGCACTGTGCTCCAGCTGAGGAATCCACACCTCTGTCACACAGAGTACAAATAGATTTGTCAGACTTCAGTGGAAACTGTCAGTAAAATTAATTATTGGCAAGAGTTTCTCCTCTGTTCTTCAAACTATTTCCCTTTAAAAAATAAAATAGGAAAGCTTAGCCTCTAATGAACATTATGTAGAAGACAGATACTAATCTAGATTAGATCACCAAATGATCTTACAAAAGGAAAACAATACTTATGCAGAAGCCTGTGAAAAGCTTTTTCTTTAAAAGGTAGTTTGGTTTTTTTCATAGGACCTATGACTTTGAGGATTGCCTTTAGAAAATGTAAAGGATCAATTCTCTCTTTGTACTCACAAAAACACAGGACACAGGGTTAGAACATACATTTGCTTTTATATGAATGAGCCTTGCAAATAATATAATTTTAGCTAGGCAAATCATCCCCTATCTGTGTAGGGGGGAATTCAAAGCTCCTCACCTGAGAAGGTTTTGGCCTGCAGAAAAGAGGGGCAGATCTCACTGGTAATCTTCCATTCCACCTCCAAGCCACACTGTGCTGTTCACAGCACCAGCAACCCTGGGTGCATTTATTGCCAAGGTCAGTTTGTTTCATGGCAGCCACATGAACTCCCACAAGTTGAAGCCGTGTTTAACCAAGGCAAAACCTGAAGACTATGCCAGTGAGTATGGACAAAGCCATAGCACTGTTCTGAGGAACATTTTGCACCTGAACCACCCCCTATTTCACGACAAAGAAATTTCCTTGTTAGCTATTGACTTTTCACCTCAGGTTTCACCTTGATTCCACCCATCCACATTCTACTCATGAAACCCGTCAGATAACCCTGAATCTGCAGTGTCCTGTTTTGGGGGAGCTTAAGCTCTGGTGTCAGAACTCGTTGCTGTTACCTCTGCTGCTGACAGCTCATGGCAGAACCCTTCCTACAACACCTCTCCAGCATCCACCCTTCCCTCTAACCAGCCTTAGGGTGTACCATACTTTGTGCTAAATTATCATGACATACTACATTGTTTCACACATTAGAACTTCATGTTCTGTTGGTTTTTCATAATGAGAGGAACACTCCCAGCGTGATCTTCCATGGGCCATAGTGTGCTTTGAGGCTTTGGTGTTGCTCTCAATTATGGTAAAACAGAAATAAAAGGTTCTGCATGTCTTCTGCCTACAAGAACATTAAGTGTTCATACACACACAGAGAGAATGCAGATCATTTAGTCTAAGGCAGAATACCAAAATCAAGTGTTGGAAAACCTGACCAAGAATTTTGGTTCTGTATGATCTCTATGTGGTACCTAAAACCCAACTTCACTCTGTTGCTGCCTAAAGTATCTCGACCTTTTTCACACAGGAAAATGTAACACTTAAAGCCATATGGTGGCATATGTACCAAAACTAGAACCCACAGATGTAAAGACAATAAATTATTTGACATCAGTACTGAAACAGTTTACCTGGTTTCTTTTTGCTTTGACTAAGAAAACCCACATTTGTCACTGACACCGCAACCCAGACCAACATGAGCAAGATGCTCCCTGTAAATGTCCTGGCACCCCTTAAATCAGAGGCAGCGAGCTGTGGCCACAGCAGCTCTGACAGCAGTTGGATACCAGAACTGTGTTACTCACTCTGCTAAATGACAGAGGTAAAAAGCCATGGGAAAAACCAGATAACTGTGAGGTTTGACAGAAAAATCAGCTTAGGCAATGTTGCAATTATGAGCCCCAGTTCTGCTCCCAGTTCTACTTGGGACTTCCTACATGTGTTTGTGCTTTCACATGGCTTGCTCTAAAGAAAGATTTGGCACAGAGCACATGGCCTAACTTTCCCATGTCCCTGCCAAGGCCATATCTGCCCTGTGTTCATACCTCTTTTTGCAGTATTTAGGCAGCTGGATCCAAGGGGAAAGAAGCAAAGCTTCACTACACCCTTTTGTTCACAGGAGCATTGACCTCTCAGTCAGATAAACGATTGAAATAGTTTTATCTTACTAACTTGGAAAAGTGTTTCAGGAAAGTAAAAAGCAAAACCTTACACTTTGCTGGAACCATTTTTAAAGAGTGGATTTTGGTTTTCCTTGCTCTCAACACATTACGTTGAAATCATTCTCTGTCTGTTCTAAGAGGGTTGTCTTCCCAAATCAATAAGATGAAATCAAAGATTTTCACCACCCTTCACTGGCCAGGAGCATCAGCCACTTGGACAACTCTTTAGAAATAAACCATGTGGGGAGGTGAGAATCGACCACACCAGGCAGGAGAGCTGTGAAGCTCTACTATCTGCTCTCATGCAGTCCTGTCTTGGGGCACTCTGCAGTAAGGACTTGTGTGGGCACTCTTGCACAGTAACAATGCCTTGTTGGGACATTTCACGCATCTTCTCTATCCAGGCTGAGAGAGCAATAACAGGAAGCATTAGCCCAACGCAGTGAGTCCCTATAAACACACCCTGAAGGAGATGTTACAACCAAGTCCAAAGCAGCCACTATACTGTGAGATAACTGGATATTTTGCAAAAACAGTCACTCTGAGTTCACATGCAAGGTGTCCATGTAGAGCAGTACAGAGTGCTGGGTGGCTGTGCATGCACTCTCACAGAGAACAGGAAGGATCACCATTTCCCTCCTCAGATGACAAGGGGATGACAGCCAAATCTGGTGTGCTTTCTACTTCCCAGCTCATATGCCTCCTTTCAAGGACTAGTAGGATGCAAAGAGGTGCAGTCCTTAGGCTCAAGGGACTGCAGCCATGCTTGTTTCCCACAAGGAGTCGGTCTGTCAGATTCCTCGTTCCCCAAGTGCAACATGCAGACCAAAGCTCAGCTCACATGGTCTGTCCTCCAACCTCCATCATGATCTCAACATTGATGTGTTTGGGGGAAAAAGTAAACACATGCACTTTCATTTCAAACAAACAGCAGCCATGACCTAGTCAAAGATTAAACTGCACATGAAGCTGCTAGGGAATTTTCCTTTTCTTATCCTAATGTCAATATATTCATAAATATTTACATGAGTTACAGATAGCAGGATCATTTGAAGATACAACCTTTAGCTTCTACAATCTTCAAGTCAGAATTTAATTATATTCTTTTCATCTATACAAGCATTTAGCAGCTGGCAGCTTGATTTAATAAGCTGCTGTGTTGTATTATGCACATATGTCACAAATCAGGAAATATCCTACAAAAGTTCATGGTTTCTTGAGTGGAATAACCAAGAGAAGAAAACTCGAAGTAATAGGTACAGTTGAACCACAAGCACTGAGCATCTTTTCTGTATATATTTTCCCTTAAGGCGAAACAAGGGTTTTCAAATATAAGTGAGTAATTCAGAAATGGAAAAGAGGATGTATGGAAAAGAGGATGCTCATTTAATTCAGTAACACAAACTTCCACAAACAAGGCTGCAGCAAGCCTTTGGAGTTTCTTGGATTCACTTCCTTGCCACAGCTTAAGCCATTCTATAGCTCTTCAACCTAACTTTACTTTATCAAGATCAAGAATCACTTAATCAAGATAAAGGATTCTGTGGAATTCCTGAAGAGCACAGCTAAGGGCACCCAGAGCTACACAGCCAGGAGGTTCCATTTCCTCCAAGACAGACAAGTTTCTCTGCAGCACAGCACCATAGTTTTTAGCTGTGAGAGTTAGAAAAGGACTGGGCTAGAGTCCTCCTGCAACTTCCTACCCCCAGGGTTTATTTTCATCTTCCTCTTAAGCACCTGATACTATCAAAAGGTGTCTGGTGCTTGAATCCAGGTTACCAAATCTGATATTCCTGACTTGCAACATTTCCTTTCCCCTATAACTTTAAGAGTGTCTGGGAAATTCTAATTTCTTTTTGTATGCAAGTTCTTTCCTCTTAAGAGGACTTTCATGCACACTGAATGATCAGCTGAAGGAATATATTCAAATGAAAGTTTCTTAGATCCCAATTTCCCTTCCCAGTAACACTGAGTGCCAGGAGTGAAACTTAAAGCCCCCTGGAACTATTCCACATTAAACTGGATAAATCAGTATCTTCTACAAAGACAATCTTATCACTTAGTCACAATATAACAGTAATGCATTAAAGTGTAACAAAATGATTTCATAGGTCAAGGTTTCTCACCTGTCACTGACAGCTGTCTCTAGACCAGTTTAAGGAGGATGGAACATGAAAGGAGCTGCCACTTCCTGTAAAGGGGAATGTACTGTTTTGAAATACATGTATATATTCTGGGGTAATTTCTGTCATTTAGGAACATAAAAAATATCCACTATAAAGCCTGAAAAGATTTGGCACAGTGGATTTATATGAAAGAAAGAGGCTACATTCCTGCACAGGAATAAAACCATTCAGTAACTAATTCCCCAATGCATTTGCTTTAGAAATACCCAACCATTTGTGGAATTCCACTTTTAACTGACAGACACCATTTTTGCACACGCCAAAGTCTAAAGCTGAGCACAGGTCAGTGAAACAAGTGCACAATGCTGCTCTAGCAAGAATTATCTGACAATATAAATATTCAGTTTCTATTAGACTAAAACTCCAAATGCCTTGAAAATTCTTGTTCAAGTTGAGCTTTCTTTTCTGGAGAAATTTCACTAGACATCTCTTCCTTCTTTCTCATTCCCAACTATTTTTAAAAAACCTTGCTATTTCTGTTTCAGGTGTATTTTTGCTTGAGTTACTTTTGTTCACATTTTATTGTTGTTATTTTGGCAGTGGGTGGAGAGAGGCGTTTGTTGTTTTGTGGGTTTGGGGTGGTTTTTAGTGTGCTTTATTATTGTCTATCAAATAGCTATTTCTAGGCTGCAGATGAGGAACTCTAGATTAATCTTATGCCCTTGCCAGTAATCATTCAACCAAGAAAAATAACTTATTTACAATCCACTTCCATTTTTGGCAGCTATCAGGCCAGCTGCAGCACAGCCCAGGGTGCTTTTTCCCCACAGAGAAATTATTCCAAGCCCAGATGAAAAGGAGAAGGTGTCTCTGGTCAATATTTATCCTGACTGTGAAAATGCTAAGATTGAAGCATTAAGCAAAACCTCTGCAAAGCACCTGAGAACTGTAATATTAGGTGACCTTTTATGTCCAGGCTGACACCACAGAGCAGTGCTGTGACAGTGAAGTACCTTGCTGTGTTTGTCAGAGTGCGATGTGCTCAGCAGGGTAGATGGTGCAGCACCAAGGTGACCAGGAGCATGGGCTGTCTGGGGTATCAGCTCCCTGGGAGCTCTGGCCAGG
Source organism: Hafferia zeledoni (assembly GCA_035583235.1). NCBI lineage: Eukaryota > Metazoa > Chordata > Aves > Passeriformes > Thamnophilidae > Hafferia > Hafferia zeledoni. Next base: position 12,100,362 of record JAWWEV010000022.1, on the reverse strand, counting down.
GTATGATCCAAAGCCTTCCCTTGCACTCCTGCTGCCCCGAAGGGGAACATCCAAGGCTCTCAGCAATAACTGCAGATCAGACCTATTCTGCTGTGTCACTGGAAACTTAGACCTTGTCTCTCTCAGCTCGCTGTGCCTGAGCCTGTGCCTGGGTTGTCACACAGGTAACAGGGTTGTCACACAGACACAGAGCTCACTGTACCTGCACTGGCTCTTGGGACATATATAAGATAGGCCAGATGGTTCACAAGGTCCATCCAACCTGGTATCATCCTCAGCAGTGGAAATCAGCAGACACTCACAGAAGAGAACAGGACAAGCAAGTGATGCTTGTATTTTCTCTTCCCCTGCCTCCAGGTATTTGCAGCTGGGTGAACTGGCTGAAGTCTGATGAGGTTTGTTCATTTGCAAGTCCCTTCCACTTGTTTTCATCTAGTTCCTAATAATTTCACTTGTGGCCTCTAGTACTTGTGAGATTACACAACTAATCCCTCTCCACACCACTCATTCATACATTTCTATTATATTCCTCTCAATCTGATTTATTCCTAATACAGAAATTGTTCCATATATTATATTAACCTGTTTTACCTCCTCCAGACCTCTCATATGCTGAGATGAGAAGAACAGCATATAATCCTGTAATCTAAGCACAGATGAGCCGTAGGTTGATGCCCCATCCTTCTGGTTTGGCCTCCATCCTTTCCTTCACTACCAGAGTGCACTGGACTGGCAGTTCCACAGGACTATTCATCATGACCTTAGATTCAAGTTCAAGCTCATCCTTCCTCTGACTGATCTTCCTTACCTGGAGCTGTGCCAGAGCGTGAGAAAACACATGGGAATTGTGCAAAATTGTGAGGCAATATGAAGGTGCAGGAGCATTGCACACATTGTTCCTCAAACCAAGGCAGTCACCCACCTGCCTGATAAAAGGCAAAGTGGCAAGCCTTGGAGACTTTCTGGATACTTCTTGCTCACAAAGAAACCTCAACAAAGTAACTGAAGGGCATGCATGTGGGAAAAAACATGTTCTCACCTGGTACCTCAGCAGGGAGGTGACCTTAGGTAAACACAGTAGAGAAGCACAAAGAGTTTTTATTGCACTCCCATCCCCTGACCTGATCTGGATCTGCTCTTACCCTCTCACCTGAGAAAGGTATACATGAAGAGCTTATGCAAAGTCTCTTCTGGGTTGGCCTCAGGAGTGGCTGTTACTCACACAGATTTGAAGATAAAAAGTACAGGCATAGCCTGTGAATGTGCTGAACTCTCAGCTAACCTGGAAGGGACACGATGGATATAAAGTAGCACAAAGGTAATGTCCAGGATTTCTAAAATACTCCCTATGCTCATTGTACCTGGGAAACACAGATAAGACTCTTGAGCCTGGGACAGCAAAGCTCCTGTGTGTCTGCTACCCACACTGCAGTGCTAACCCCCATGTTGCAGATTTGTTGGAAAGGCAGCTCATCCTGGTGACCCTTCCTTTGAGTTTTGTTTCTCCACTTCAGCCCAACAGTCCCAGATACAACTGAGTCACTGTTGTACTAAATCACTCTCTATCTATCGTCTCTACATCACCTTACACTGTGACCTGACTTACAGTCTGATTTCTTTTCTCCCCACAGCCTTTCTCTCTTTTCTCACCACTGAGCAACACTAAAAGCTTTTCCATAAGTGACCAGGCAATCAGAAATATCTCAGCAGCAACAATGAGCCACGTGCCAAGTATCAGTCTGCCCACATGTGATGTCCCCACTATCACAGGCTGTAGCAAACATCAGTCCCTGCATTTCTGGCGCTTGGCATTCAGTGCGTTGCAAAGCCAGTGCCTCTGAAGAGATTGAGTAGCACACCCTGCCATGGGCATGTTTTGTGGCACTCAGGAATTGAGCTCCTGGCCCAGAACTGCCCCAGCATGCTGAGCAAAGGAGAAACATTCCAGAGCTAAGAACTGAGTTTCCAGACAAATGTTTTCCCCTGCAGAGAGAATTTATAAATACAGTGAAAAATATATAATATTTTCAATTGCATCTAAATATTATGATGTTTTAACACCAAAAAGCATATTTTATTTCTTCATTTATGTGATTAAAAAAAAAAAAATTAAAAACCAACAAGGAAAGTAACATACTTCACTCCATTCTGAGAGAATTTTCATTTCCTTACATCACTTACCAAAACCACTACCCTTAGTGTACCTGCCATTCATTCAACTATTCCATTCAGCCTGGGAATAAAAATATCAACTAGAAGCACAATTATATTGGGCAATAGATTGTATTTTATACAAGCTTTGCAAGGCAAAAAACCTGTCACTGACAAGCAATTATCCTGAGTTACTTCCTTTCCTGTTTCATGGATTTTAATTTGAATTTAAGCATACATGTGATCACAAAAGAGCAGCTGCACTTTTAGTTAAGGGTAGACATATGACCAAATACTTTTGCTGAGAAAAGGATTTGTTACAATGCTCAGTACACTCAAATTATTTGCTGAATTAAAACTTTTCACTTCAGATCAATTATTATGGTAGTCATTGATCTCAAGATAGAATGAGACTAAAGCAACTTTAGAAAATAACCTTAGTTACATGTATCTATAGAACTGTGCAACCTTGCCATATATTCTTCCTTTTTTTTTTTTTTTTAAGTTTTACACCTGTGTTATTAATATAAACTATTACAATGGAATACAATTTTAGAAAATCCTTTTTTTCCTATTTTTTTTACATTCCCATAAAGCCTTGCTACAGGATTTTGAGGACCACTTAGCTTTGTAATGCTTTCATATCTTGAAAACAAAGAGCATTCAGTATAAAATCTTGATGGTTTTCTCCTTGTTCTGAGATCTGTGAAAGGATAAGGAAACTTGTCCTGCTCTCACTGTACTGCTGTTAGTCTTGGAACACCATAAAAGCTGGAGTGTCATTACTAAGTGTCATTACTCCTGACAGTGCACTCAGGTTGCACCAGTCACCACAAACACACCAAAGCATAATAGAAAAGAAAAAAATCCAAATAACCAATTGGCACCCAAATGAACATGTAATAGCAGAAATCCTCTTACAAAACAATAGGAGAATTTAACAATACCTCTGATCTTGGCAGGGTGTCAGTCTGTCCCATCTGACCTACACATGGGTCTGACTGGGTGTCAAATACTTTTACTCATTCAAAAACACAAACAGTTCAGAGATTAAATTTCTGCTTAGTAATTGCCATAATAAAGGCAAGGAGTGAAGCCAGAGCTCCTGGCCTGTGCTTCAGTCACAGGGCTACTCTGGGACACAAATTACCCCTATTTTTTGCTGTGCTACAAGTCAACAGCCTCTGTCACACCTTTTTGTGTCTGAACACAACTACTGAGCATCTCATTAAAAAGTGCTAAAGCTTTGTAATACAATGAACTAAGTATTTTTAATAGTTATTTATGATGATACTGGTTCATTTTTAGGTATAGCACATGATCCCCCAGGAGCTAATTCACATTTGCATGCTCTGAGTGGGTTCTTTTCGGCCCAAGACCTCTCTCCTCAGCCATGCAGCATCCCCAACATACCCAGCACTGTTCAGGCACGTTGTGCTGTAAACAGGCATCTCTTCTGCTACAGTGGCTAAACCCTTCAGCATCACCAGGCGGGAGTGCATTTCATAGCAGTGAGTCATTCTTTCCAAACCCCTCAACAATCCCAGTGCAATAGGCCACTATCTAGGTCAGATATTCCTGCATCTCTGTAGCTACATTATTTCTCAGTTTCACATCTCCCCAAGATGTTGCAACTTCCTACAGAATTGCAGTTTGCACAGAAAATTTGCACATTTTCCAATGTAAAGGCATTTATTTCCTAATATATATGTGAATAACTAAAGCAAGTAGTCTGTTTCAGCATATTTGTTGAACTTTGTGTTAAAACTACTTGTATGCTGCATTTATTCTGGAGGCATGTTTGTCCCACAGGTTCTGATCTTATCTTCAGCCTGTACTAGAAATTACTTCCATGACCTTTGGAAGGTCAACTTGTTAAACATCTATCCACTCTCCCCTACTCTTTCTAATTCTCTAGAAATAATAATTAACTTAATTTTCTGAGATGGGGATGACTGCTTTACCACCCAATTCATGCTATGTGTTTCACATGACTCATATTCTGCAACTGTACTGCCTCCAGTATTTTTTTCCCTACAAAAATTCCTCACTGCAAATTACACAATTAATTTTTTTTCTGTTCCTTATTTCTTCAGCCAAGGAGAACATTCTTTTCTAAAACTCACAAAAGATGGCTTCATGCCATGACACAGGTATAAGCTCGTCCAAAGTAACATGCCACAAAGCAGAGCACTTGGATTTGGGACTGTTGGGAAATGAAACCTCTGAGTCAGGTAAAGCTCCGTGCCAAACCTTTTCTGCTCCACAGCAACTCCAGTTCTTTAAAGATTCTGCCAAAGTCTTTGGAAATCACTTGCCCAACACCACTTTGGGAATAATACTGGCATATTCACTGGTGCAGAGAAGATATTTGAGCAACTTGCTGAAGGAGTGTTTGCATCAGAAGAATGTGCCCGGCACAGGAAGGCAGGGGCACAGGTACAGCTGGCACAGGGAGAGAAAGAGCCTTAAGGGAAACAAACCCATCTCGAGCTGATTCAGTGAGACAACTCCTTGGAGCAAACTTGCTGATTTCAGCAGCATCCAGCTCCCACCAGTCAGAGGTGTCATACATCACATCCTATTCCACAGAACATTCCTCACCACAGAGTTGCTCTAAAACTGGGAAATAAAGATCATAGTGCTTTGTATTTGAATGACAGCACATCTGTAAAGGTGTCTTGTCCACTGAGGAACTCACCTGCTGGCAGGCCAGCAGGTTCCCCACCACCCTCTAACTCAAACTAAACCTTGCTGGCTTATTTAATCTCAAACATAAGGCTGTTCTGAAACAAGTCCAAGACACACAAGAGGGGTCTGAGCAACACACTAAAACAAGCCCGAATTTCAACCTCACAGTGTTTCATTATAACATTCTACTATGAGGTACCACAAAGGAGTTCATTTTGGCTGAGTATCACTGATGGATGAGAGGGAATTTATTAGCTGAGATACCACAACCAGAATGGCATACAGCTTTAGCCAGTTAGTGCCTTAATTCATCATAAAAACTGGGATCATTTTCCAACTCTTTTCACTCAGGTTAGTGTTGAGTCAAGCAGTCAGTCTTTAAGGGATAAGCATTTTTCAGCTCATAAATATAGCTCATACATGGTAGATACCCACTTCAATTTCCTCAGCTGAAACACAAAAAAGTGAGATGCTGTTGGCATGGAAGGTGCCTGTCCACATTACCAAAAACGTACTTTTTGAACATATTGTGTGTTTTGTTTTTAGAAGAGGTCTGAGCCAAATCACGCCACATTAAATAGAAGGGCCTGTTGAAGCAAAGGCCAACATTCCAATTAGTTTTGAAGGCATTTGGATTAGCCTTCCTATAATTGAGAAATTACGATGTTTTCGTATTATAGGAAAAGGTACAATGTTTTTTGACACACCAAGGCAGTGATCTCACAGTTTCAGGGAGAAACCTGGTAAGTCAAAGATTAAGCACATTAGGATCAGATTGCTGCTTTTCTTGTAGGATTTTGCCTTTTCCTAGGTAATACACTTGAGTTTCTGAGCATGGAAAAAGATAAATTAATACTAAAAGCAAGCATAAATCTTGTCCAGAGCTTTAAGCTAGACCAGTCTCCCCACATCCCACAGCTATCAAAGGGAAGTCCACAATATTTTTAAGTCCATGTACAGACGTAAAACACAGAAATACTGACCAGTTAAAAAATGTACAACCTTCATGGACTGCCAGTCCTCTTCTGTTTCTAACCAGTCTTGAATAACCTCTTCAGACTCTTCTCAGGAAACAAGAGAACTGAAATGAGGTGCACAACTACTCACATGATAAATGCACAACCCTACATAATGCAAGAGTATTAAATGTTTGTGCAAAACACTGAGTTAATAAATGAAACTACACAGATGATAGAAACTTTGACACACCTGCAGCTGCCTTTATGGTGGCAGCTTCTTTAAGTTACAGCTGCAAGTCTTTTCTTCCTCTGCTCACAGCAGCAGCCTGCACAAATAATTCAGAGTTGATCTGAACAGTCTGCTTCAGTCCATCACATGCTGTGTCCGTTTATGTGAAAACAGAAATTCACAGATCCCTTTCTTGCTTTCATAACATCTTCAGCTGCTCTTTAAATTCCCTAACTGCTGCTGAGAGCAGCACAGAAGGACTCACACTTCTCCAATCTAACATTTGCACATTTTTAGCCCCTTACAAAAGCAGGGCAGGCAACTCCTGAAGTGCCAGTTTGAGACCAACAGGTGCATTTTTAACCTTTTGGCTCCAGGGTTCTCTTCACGCTGGCAGAGCTGGGAGGTTGCCCTCCCCCATGCTGGGGAGACCATGCTGATCACTTGTGTCCTGGCTTCCTCCTCCCTGACTCGTTAAACCTCTGCCAGCAAGTTCCACTTACCTTTACCCTTATTGTAACTACCCCATTTACGGTGTTTTATTAGCTATCAAAAAAAAAAAAATCAAGTTGTGTCTGAAAAGGCCTGGCTGTATTATGAGCTGGGTTTTACCTGGGTCTCTCTCACACACGCTGATCAAACAAGGAATGGGCAAACTCCTCCTCATCAGTGAGTGATTAACCACCTGCTATTCCCTACAATTCAGCTGACAGAAAAAGCTTGTGGAAGGCAGCACAGATAAGAAGCTCTACTGCAAGTGGTGCTGAACCCAGTCATGACAACAGTAGCTACAGTTTCACAATCACATTCTCCCCACTTTCAAGTTAAATTTCACTACATAATTAAAGAATGAAAAACTCCTATCCAAGAATCCAACAATGGAGTGGGTGTGTTACCTTGCAAAGGCATCCAGCTCCCTAGGACAGTGAACTGTGTTGGAGCAGAAAGCAGAGGCACCTGGTCTGCCCAGGGACATGGGCTCTTATCAGCCTGTGCATCCTCAGCGAGATCAACAGTAAGTAACGACTCCTGTGAGAGGGATAAAATGGTTTTCATCCCTGTCAAGTGTTAGCTCTGTTACACAGCTTGTTGTAGCTCCCTGAATCCTTTCTGTTCACTGTCCAGCACTCAAACAGTGCCACAGTCACCTCACAGTATCGGGAACTTTACTTCTGTCTGTCCTGTCCTTCACAGCACTTTTCAGCTATGCCTAGAAATTCAAAGTGTTAATTTAAAATCAGAATGTGATTTTAAAAGCAATGGGTAGAAAGACTAACAAATCCTTTATCTTGACACAATCATTTCAGCATAAAGAGTTATTTCCCGATCTCTTTCTACAAGTGGGAAAGATGCAGCAGAATAACAAAAGACATCTATGTGAAAGGAAGAGTTTACATTGTCAGTAAACAAAAGCATTACCTGATAGATAAAAAGAACCTAGAGAGTAAGGTTATTTCCAGACTTGAGTGACATTTAATAAGTCACTTGAGCTCTCTGAATTTCCTATCATTTTATCATTTAGATTGTAGTTCTATTGCATGGGCAAGGAATATTTTTCAAAGCATGTTTGTACAGCACTGAGCAAAATCAGATCACAGTCCCTTCAAAAGTTAATATAAACAGTTTAAACAGATCATTTCTACAGACCTATGATGACGAACATCTGATTTTTTTACCACATAATTAGAGGCCTTTTTCAAAAATTACTCATGTCTCTGGATGAGTAATCTGAAAATCTCAGCACTTGGTATAGTAACACCACACAGGAAACTAAGCATATTCCAGAATTACATATATGGTTTCTTTAGGGCTTATAAAGTTGTATACAGTTACACAAATATTGTATCAATATGATACACTACCCTCCACGAAAATAATGCCTCTCTTCCTGTGGAAGTCACTGTCATGAACTCCCTCAGCACGGTCCCTGTGAACTCCAGTGGCACTCAGGAGGCTTCTGGCCACGTGTCTGTGTGAGGTGCCAGAACTCCCCTGAGCTGCCATCTCACACAGCCCCAAACAGCGCTGGCCAAGCCTTGGCTTGGTGCAGTTTCCAAGGAACACAGCCAGCAAGCATGGGACCTGAGCAGGGTGGTCAGAACGAGGTTATACAATGGGATGCATTCAGGGGGTCTGGTCCTGGGGACACAGACACCCATCCTGACTCCAGCCTTTGGACACTGAGAGTCCAAGGCAGCATGTTACAAATTGAGCTGTATAATGCAGGATGGTTTTCTTTAAGAAAGTACCAAACAGATTCCATCAGGACACTTGAAGTGCCATCTTGTGGAAGGTCAGTCTGAGCTACTGAGAGGCATTAGCAATCAAAAGAACTGCTGAAGACATTTTAAGTCTAGTTACAAGAGAAATTCAGATTCAGTATTTTGGTCAAATTCAGATTTTATCTTTACAGCCTGGGAATTAGCAAAATACAGGAACATTCAATAAGATGGTGGCCCTCATTCCAGTATTACACTCAACTACCAGAAATGCTTTGGTTTTTATCATTACTAGGTGCATAAAGACAATTAAAGATTAATATTTTTCCAATGAGGTGACTTGAAATCATAAGTAGCTTCAGAGATTGCACAATGACAGATATTACGGATTCCAGTAGAATTTGTGTTTTGAGAATCACTAAATAGACAGCTTTTAAAAATGCAAACTCAAGTGCTGTCATTAGGCATTCTCAGTCAAGAACCACAAGCAGGAGTTACAAGTTGCTAACGCTTCACATGTCCATGGGTTTGGCAAAAAGATAACACTAAAAAAATGAAAATTTGGTTCACAGCTACCTAACATTGCTTTAAAGATTAACTGAAGTGTTCACATGGAAGGGAAGGGTTTGTCTCACACTACATTATTAGTACTACATTTAGTGCAACTGGCAACCAGATGTTGTTGCAGCACAAACACTGTTATCTAAGGCTTGATTTCAGCTCCTGAGAGTTCCTACTCTGGTAGCCCCCTGGAAAACAGTTACAAATGCAAGATACCCACTGCCAGCCAGAGGTCTGAAATAAAAGCTTATTTATAGAGAAGATCACTCAGCAGAAGATTCCGATCCAATTACGCTGTCACAGATGATATCACTACTATAGAATTCCAGATGAGTGGCAAGATCTATTTGACCTATATTTGGTCTTGTACTACAATCCTCTAAAAAATAAAGGAACATTGAAGTAATTTTCTTTTAATTAACATTTATATTTAAAAAACAAGCCAGCATTGCAGTTGAAGTGAAGAAGCCTTAGCACTGAGAGGAAGCAACAACCTCTTGGTGCTTCTGCAATGCATTTAATCTCATCATCCATTTCATACCCACTTTGAACAACCCTGAAATCTCAAATCAAAAATAATTTCTATAGACTGTGTTCTACTGTAACTCCCAAAGCCATGCTGTAATTAAGGAAAGGATTCTCAAGACATGATTTGATGATACAAACCACCAACAACAGAAAAAGCTAAGACATCCTTTTTGTTCACCTTTCCAGTCAGTGGTTTCTCATCCCACCCACCCTCTGCCTTCAGTTGTATTAACACACTATTTCCTGTGGCATTTAATTAGAATGAGGAGCAAACTCCTTTTTAAAAAGCAAAACTTGTTTGCATCTCCTCTAAGCCACTAAACAGCAATTCACTTTGTCCTGTGGCTCAAACCACAGTATTAGCCAGCACAGGACAAGCTGGGCTTTGCTTTTTATCTCATGATTAATGTTCCGTTGCTTCCAAGCTGAGGAAGAACAGTGAAATATCAAGATAGTTCATGAAAATTACTAGTTACCTGTAAAAAATGGTCTTGAAAATTTGCCTGAAGGCATCTGTGACCAGGTCAAATGAGGACAGCCAAGGTCATCTGAGAGCCCAGATCGTGAGAAAGGCTCATGGTAACAAGGCCAGTGCAAGGTCAGGCCCAGAGTTCAATATGCAGGTCAGCTGCAGTGAGGATAACCAAGGTCAGATACTTGCCAGTGATTGCTAAACACATCCATGGTAACAAGGTCAGGGTGAAAAATCAGTGTACAGGTGAGGAGCAACAAGACTCAGTGAGAGACATAGAAAGCAGCACATCCACAACTCAGGGATGTGGGACCAGAGGCTCAGGACTGAGCTTGAATGGGTCCCTGGGCCCATGGAGAGGTGGGAGGGTTGGATGGAGTCCAAGTGAGCTACCCAAGGCCATTAAAGCCTGCCCTCAGGTTCTCAGAGTTATAAAAATAACCTCCATCAAGACACCTATCAGTCTGTTCAGGCAGGTAAAGAAATAAATCATGCCAGTAAAACCAACCTAATACTCTGAAACTCATCTTTCCTCACTAAAAATAAGCAGATTCAGGAGAACATGGCTAACTTTTCTTCATCTTGCTGTGTGCTGTATGGATAAGCTGAAAAATCCCACTCACACATAAAGTCTATTTTCTTCTTCATGGAATAGGATCTCTGCTCAGTCCTTCCTGCCCTCCTGCCAGTGCTCTGAACAATGTCATCTCTGTTATTGAGAGTTTGACAAACTTCAAACATAAACTCAACACTGGCAGTTTTGAAATCTGGATTCTGTGAACAGCTAAGACAGTTACCTGGATCACAGGTTAGCATTAGTTACCTCATCACATCACTCTGCTGGTAGAAAACGACCCACTTTGGCACAGCAGAACACTGGATTATTCTCTGGACAAGAGGAGACTGAATGTGGCTGTACAACTTCCTGCAATAAACCCTACAGAACTAAATTCTCATGAGTTCCCCATTGATATGTCCTGCAGGCAAAGCATTCACAGAGAGCACATGACAAGGCTACCAAACACTGAGAAGATCTCCATTATTCTCAAGGGAGAGAAAATGCCCCAAGCCTGATGTGAGGATGAGCTGTTCCCTATCACCTTGTCTGACCCTCTATACCTATACTGTGAATTCCTAAGGCTCCTTCCCTGGTGCCTCTGATAATTTCCTTTCTTCCAGTTGCTGTACACAGGGTGCAAAAATTCGGGTTAGCAGCAGGAATGGATACTGCCCAGGGGCCACGGGAAGCTCATTGTGGACAGCAAATTCCACAGCCTGGAGTCCCAGGCAAGTCTCATAGGCATTGACTCTCAAACTCAAACGTTTCAAAATGCCCCAGATGAGTTTCTGTTCCTTCTGGGAACTTTCTGTCCATTTAAACTACCTTTTGCTCTCCTGAAGCCTTAAATAGGCTATATATTCACTGTTAACATGTGCTTGCTGCTTCAATTTGGTGTGAAGGTTTCTCCTTCCATCTCCTTTATTGTTTGCTTCAGTTCATAATAACAAGGTATATGCAATTTCTTGTTGTACTATTTGCCTTTAATACAATTGACTTTAAAACAAACAAACAAACAAACAAACAAACAAAACCTTTCTGACTGAAAAGTCCCTCAACATATATGAACTTCACCCAGCCTCACCTGGCTTCAATAATCCATTAGATAAAGGAGCTGTTTCCCCACAAGACTCAGTTACGTAGCTTTGACATTCCTATCTCAGCTCAGATTGGTTCCTCTACCCTTCTCCATCCTCCTCATTGCAAGGATACATTTATTTAGGAATCTTATTTACTGTCCAATAAATATTTACTGTACTGGAAGCTCAGATGCACCCTGGCTAGCATGCTGTGCTAAATAACAGTCAATGTCCTTGTTGTTTTCAAAGATCAGTGTCCAAATAAAAGCACTGCAGAGTTAAGATGAAGACATAGTTATTAAAATGTAGATATGTAGGGGAAAAAAGAAAATGCAGAGAAAAAAACCTTCCTGCAGAAATTCAGATAGTGAAAAAGTTAATTTAAGTTCACCTACCCAAGACAGTGTTAGGTAACTGGAGGAAAGGAAAAAACCCCACAAAATACAAAACCACCACCCAGAAAAATAATTTGTTTTTCTCATTCCAAAGCATTCCAAAACCATGTGTCCTTGGAACTTTCCAAATAACAAACCCCCTTGTACAAAGATCTTCTGGCAGCCTGGTCCAGATCTGCTCCTGCTCTCTCAGCTAATGCTGCACTCACATTCTTTTAAACCATGGCTAAACATATGACTTCCATTTAAAAAAGCAAAATATTTTCTGTGCAAGTTTTTTTCCACCTGCTGGAATGTGTCAAGACCCCGAGAGCATCAAGAGTTCATCATTTCCCTCATCAGCATCATCTGGGGTGTCCACCCACATGCTGTCGACCCAGGAATTGCATTTCAGCTCCAGGCCTTGCTCTTTGCCCTTGCCTGAGCTCAGCTCAGCCCAGTGCCCCACTGCTCTGGCCTTGCTCTCAGCCCCACCATTCTGCTTGGGTCTTGGACCAGAAACAGATTAGGGAAATATGTTCTAGAAGCCACAGATTTACTACCTGGGCTTAAAAAGTCCTCTAGTCCATATTTTAAGTATGTAGCACTTTGTAGACAACAAGCAAACTAATATCAAACCTGTCCAAAGAAGCTTAGACAAATCTGCCCATAGATGTACTTTGTTATTAGTGCTTACAGCTCATGCCATGGGTTTGGTGTGTTAAATACACAAATGATCTCACTCACATGCCAGTGCAAGCTTTTTCCATCCAGTGTAATATGCACAGGATACCACAAAGGTTTAAGTATATGCTGGTTTTGAGGTAAAACACCACAAACTGCCATTAGGAATGAGATGGTCAGTTCTGCTCTAGACAGCACCAGTGATAACCTGGAACAGTCCCAGCATGTTGGCTGCAGAACAAAGAGTAATGAAATGATGTACCAATCTTCACCTCAAGAACTTCCATACCATAATTTCTTACAGTTTCTTATAGTTGCCTTCAGATCCTTCTCAGAGTCTACCCAGAAACCAGAAGACAAATCAGTGATTTATTTCCAGTTTCAAGAACCAAGCCACATACTGTTTTTACATAATAAACACAGAGGAAATAAAGTATAGTCCATAGAAAAGAGACACTGAGAATACGGTGACACCTGCAATGACTGAAAGGATTAGGATTGCTCATTCCAGAGAGGAAGGGGTTGGGGCATGACAATGAATTTTAAAATGTAAAGGGCTGCTGCAGAGCTCTCTGAAAAACAGACAGGGCAGGATGCAGTGCTGTAAAATCACAGCTACTTGGTTTGGTTCTTTGTTCTGTACTTTGCACTTTTACTGAAGCAGACATTAGTTGGGAACTGACAGAAAAGAGTAAGGAGATAGGAGAGAGGACCATAAAGAGAGATAAGCCAACGTAGCAGGCTGGAAAGACTTTAAAATAGATACCCTTCCATAAACCCCTCTGGATTGCTGAGACTACTTTTATCAGGGAAAAGGAAGAAAATATCTCGGGATGAGAACTGAATTGCAGAATGAGTCTTGGGGAAGGCTTAGCTATTGTACTTGTCCTGCAGCAAGAATGAGAAAGAACACAGAGATTAAGTCTAAACACAAAGGGAGCTCTTTGACAAACAGGACAATGATCTCCACAGGGACTTGGATAAAATGACTTGCAGAAGGCAGGAGAAAGTTGAGCCCTGCCTTTACTGTGGCTGAACACTGAGACCATTCTAGCATATATTTAACACCTAACTGGTGATGGCCCTGGGCAACCTGCTCTATCTGACCCTGCTTTAAACAGGGGGATTGGACTAGATGGTCCCAGAGGTCCCTTTCAAACTCAATTATTCTGTTCAGCCATGCTGAATGTAACACATTGGTAAATTATTCACAAGTATAACTTTTCTCTAAGGCCCTCTTCTGAATAGAATACAGAAAGTAAAAGGTAGCTTTTTTAGTCCTTAACATGGGATGGTGATAATTTTGTATATGAATCATAACAAAAAATGGAGCAGAAAAGAAGCATTTGGGCTTTCCACATAAACAAACCTGTAGAAAGGATTTAGAATAACTTCCAAAGATACACCAAGAAGAATGATCAGAAGAATGGTGGACAATCAGGAAAACATGAGAGTCAAGGGAGCAGGAGGTTTCAAAACTGTGTTTCAGAATGGTCAGGGATCATGAGAGTGAAGCACCACTATTAACTGAGTGTTCATTGTAGGCTTTGGCAAGGACAACTATTGACTCAGGAAATAGCTCACATTTTTTACTTTACTTAAGAGCTAACTAAAATATTAAAGCAATGTTTTAGTTTGTTTGTTTGTTTGTTTTTAAATCAATAATCATCTTTTATAGCTCAAGTTATCCCTGCACACAGAAGTTTCTGGGTAAAATTTTCAACAGCATTCAAGTTCTTTGGATGCTTCCAAAAAAATCTCATCTCCTTTGCTTTGCACTGTCAGTATTGCAGACAACTGAACACTTAATCTGGTCCAGACATTCCTGGCTAACTGAAAGCATGATTGCAGCACATCTCTAGTGCAAGTCACTTGAAAACATCGACACATTTTTGCACTTATTCCCATTCTTGATTGGAACTTACTGTGTTATTGCTGCTCTCCAGCCTGTGCTGCTGATGGTTTGCTGTCTTGCACAGCTGAAGGGCAGTTACATAAAGGTCTCCTCAGTACTTGCCCAATAGCATGAGGTGGGAATTTATCCAAGGTGCTTAGTTGCTTAAATAATTAGGAGCAGAACAGACTATAATGGAACAATATAAAGGACTTTTGGGCCAGAGACAAGTGCCAAAATCACTCTGGAAGAGTGGGACATTTTGGTTTTATTTATTAGCTGCAGGAATTTTTTTCCTCATGCCAACACTTATGTGTGACGATAATATGTAAAAGTCTACTACCTAAAATCTGGTGAAGTTCCAGGAAAGAGTTATGCAAGCTCCACATATAAACTGATTATTTAATCCATATTCAATCCTGCACAGTGTTCAGCTAAACTGAATTTAGCAAGACCCATAATGACTGGATCCCCTCTGTATCCACAGCAGAACTGCCACTGGGATGGGCAGATCCACATTTGTTAGAGGCTTATGTTTACATTTTCATCCATTTGTGCTGGTAGCTCATTTGATAAACAACTTGGACTGGCTTTTTAGAGAGCCTGAGGACTCACAATATCAAACAGAGCTGCAAACTCTTAGCTCAAAGGGAAGAGAAAGCTTGTGACCTCTATTGAAAAGAAGAGATAAGGATCCAATAATCCAGAAGTTCCTGTTGAAAAAATATGGCCTAAAGATGTGATTCCATTAACCAGTAGTTAATAGAACCAGTCACATGAAGAGAGTCTTGCTTGGTGGACTGAACATGAGGTGCAGAAAGTCCCAGAGTAGATTTGGTCTTGCCTCATCTTGAGAGCTCAAGTCTTGATCTCACAACACACCTCCTGAATTCTACAACCCTCCTTATGCAGACAAGGGACACACTTAAATAAGCTCCTAGACTGGAGGCAGAATGTACAGCACTGTGTGATGAAGCCCAGCAATTTACTTTAATAGTAACCTGGCCCAGCTGTGATTGGAAATAATCTTTGCATGTATACTGGTCAGAAATGGCTTGGGCACTGATGCTGCTGTTTGTCAGAGGGTGAAACCCTTTATTCTATACAACCCCTTTCATTTCAGTGAGGCTTTGCCACTTAGGTTTCCCATAACCCAAATTCTCATTGTAATTTTTTTTTTTTGCATTGCTCTCTGGGAACAAAGGAGGGTAACAAAACTCTACTTCCTTGCACCTGTGCTATGTTCTTACAGGATTATGCTTGGAAACAGAGACCTGGTGTTGAGCTTAGTTATTGCTCTTTTTAACAGACAAAGGCTATTCATTACATTTTTCTTTTAAGGCAGTTCACCACACTTCAAAACATCCTCTAAAACCATGATTAAATTGAGAAATAAGTCTTTATAACACTCAAAAATATTAAAGTCCAACAGGCTCACTATTTTTAAGATTGCCAAAGAATATTGATTTACATACTTGAATTTTAACTTACTAATGAATCTTTCTGTTTAAATAAGGAAAACCAAAGTACTGGTAGAAAATCACATTTCTTCCTCTTTCTTCCAGGTTTCAGAGTCTATGCAGGGTCAAACATTGGGTGGAATTACTTCTCATCTTGACAAACATCCTGAAAAAAGTGTTCAAGTGTCTGATGTTGTTGAGTTACTGTTAGATCTGACATCACATTTTAGGACTCTCCTGTCCTGCCCCACCTCAGAACGGTGCTGCAGTGTTGAGGGATCTATAAGGTGGCCAATGAGTATGTATATATATGAATTGCAAATCTGTGGCACACGAGCTGTTCTTTATTAACACATTTCTGACAGTGTGTACGTTGACAAAAACATCATAGATTCATGGAATGGTTGGGTGTGGATTTGGTCTCTTTCCCATCCTTTCCCTTTCCTCCTGCTCACCCCTGTGGGACACTCCCAGATGTGCTCCAAGCTCTTGTCTCCAGGTGGCCTCACCCCAACATTGTGCCCTGACTGCCCCAGGATCAGGCACCAGGGCTGTGCAGGACTGCCCTCACTTCTCAGCACATCAAGCAGCCCCAGGACCTTCCCTTGCAGGTGACAGGCAGCCCAGCCCAGCTATGGGCACACCCCCAGGACCTTCCTTTGCAGGTGATGGGCAGCCCAGCCCAGCTATGGGCACACCCCCAGCCCCACAGGGCATCTACCTGAGGGTCTGCACCATGGAACTGGGAGCTTCAACCTTCTGGGTGCCCTGTCTTAGGGCACAAACAGACACAAACCTGGCCTGGCATCTCAAAAACTGACTCTTGGCAGTTCTGTGGGTGTTAAGAGAGAAAGGCATGATGTGAAAATGGCTGTTCTGGCTGTGAGAGTTTCCTGTATCAGTCTGTGAAATCAAGACTTAAGTGTTTCCAACAGCTGCAGAATCTTGGGAGTACAAGTTCTGTATATATAGCTCATCTTGTGCTTTTGCTGTTTCAAAGAGATAAAAATTTCAGAAAAATGTTAATTTGCTGGAAATCTCAATATTTTTTCGTGAATTAGAAATCCTTTTGGTCAGGCCTATCAGCCACATGACAGTTTGTTCAACTAATGCAGTAGCGACCTCTGCTGCACGACTGGCGCTGCCTCGTACTCGTTCTGCTCAATTAAACCTGCTGTGAATACTCTTTCAGATAAGATAAAACAAGCATACTTACCTCAAGGCAAGAGCATTCTTCTTTTTACTAATAAAGAGAAGGATAGAAGATAATTTTTTTTTACAGCAGAAGATAATCTTTGAAGTTACTGGCATGAAGATTTTGAATGGTTTAACTGGTTATCAAGGATATTATCAGTATTAAATGAACCTTGAACTACCCTCATAAAAATATTTCTGTCAATTTTACTGGGAAAAAAACTGAGGCAAAAGCCTCTGGGTGATGTGCCAATAGACATACACAAAGTCTGTGGCATAGCCATCGGTTTCAGGGAGAATAATGATTTCAAGCCCTATTCTTTAATCACAAGGTGACCCTTTCCCATTCCTGTGCTGGATCAGAAGAGCATCAACCAACTGTAAAAGGCAGTAAAAAACATCATGCCTGTACATGATGCTCCTCACCACCCATGTGACAACGGAAAGCAAGACAAGTTGAAAAAAACAGGATGCTTGTTTTCAGCTTGTGACTTTTCTTGATCATATGAGAACATAGATGTCATGAAGCAGTCATAAGCCTCTTGATCTGATCTTACTGAAGTACTGAGCATCCTCAGATTCTGCTGAGTCCTCAGAGGCAACATGGAAAATGGTGTCCTTCCCCTTCCATCCCACAACAAAACCTTTGCTTTCCACTCAGTCCTTCAAGGGACCAGATATATATGAGGAATTTGAGACTGGCCCCTGCAATGGTTCAGCATTACCACACTCTATTCTGTTCAAGAAAAGTTAAAGCTGGCAGAGAGCAAAGCTGTGTGAGCTCACCCTGCCCCTGTGTGGTGAGACCAGGCTGCAGCAACCACTCCAACCCTCCAGCCAGAAGCACCAGGCTTTTGGCAAAATTTAATCCCAGGAGTGCCATTGCAATCTCAAAGGCAAAGGACAGCGAGGTTGCCTTCATTCCAGTTTTGGAGGCATTGCCTTCCAGGGTCTTACTGTCTAGGCAAGCTCAAATTTTTTTCTACATGATGCACTAACTTCAGCTCTGCCTTTATGAAAAATGCATTTTGCTAGAATAAGCCCAGCAAGCAAACAACCTGGTTCTCTTCTGTATTGCTTTTTAATATTCTACCATTTTTTGCATCAATCACAGAAGTTTATCATCTTTCACATTTACCCTCAAATTAGAGGACAAGGATATTAGATATTTTACAAACTACAGTGAAGCCCTACTAGTGACAAATCTAATAAAGGGCAGTTCTCTCCAACAACTGCTTTCTTAGATTTTCCTGTAAACTACCTCCTCATCAACTTCTGGTCTGCTTCACACTGGTAAAGGGCCTATTTACTTTTGTGAAAACTTTTATTTGAAATGTCATGGCATAGTAAAACTTTTAACAAAACTGTTGTATCTATGCAGCTACCCTCTGAACTAGCAATCTCAAAGTTATTTTTCTCAAAAATAATTATTTCCTATCAAAATATGTTATCTGACAGTATATCCTGATTACCTCTCAGCTGAATATTTTCCTTGCTGTCCTATCATTTTGCTCAAAACTTACATCAACCAAATTTGTCTGTGGTTACTACTTCATTTTCTCTTTGAATCCTGCAGTTACGATGCACCTTTTCTAAATCTGGCACCAACACTCTTCTGGATTCACAAAATTCTGGAAGTTTTACAAAACATATAATGCTTGCAACATATTTCATGTTTGAGCCAAGTAATAATCTGGATATTTATGTTCAGAGTACTTTGTAGATCTGCCATATTGGCACTACATTTGTAACATTCCTTGGAGCTAAGAATAAATTTCTTGGAGCTAAAAATAACCCAGAGAGCTGGGATAAATAGATTATTTTAAGGATACCAAGCAAATAAATACTCTGTACCAGTAAGTACATACACTTAGCACTCCTAAATGCTGCCCTCTAAAGGTGTTTCTAATGTGCCTGCAAAACCTGGCAGATCCATGTGATGATCTCCTATCATGCCTGGTGTCAGTGTGGTGTTCATAGCAGCAATTGTGATATCATCCTTCACCCAGGAGTAATAGTGGCTTTCCATCTTATATCTTTCATCTATGAACTCACTAAGTGTTAGCTGCTTCACTTTTTGAACCAACAAACAATATACTAAATCTTTCTTGGACAACAAATGAATTATCACCAGCATTCTCAGATTTGGCAAAACTAAGTATCTGGAGACAAAAGATCTCTCCAGTAGCTTTTTTGAGCTTTTGATTTTAAAGGATTCATAGTCAAAATAAAAATGTTTCTTACAGATGATGTTTAATAGTGTCTGTGGTTACTTTAGGATTAAGGTGTTTTTTCATCCTCAGTTTATATAGGCAGTCACATTCCTGCTTTTGCCATCAATGCACAATGGTTGATTTATACACAAGTTTTAGTACTGATTTCTGAAATACAAATAATTTTACCTCTCCCTCCTAAAAATAAGCCATGGCTAAAATGAGACAGGCCTTCTCTTTTCCACATAACATTTTTTTTAGTTTTACATGCTGGACCACACAGAGTAATGCACCACTTTGGTCCTCGGTATCCATGAGAGCCATTCAGGTCCAGGCTGTCCCCTCCAGCAGTCCCACCCAGCCCTGCAGCACACAGGGGTTATTTTAACCAGCCTGGTGTAGTCCTTTCAGTTCAAGCCAAGCCCACAAGGCAACCACCATCCCTGCTGTGGGCACACTGGGATAATTCCCAGCCTTCTGCTGGAAAGTGCCCTTCACTCGTGAGGTTTGTGTCAATACAGGAGCAAAGGCTGTGTCTGACAGAAAGCTGGAGAGAGCGCTGGGAGCCTGTTGTGACACTCAGAGAAGGGAGGGATAGACTCCCATCATCCTTCACTGATCTCACAGCTCTGCAGTCCCCTCAGGCTCCTGCTGTTTGTGCACCCTTTGTCCACACCCAGCACCCTCCCAGGCACCTGCTGGAACCCTCTAACCTTTCTGCTTCCTACAGCATTAAAAAATTACCTCTTCTGACCTCAGAATTGAAGGTTTCTTCTCCCTCCCTCACCTACCAACTCTGCTGTAAGCTCAAAATCCAGTTCACATGTGGCCTCCCTGCTTAAATATCCCTTTAGAGAATCCTAGAAAATACCATATTCTTCTTTACCTCATCACTCCCATTACCCTACAAATCTCACTGTAGTTACCACTATTTTTGGTAGTACCTTCCACTTTGTATATCTCTAGCATTTCACTTTAGACCTGCTTGTTCAGCACTGCTACAGTGACTCTCTGATCCACCACCAGAACTCTTCAAGCACTATAAATGCAGACCAGCCTTGCTTCAGCCACAGCTTACAATCCTCCCAAGCAGCAAGAGAAAACAGAAAACAGCAGCTACA
>JAWWEV010000022.1:12029631-12079874 GCA_035583235.1 Hafferia zeledoni | reverse complement strand
AATGCAGACCAGCCTTGCTTCAGCCACAGCTTACAATCCTCCCAAGCAGCAAGAGAAAACAGAAAACAGCAGCTACACAACACAGCCCAGCAAGGGAGACACCGATCTCAGCACAGGAACTGTGTGTTTCAGGGTCACAAACAAACCAACCTTTTTCCACACTTATTTTAAACTGCAATATTCCTTATTTTCCACCTTACATACACAACACTTATAAGTATCTTGAAATTAGATCTACAAGCAGAACCTGTAAAAAGGAAAAGCAATTATGTTACCCCATGCTCAAAGGAACAGAAACTAAAATTAGCTCTCACATGCTCAGAATGAAAGTGGATGTTTTGCAAGTCAGGCTACACAAATTCACCCGAAACTCCCACTTATGAAATAGCAGAAAAGAAATGTAACCACATTTTTCCCAATACGGAAAGGATGAGAAAGAAGTAGTAGTCATGTGGTAGCTGGGCAAAAGCAAAATGTGTCAAGGCACAAGAAGGTAAAAGTAGATTTCCTTTAACACCTTTTATTCTTGTGGACACAGCATTGTGAACACAGTGGCTATAAAAGTAAGCTGGGTTTGAATTCTCAGATTTCAGTGCTCAAACTAACACAGGTGACACCATGAAACCAAAGCATTGTTGTCCTTGGGATTCAGCATCTACACTGATTTTTTGAAGTATGCCTGGTATTTTCTTGGAAGACAAAACAGAGCAGCAACCTTTCAGATGGCATATCATAGAGCTTATTCACATGGCAAGATTAATTTATTTTTAGCATCTTTATTCACCTTTATGTATTTATTTTCATTTCATTATACTCCTCCTGTACAGGGAGTACTTTGCTCGTAGCACCACCAGTCGAGTGGCAGTCAGGAGGCACCTGTGAGAGGTCACTGGTGACTGCAGAGGAGCTTCCTGAACAGGGGAATCTTCTTCCATCTGCCTGAAGAAACCTTTTGTAAACAGTCACATGCAGTGTGTTTTAAACACCATTCTCACACTTGACTCCAGTCATGGCTTTTGTGATTTTACACACTGACCAAACCTACACACACACAAGAAGAAAACTTTCATCTTCTGGTCTCCAGGAGACTGCAATGAGTTAACTCCTAGTTTGGGAAGAAGATAACTCATATGAAGCTTATTAGAAACTATTTATAGAAACTTCTTTTCTCTGATACTTTCCTTATGGTTTTCCACCTCCTGATGAAGTTCCTCTAAATAAATCTTAACTTCTTTCTCTAGAAGGATACTACAGACATGAAACTTGCAACGCCTGTGAAACACTTCCTGTGCTAAAAGAAACAAAACTTACATGCTAGTCGGTCAAAACACACTTCTTTTAGGTTTATCACCAAAAAAGAAAAGGGAAAAGACACTTAGAGCATTAAAATTTCAGACGTTTTTCAGAAGAAATAGGGATATTATATTCCATAGCTTTGGACAATAGCTAATGAGAACTGCAAGAAAGTAGCATTATAGCATACATAACTATTAAAATTATTCTTTTTAAGATTAGTGTTAGACATTCAGAATCAGATCCCACCAAAGGCTACTGAACAATTACAGATTAAAATTCATTATAGCCTAGTAAATCTACATTAGACCCTTTAATACATACACAGTACTTTAAAAGAGCCAGCCTACAAAGGCAGACAAGCTATGAATATTGGAATTTATCTTCTGTCAGGGCCCTGAGTGCCAGCAATCCCTAACTGTCCCCATCAGCATCATCTGGGTCTCACCACTGCTGAACAAGACCGCTCTTGACTTACTGGTAACATTTTTCCTAACACAGCCCAGGATGCCTGTCCTTGGCCACAAAGGCATGTTGCTGGCTCACATTCAGCTGCTTATCTACCAAGGACTTCAAAGTTCTCTTCTGCAGACCTGCTTGCCAGCTCGTTGTTGTCAGCTTGTACTTGTGCCCTGGGCTATTCCTGGGGTGTGGAACTTGTTTCCCTTTTGACCTTTGTGTGACTCCTGTTTGTGCCTTCCTTCATTCTGTTGAGTTGCTTCTGACTGACAGCACAACCATTGACTCTTCATCCAGAGAGTCTCTGTTTGGTGTCTGCAGTGCCAAATGTGTGCTGCTGTAATTCATTTGAAGAGGAAAACATTTTCTGGAGATGTGTATGGCATTGTGCAAATACACAGAACGCAGCTGCTTCTCACAGTCGTGAACCTGAGCCTGTGTCTGGCATCTATGTAAGCTGGGAAGACCATGGCTTTTCCCTAAGCCAGCCAGTGTCAGGGGTTACCAGCTCTTGCACAAACTCCAATGTTTCCTTTTTGGTGTCTTCCATACAGCGATCTGTTTTGCTACCTGCTCTCCTGCACTGCTGAAGCCAAGAGGAAGTGGGAGTGTGTCACTTCAGGACACGGATAAGCCTCGGGGTTTTTTTGTCTCTCACAGTACAATTGGGGAATTTGAAATAGGTCATTTCTTTTTGTTGGCACTTCCTGGAAAGAGGACAATAGAGCAAAGTCCACCAGATATAGGCTGTTCTCACTCATGCCACCCTGCTCCCTTCAGCTTTAAAAAGCAAAAATCAAAACTGTAGGTACAGTGGTATTATTAGAACAGTTTATTTCTCAGTGAAGTTCATTTGCCTGTATTAAAATGGATAGATGATTGACAAGTTAAAAAGACAGAATTTCAATCCCAAAAGAAGATTATGCTGCATTATTGCAACATTTTCTTAAACCATGGGAATATCATTATTTTTTGGCTCAAGTGTCTTTGCTACAGATGATTTCCAAAGGAAGCCAACAAACAGGCATCACAGTACTGAGGACAGGCAGCACTGCCTACATGTCTCTCTTGCTGTGTCTCCCTGTTCTATCATAACTTTCACAGGAGAAATTATAGGGATCTCCATGGACTAAACCATTCACTGGAAGTCAGTGCTAAGCAAAAGTCAAGGAACTGCAACCTCCTTTGAGGAGCTTGTTTGCAACGGTGGCATCTCAAACATTCAAAAACCGCTGCTCAAATAATAAGTTTTTGATGAGACTGTGTAATAAACAATGTCTGGTGTTCTTTTCAGTTGTCCTCCAAACTCTTGGGTCTATAATTAATAGACTTTCAGATGGTTTTGACTTGGCAACCTCCACATGAAAGCTGAAACTTGTACTTAGCCCCTTAATTACTCCAAGATCTATAATTACTGCAAGATCTGTTAAAACTACTTCATTAATAAATTTTGAACAGGATTGAAGTTCCATAAGTAGATTTTTTTTTTAGTATAAAAGTACTTCCCTTCATTATTTTAGATGCTGCCTCTTCACATCACTTGTGCAATTCATGGATTCTTGCCCAGCTAAAATTTCTAAGGTTGACAAAGGCTCTTTTGATCCACAAAGGGTTATGAGACTTGTGGTGGGAAAAGCTGTTGGGAAACCAAGGTAAATCCTCCACTTTTTACATCCTCTGTGTTAATTGGCTGCTTTCCACAGAAGAAAAGGAAGTACTCATCTCCAGCAGTGTTGGATTTAGTTCTTGTTTAGTATGTTAATGAGCAAATTCAAAGAATATATTTTCCTAGATTACTGAAAGTTCACTGATGTTTACTCAGTAATTCAGAACTGTCTCTGTCAAACCAAATGCAAGTGGCCTACAAGCAGGCTTGATTATATCAAGACTTCAAGGACATCAGTAGCAATCTGTATCTTTCAGATGCCTTTAACATACATGTTGTTGCAACATTGAAAAAAAGCGAGTAAAAAAAAAAACAAACAACAAACAGATGAACCTAAACCAGTCCTGCAACCAAAAACCAGAATTTAGTTCATATTGGACTTGTTAAAAAAATGCTTATTCATTATTTGTGCTCATGCATATTTTCACACTTCAGAATTGACAGGCAGAGAAAACACAACATTAAGGATCAAGTCAATGAAAAATTTGCCTGCTTTCCAGTGGAAAAGTCCAGGAGACAGGAATGTCATTGGTGAAGTTATTCACGTTATGCTGTTTCATAGGAAGAGCTTCCTTTGGGATTTGGTGAATATGGCTGCACTTTTTCTCACCTTGGAACAGGTCTCTTTGGGGGACAAGGAGGGACTGCTCACTGTGCTCCTTTGCCTAGAACAGCTTGAGTTTTGCTTGGCATGTGTGAAGTCTTTGAAAGCTGCTTATAAACTTTTACCTATGCCACACATTCACACAAGGTCATACAATCCAGGCCTCTGACATTTCATCATTAGCTTACTAGAACTATTTATCTGCAGGTACATAATTGATGGACCTGGAGGTTTAGCATTCCTATTCCTCCACTCTAAATAGTCTTAATACTGTTTAGTTCGTCGTGTTCCAAAACAGATCACGACCACCTGGGATGAGGACTAGGGCACTTTTAAGAAGTATGATACTCTAATCTCTCTGCAGTTTAGGAGTCCTTCACCTTGTTCCCATTGACATGAATTATAGTGTGACACATGTTTAAGATTTCACTATTTAAACAACTGGATAAGGAATTAATGAATTTCTGCAGCAAAATTTAATTAGCAGAGGTGCTTGGCACTGCTCATTGTATTTAAATTGCCCAGGGCCAGAAGCTGTGATACTCCTGTTTAGTCATCTCATTAATGACAAGATGATTATTATGAATATACTCCAAAACAGCATGGTATGGGCATTTGAAGAAACAGAAAAAAAAATGGAAGAAAAAAGAAGAGGGACTTCTAGTTCAACTGCAAATCCATGAAATGCAAAATGGTCACCATAATTTTTTGTATCTTAAAGTATCCCACTAGATTGGGCAAGTATTGTGCTTGTTTGGAGTCCCATCTTCTAGAGCAAGATGATGATATCATGGCAGCACTCATGCACTCCAGCTCAGGTTTTATGAAGGTGAACTACACAGCATTTGAATCCCAGAAATCTGGAACCCCCAGCATTGTAATATCAGCTTCTTTTAAAACCTCCTGAAAGACACAATGCCAAAGAAAATGGCACCTTAGAACCAACCTCTTTGCCAAAAGTTATTCTGCACAGATGCTTAACCGGAATAACCAGATTGAGAAACGATGCTGGGAAATCTTCTGGAATATCAAAGTGTAGTGTTTACTGAACATGCATCAGAGGCTTTGGTATTTGGGTCATCTTAATGCTTTGATCTTCTGGTCCTGTGTCATTCTTTCACTGCACATACTTGCTCTATTAAAGCTTTGTCTTATTCTGTGGTCCTTTAATGTTGCTGCTTGGGTTTCTGCCCTAAATTTGATTGCAACTGGGTTCACTCTGTGTGACTGTTATGAGGAGACTGATAAACCACTCATGTCTTAAATTTCATTATCTTTTATGCATCACTATTATTCCTACTTTTAGGATGCTAAGAGGTTATGGGCATTTTTATGTTCCCTGTGCACAATCTCAGCTTGTGAGTGAGCCACAGAAGTAAGTTTAGATTGAAAAAGCAAATGTATTAGTTCTATTTGCATTGTTATGGTTAGGTTTTAAAAGACCTTCTTTGGACACTTTGAAAAGTTAAAATATGGTGGGTTTTTACTGTTTGTTCTTTGACATTCTGAGGCTCAGTTTTGTCTTCTGAATGAAATAAAAACTGGTATTTGTGTTCTTTGAGATCTGTGACTCTTCTGAAAGACTTGTGCTGTCATTGAGCATGAACAATTGTACACATTAGAAATCACATACTGTCTCTGAATTCTTCCTGAAGTTATGGGCAGACACCACCTGCTGGGTGTAATTCCAGTCCCTCCATGATGGCTGGATTCACTCACTGAAAGGAGTCCTGCAGGCACTCACATAATGATCATTTTAAGTGCTCTTCAGATTACTTTTTTGTTGTTTCCCATTCCGTATGGTTGGAAGTGCTCTTGGTGGAGTTTCCAACAGAACTCAGTCTCTCCCTGTCCTTGGTAAGAACATGCAGACTCCAGTCATCAAGCAGCAGGAGTTTTTGGCAAAAATCTATTGTACTTCTCTGCTATGTATTTAGCTTTCTGTATGGCAGTGAATCAACCCTATGCATAGGAGATTAAAAAGATTCAGTGTCTGTCTTACCCATTATCCTTGTTAGAAGGCCTTCTTCCAAGTATTTTACGTAATTATAATGAAAACCAAATTCCAAACAAACTCAGCAGCTCACAGTCAAACTCAGCTTTTGGGTTTTGAACTGTCAAATTACTGCACAGGATGGATTTTGTGGGATCCTATGGAAGTTTTTCCTTGCCTGTTACTAATAAGCTTTCATATTATGTGAAAAGCTTTAAACTTCTCTGGATAAATTATGTGTAAGTAAAATACTGGGATTTTTTAATTAACATGTTCAGTAATAATGTTTAGTGTTTAATTAGTTCAGACCTGCACTGCAAATTGGCCTGTATAGTTCTGGTTTCCCTAAATACAGATTAAAATTAAGCTTTATATTTTTATACTGAAGGGGTTTTTTTTAGCTTAAAACAATAGTCAAAAAGAGTAAACAAATGCAGGATTACTCTAGTACTCTGTTTCCCCAGCACATGAGATTCTAAAAATA
The DNA here is from genome assembly GCA_035583235.1 of Hafferia zeledoni. Lineage (NCBI taxonomy): Eukaryota > Metazoa > Chordata > Aves > Passeriformes > Thamnophilidae > Hafferia > Hafferia zeledoni. Next base: position 12,073,375 of record JAWWEV010000022.1, on the reverse strand, counting down.
CAGAAGTACCTAAAACTACTTTAAGTGTCAAAGAATTTCTGCAAAATTATGTCCTTAAAGCTTGTCTACAAAGCTTCCTGGAAGAATTTCCTTTAATTAGCTGAAAGAACTTTGAACTGTTGTGACTCTGCTGCAGCACAATCTGAGCCTGACAGGCTTATACAAGGGAAAACATTTTTAATGTACTTTTCATGGCAGTGTAGACTATGGACAAAAATGAAGGTAGTGTGGATAAAGACAAGAGGAGGAGGATCCTGTGGCCACAACAAGGAAACCTGACATGCCTCCAGCCTTCTCTAGGGCTGTTACAGCCCACGTTTTTTACCTTTGCTACTTCTGCTCCCTGATACCAATTTCACTTTTGGAGGGGTGTTCTGGGCAGAGAAAGCAAATGCTGGACAGAGCTGTCAGCAAACAACACTCTGCACACTTCCCACTCGCTCTGTGCTTCCTCTCAGGCCACACAGCACTGGCCACATGATTTTATGATGTAAGGGAATTTCCATGATCATAGGAGGATTGGGTAACTGCCTTACTCCTCGTTCCCTCCCTGTGGGGGCTTAGGATTTGATCCAAAACCAACAGAATCTTATTGACTTATACTGGTTTTAAGTCAGACCCTGTAAATAGAAAATCTTCATGAAAAGCTGGCATAAATGTGATCAGCAGAAATGACTGTTCTCTCCTAAAGTCTCCACCCTGCATCCCACCAGTGTTCAGTGGGAATGTACATGGCAGGGGCCTAGCATGAACACAATTAGGCCTTATAGGATTTTCACAAAATTAAAAATTTACAGGACTTCTGGCATTTCCTAGCCCACCTTCCTGCTTAAAGCAGGACTACCAGCAGTGCTGGCTCAGGTCAGCCATAGTTTTGTCTAGCTAAGTCTAGAGAACCTCTTAAAGGATGGAGATGCTGCAGTCTGAGTGGCCTGTTCTAGTTACTGCATTACCCACCCAGTGATTGTTTTGTTTTTTTAGCATCTGGCTTGAACCTCTGAATCAGAGACATCTGCCTATGCCACTGGTGGTTATCTGCCACTAGGGAGAAGAATTTCTTATCTTCTTAAGAATCTTCTTATCTTCATAAGTGACTTTCAAGTAGCTGTAGGATTCCAGTTGGTATTGTCTCAGCATCCTGCACCTGCCTATGCAAGCCTGGCTCCCTCAGCCTCTCCTTGCAAGGAATGTGCTCCAGGTCCCCGTCCTGGGAGCTGTCTACTGCATCCTCTCCAGTTTGGCAACATTTTCTCTGAACTGAGGGCCTTGAAGTTCACTTCAGTATTTCAGCTGCAACGTCAGTTTCTGGGTACTGAGGGATGATGACTTCTCTCACTTTCCTGACTGCATTTCTAATGTAGCCCAGCATGTAATTTTCCCCACTTGTGACGAGAGCACCCTTGGCTCGTGACCAACCTGACTTCACGGCTCCATCCCCTTTAGCAGGGCTATTTGGCAGCCAACTGAACCTCAGTTCTTGTAACCTGACATTACCCTATTCCTGCCCATGGTTTTGTCAGAAACCCAGCATTTATTTCCTGGTTTAGCAGCAACTTGGCTTTAAAAGTTTAAGGGGTTTTTCACTTGTGCTGTCAGCTTGACCCTTGCAGAGATCAGCGTCAGCTGCACAGTCTGTATGCGGCTCTGCACTCTTCATACCCGGGCTGGTCTCCGCTGTTCCACAGCCTTCCCTCTTGGTATTCCTCACTGTGGAAAAAGCAGCTACCCAGCCTTTTTTGCTGTCGTCACACTCAACTCCAGTCACCAAAGAGTTAAGTTTGTATATCCGACCAGGAAACACCAAATGTTCCAAGACAGCCAATAGAAGGAGAGATCAACAATGAACTGACTCACCGGCAGGAAAACTCGAGCTGTGTTTGAATCCAGTTCAAAGGCGACTCACACTTGGTATCTGCAACAGTTTCACTCCATCCCTCCGTAGTTTTTAAGTTTTCATTTCCAGAGGTAAGTTGATTTTTATTTTCCTGAGAATTGTATAATTGTATATTAGCATAGAGCTTCTCTCATACTAAGGAAATGTCTTTGCTATGAATCATTTTTTAAAAATTACTTTCTAATTAGAAACTTGAAATGAATGTCTTTATAGCAGTCTCCTCATGCCCCTGCCAGCACAGGGGAGGATGGCAAAGTTATCCAAGACTTCCAGTGTCTTACTAAGTAATAAAACTCTTTCTTGTGTAGGTCACCTGTGGAAAACTGGTTTGGGGATTTGATAGTGAGATTTTAAAAGGATATAGAAGAAAAAGCTTTCTAAAGTGCAGAACTGTTGAAAAAATGTCTTTAGTATCTTGCGATCTGGAGATCACAGAGAGACTTTGCTATCTGTAATTCCATGACAGTCCCATATTCAGTGATTAGACCTGCCAACTGCTTTAGGAATTTGAGTAGCACCCTGCATTTCTCATGGTAGGGTTAAACTCTTGTGCAGATTTTCAGCAAATCACTTGATGCTGAAGTATAGAAACAGATGTGCAAGCTCAGACACAGAGAGAATGGTACTTGGCATGGCATGGCATAGCATGGTTTGTAACTGTAAAGATTGAAGTGGTGCAACTTCACTGTGCTTTAGTAGTAGTGACAAAAAGTAATTCTTGAAACTTCTTTCCTTTCTCCCACTTTTTCCCCAAGTCAGCCATCAAGAAATGGCCAATCCATTACCTTTGGTAGCCCTGGAAGATTTGGATAGCTTTACCTTGACCAGGACAGGCTCAGGCTTTGCACTCAAAGCCTTTCATATTTCTTGGAACACTCCCATCTCTGTGAAGCTGCTGACCAGCCAGGACACTACAGAGAGGTACGTGACTTCTTTGGCCACGTAAGCACACAGGTGGGCAGCACAGACCTACAGGGAATCGTGGCATATCCCTAAACACATCTCTATTCCTAGAAATCCTGACTAGCCAAGAGTCAGCTTGCAGGCAAGTTTACTGAGAAACAAGCTCTATAGTTTTTGCAATTTTTTATAAAAGTAGAGCTTACTCCTGAAATCACTGATTATGTATTATAGTAATGCATACCAACCCTGACCAGTAACACCAGCATGGTATGGGATTATCTTTCTAGAGGTCCCTGAAGAGACCTCAACTGAATTTAATCCAATCCAGCATGTACAGATGAGAGCAGGAAAAATGGCAGGAGGGAGGGTAATGGCCAGGGCTACCTGGCAGAGAGCTGTGCAGGGAAGCACATCAATTCCTTGTAAATGTGGATGTCACTAATAGCAAAAGGACACCACACAAGCTTTCTCCTGCCTTCACACTTCAATCCTGCTTCAAACTGTACTCTTATCTTCACAATAAAGCATCCTGAGCTCTTTCACTTTATATTGCAAAAATACACTACATGAGGGACTGCTTAGATCACTGAGATTAACTCAGTTGGTTAAAACCTGGTGGTAATAATGCCAAGGTCGTGGGTTCAATCCCCTGTATGGGCCATTGACTTAAGAGTTGGACTTGATGATCCTTGTGGGTCCCTTCCAACTCAGAATAGTCTGTGATTCATTTTCTTAGAATTGCTTGGAAGAGATGTAATATTTGTTTATTGGTAGAATTACAGTAGCTTGTGTTCAGCCATATGGTTCTCTCTCATACAGTATCTCATCTCTACCTGAAATTCCCTTCAGCCTAACATGGCCCTAACTTGGTATTTTTTTCAGGGAGTGGAAGTTGCTACTTGAGGACATAGTAAGTGTCAGACGTTATGAGTCTGAACGTCTCCTGCCTCCTCTTGGGATTTACCAGTGCCATGGACTTGCGGGGATAGTGACGGAATGGATGAACAATGGATCCCTCCACTCGCTCATCCATGAGGTAGGTAAAAGATGTTGTCTTCTAGGGGACAAAATTAATTAAAAGATCAGCTGACAAAGAATAATCAGCATGTAAATTATGGTCACAATCTGTTCAGTTTCTGGATTGTGCTTCTGTTTTGTAGTTCTGTTTATTGTCAAATGAAATTGTGAACAGTAACAATTTCTTACCACCAAACCCTGTGTTTTGTGTTAATTAGCATCAACTGTACCCAGAACTTTCGTTTCCCTTACTCATAAGGATCCTGTCAGATGTGGCTGAAGGGCTGCATCACCTTCACAGCCTCGAACCCACTCTCTGCCACTGCAGCCTGAAACCTTCCAATGTGCTTTTGGATGAGCAATACAGAGCCAAGGTAGAGCTTCAACTTTTAATCTATTAATAGAAAATCCAGCGATTGTATTGCTGCAAGTATTTATCTTAATAGTCAACATTTAGTACCAAGACTTGATGTACTGTTACTAAAATTACTTTTTCTCCCATTTCTGCAGATATCAGATTATGGTCTAACTAACTGGAGGAAACAGCAACTGAGGTCAGACCTGCAGAACTGCAACCAGAGAAACTGCCAGGATTTAGTGTACCTCCCTCCTGAAATCCTTGAAGGAGGCCTTCCCTCCCAGGAAGGTGACATTTACAGGTGAATGGATTTTCTGAGGGCAGGTCACACCTAGTCCATGCTACACTCTACAGTGTTGCCAAAATTCTTCAAAGACATTACAGTAGAAATGCCAGACCTACAGATTGCAGTGGGATAGTATTTCACATGAGGCCAATTACAGCAATGAATTAAATTTTAATTCCCCTTATTTGGTGAATAAGATACCAAGGTTAAGAACCTTTCTCAAAGTCAGTCATATAAATATTTATATAATGGACTTAAATGTTTTAAAAGTGTAAAAGTGCTGCCAAAACTTTCAGATTTATTTAGGAACCTCATAACCGCTTCACATAGTTTGTAAGAGTGATCTTCTGTTGGCTTTAGTTTCAGGAAGAACAGTTAATGCCGAGATGAGGCCCAGGTAAAAATTAGACCATTCCCTCTATAGCATCCCATTATGGTCCTATGGAATCTCTGCTGGAATAATTTACTGAGACATTCAAGCATTCATATTTTTTAACAAAGTGATTTATACAAAGGAGGGAGATTACCTACTGTCACATGCCCCTTCTGGGTATGTCACATACACTGTGGTTGCCTCTGTAAAGGAGAGGACCTCAAATCATAACTGTGACATCCATTATCACAACCAGCATGCAGAGCTGTGGACTAGTATTACAAATAACTCTTAAGGACACCACTCTTTTGATTTCTGAGCCTTTATGAAACCAACACATTTAAACCCCTGCTCTATTGTCACAAAGGCAGGCTCTAAGACAAAGCAAATAATTCACACAATTGAGGAGACCTATAAATGATGGGGCTAATCTGATGTTGTTCACAATCATGAGATTTTTACACAGGAAGAAAGGAGCCTTACTTTCAAGTAGCATAATTAAATATCCAACATTTAATTAATATATATTTTATACTCTATAAAATACATATTATATCATGTATGTATTTATTATATGTTATATAATAATAGGCTCAGATGCATGAGACAGGTGTATATCTAGACAGTGGTGCAACACACAAAACAAAAATATGTGTCATATATGAAATACTAAGTACATTTACGTTACATGTAGGTCCACATATTAATATTTCCTAGAGAGGGTAAGTAAAAGCACTTCTAGATTTTTGTGTGAAAGTAAGGCAGAAGAGGGGGTTCTTCTAAACATAGTCACTCCTCACTACAGTGAGGTGTATGAGTAAGCAGATAAGTTTATCCTGGAAGTGCCTCTTCCCCTTTGCGTGCTTTGCTTCTGACTCACCCGTAGACTGTTCTCTCTCTTCCAGCAGCCCCCTCTCTTCTGCTTCTGATTTTGTAGATTGATCTTTTTATCAAACAACTGTATTTTATATCATCAGAGTTGTGGGTTATATACACAGATCTATGGTATTCTTGGAATTCTTCCTAGGATATTAAAGAAGGGAAAAGGTATTTAGAGCCCTATCAAAATTTGCTGAAGAAAACAGACCCACAGTGCATCAGAATCAAGCTTTTGTAGGTTAACTGCTGTGCTGTTTGGTACCCACTGAAAAGTCCAGCTCTTCCACTGGCTATTGAAATTACTTGAAAACAGAACAAAAATTATAGACGAAAGAGAACAGAAGATTCCAAAATTCATAAGAGCAAATGGAGATAAGGTGGTAACCCGAAATGTAATTCTAATTAAAGCTATGGTTTAAAAACCTATAAATTTTAACTGATTATTTTATAAGAGCAGCTCAGTTGAAAACTGAAAAGGATCTCGTCAAATTAGGAAAGACTTGGATAGACTTTATCTTGGAAAAACTCCTTTCTCTTAAAGCAATAAATTTGCTCTAAGAAAGGAGAACATGGATACAGATTGCAAACTAATGAATAGTTTTTCACTGTTTTTGGTTTTTTTCCAGTTTTGGAATATTGTGTTGGGAGAGCCTCAGCAGACAGAAACCTTTTGAAGGTATTTATCTTTGTTGTTCATATCAGACTTTGTATTGTCCAAATCTTGTCCACAAATTCCCTTATTTTAGGGAAATTGTAAAAACAAACAGCACTGTATTTCCAGATTTCCCTTTGCCTTCTCTTACTGTTACAGCACAAATCTCCACATTACAGGATGTAAAGATTGGGATTTCTCAGCAAACTCTGTGTTTCCAAAGAAGCTGATGCTTCTTCCCCCATTTGGAGCATCTCTCTGTGCTTGCTATAGCACTGTGTCATGGAGTTGGGTTTTCCATTTACCTTGAGTGAGAAGGAATATCACTTCACATTTGTCAGTTCTGATTTTAAAATCAGTGACAAGTAGCTAATTGAATGAGCATAATACTCATTTTTACAGTTGCCATGAGTTTCAAATACCAATCAAGAAATGTCAGTTCGTGCTGAATCATCTTAAGGAAGCATGAACTGACATTTCTTGATTGGTATTTAAAGAACTTAGTTTGCAAATAATAATTGTCTCAATCTAGGAATGATCCCTTTTCAGGGAAGTGAAACATATATCTCATGAAAGGCTTCTTTGCTACGGGTTTCATTCTGCATGGCAAAACTGATAGAATGACTCCTGTATGTTACTGACTGAGGACCTTTGACAAATACTGCATAGAATGATATCTTCATGTCTGCACAGCTTAGGGCTACCACCTTGAGGCTGCTCCAAGTAGATTTAATTTTTTGTATAGTAGAAGTTCTATTCTTACAATGCAAGAGTAAGGCTTTATACAAAACTATGCTTAGAACAATAACCTGTATTCCTGAGGTATCTGTGCATGTACTCTGTAATGCAAGTTTATATAACCATTAGTGGCTCTATATTTGGACAGAGGTCTTTATCCTGAAGTGCCCTGTTCCAATAAATAGCTGTAGCTATGGTTGAAGGTTGACACATCTATTTACAAGAGTGTTAATACATTTTTGCTTTTAGAAAAGCAGCCTTAGTTTTAAAATGCACAATATGACTTATGCTGAATGTAACTTTAAGAGAGTTCTGAGGTCTTGAATATATTTTTGCAGTGACATTTTCTTTTAAATTGCAGGTCAAACAACCCTGCTGGAAGTTTTGACAGCAATCTGCAACAGTGTGAGGCCTGGCCTTTCAGAAAAGTTTATACCAAGCAATTTGCCTGAGAGGAATAGGCTATTACAGTTCATTGCTCTGTGCTGGCACCAAGAACCAGACTGCAGACCACGTACTGCAGGTAATGTTCAGGATTTGCTTTCTGAGCAAAACCTGTAATGGAGACAGTCTTTCCAGAACATTATTCTAGCACCCTGGATGACAGGACAACCAAGGGGGAAGCAGTCTTTAGATCATCAGAGTACCTTAAATGTTTCTTCTGACTGGTGCTTCCTACCAGAAATTGACTTAATTGTCTCCAAAATTTTGTTTAGCATAAAGGAAAAAGAAAGGAAGGGATATTATCATACATATATGCATAAATATATATATATAAATTATATATATATGTGTGTGTGTGTGTGTGTGTGTGTGTATATATATTTTTACACTAGCTTAACAACGTTTAAACTGTCTTCAGCATTTCTCAATTCCAATGCATAACCAGTTCTCTTTGAAGTGTGCTATCATTGTGTACTTTAGTGGAATTGTTAAGTTTAGCATAACAATTTTAAAAGATAGTTAAGCAATATTAAAATTGTGATAGTTGAGGACTTTTGAAGTGCTGAGGAAGCAATCTGCATATAGCTTTATTGTGATAGACTCATTCAGTCCTGAGTAAACCTTCTGCAAGTAAGTTCTCTACATCTGTGTGAACATTTAAGAAAATGTGATTTTAATGTGACTGGAACTGTTCTTTAAAATCAGTTCAAAAAGGAAATGAAGAGGAAGCATGAGGTGGAAGTTGTGTTAAACTATTTCCTCTAGTTCATCCAGCTTATCAATGTAATAGTAAAGTTAGTTGCCATATCCTCCTGCCTACATATATACATGCTTTCATTCACAATGTGGTATTTAAAATGTTTTGTTACCCCTGCAGAATGTGTAGTCCTTCTAAATGGAATTTTGACTGGTATAAATAAGGAGGTAATTTCTGCAGCAATCTACAGTCTGATGGATGCAAAGGTTAGTGCAAAATTAAGTTTTATTCTCCTACAAGGACATTACTTGATTTGCTCAATTGCAATCTTTGTGACCCAAAACCAGGAAAAGCTTTGTCTTGCTTGTTTTAGTGGACATGCCAGACAGCTGGAGCATACCCTTTGGCCCTTCAGGTTCATTCAGAAATTGTAGAAAATATATTGCAAGGTTCTCTAGAAAATAAGTCTGTTGCTACCTGCTATTATAAAAGTATGATAGCTGCTTTCCAGTCACCACCTGTAGTCAGCCTGGTAAACCCATGTGAATGAGAACAAATATTTGCCTCAAGTACTTCAGATTTTGTTGTATGTACTGATTAGGAACCACTTAGTTCCAAACCTGGACAGCATTTGTACTGTTGTAGCAGTACCACTATCAGAACTGTTCTGCACACTTCACTGAGCTAAACTGATATGCTTTCAGGCACTGCTTGTCCTGTGGTCTCAGAAGGTTCTCTGATACCACAGGAATGGACTGGGAACAGCCAGCAGTTGAGGGACACAGTTCACTCCATATACGTCTACAGCGCCATGGGAAATCTGGCACAAATGTGGCTGCCACAAATAGAGCTGTATCCTATCTAGGCAACTAAGATAATCACAGTGGGGAAACCAGTGACACATGCTCTGGCCCTTGAGCAAGTGCTCTGACTCCACCTGGCCTTACACAACACATGCCCTATGCTTGGTTTCATTGCTGTGCCTATGTGTGTTGTGTGCTGGATTATTTCTACATGTTGCAATCACATTCTGGAATTATGGAACAGACTTGATCAATGTTTTAATAGCTGGCATAGTTATAGTCTAAGTCATTTTTACTACTGTTGAAGTTTATTTAAGATTGTACTGCCAAATATTCCATGATCTAATGCTTCCATCTCCCCTGAGCAAGGTATTGGGTTTTATTTGCTAAGTTAGTGAAGGGCAATATATATTGTTCAAACAACTGAACTGATAAGTTCAAAATTACTGTTAAAATGATACTGAAGTTTCTTGAAAATTCATTGATTCACAACTGTTGAAGTATAAAAACTAAAAAATACCTTAAGAAAACTGCTGTGGCTGTAGAAACTGGAAAAAAAGTTACAAGTATTGAGACATCCTTATTGCAGGCAGTTTGGCATACTAAACACAGGATTGCCATGCTCTTTGGGTGCTTAAAGGAAAACATGTCATAGCTAGCCCAGTCTCTCTCAATATAGGCTGATTTTCACTTTTCCATGCATGATTCAAAACTGGGTTTTAAAATAAATTTGAAACACCAGAAACAGTCACAGGCTTGAATTTTGTGTCAGATTCTATGCCCACCTACATGTATTAAAATGCAAAATTGCTCTGTGCAATTCACTGTTACTATATATGAGTGTAACTTAGAGTAGAATATATATTGTCAGTATGAATTCTTGCTCCTGACAACTCTGAATTGAACAAACCACGTCTATACTTACTGGAGTTCCTGTGCTTTTTTCCTTCCAGGAGAGAGCGCTTGATGCCTGCAAAGGTTCAGAAACATACACGTTGCAGACGGGCATCTGCAATTCAGAGGTGAGTCCATGGTGTGAGAGTCTTAAAGTACTTCAGGAGCTGCTTCTTTCTCCTGACAGCCCTGACAATGCAAACATGGGGGCAAAATGTCCCTATCCAGGATAACTCCATCCAGGTAAACAACAAACCCCACTGTTTCACCTTGTTCAAAGCAGCTGACTCTGATGTTGCTCTTGCAAACACAATCTCTTCCACTGAAGCTTTTTTTTGAACCTCTACTGTTTAAAAAAGATTTTGGAACAAAAGTTCCCAAGAAGATAACTTTTCTCTATTTTGATCTCTTTCAGGTCATCTGTCCACAGAAAAACAACCACTTAATCAGCAAGGAAATTCCTTCTGTAGTGCCAAGTTCATTGACTGGTCTACTTGATAGCAGTGGAAATAATGCAGGAAGAGATCATATTCTTGAGATGGGTCTGTCAAATACTATCCCACAGAATGCAACAACAAGAAAAGGTGTCTATCTTGAATTATATTCAGCTCCAACTATAACATGAAAAGAATAAATACTACTAGTTGCTCCATATAGAAATGATGCTTTCCATAAAAAAAATTTGTAAAATTGTCTCTTCTCAGGGTAAAGCTCTGCCCTCTACTGGTACCATCCAAAACACGAGCTCACTGTAGGAAACCAGAAACACCACAATGTTTTTTGGTTAAATGTATAGACAAAAAAGCTGGGTTTGCTAATTTTTTTTTTTTTTTTTTTTTTTTAGAATACTGACCTGTAAATGTAGAGCTGCCTTTCCCTCACACATCAAATATTGTCTGTTGCTTTTGACAGAACAAGTCCTGGAATCGCACTGCTTTGTGCCACCAGGAATAACTGCTTTTTTTGTAATTTGCTAAGAGAAGGAGATATTTTTTAAAAAGACTATGTTACCAGGAATGTCTGAATGATTCCTGACAGTTACCATTCCTGTGTAAATAACTTCCTTTATCTTTCCAGTGGGGATTTGTTCTATCATTTATCATTATGAACTTATGTCAAGAGGAGACTTTCTGTACTTCTCATGCCTTTGGTTACAAAAGTTGAGATATAGGAAATCAATCACTTGTAGCAGCATCTGTGTTTCCAAGCACTTTAGTTCTGATCAATAGCTGTCAGACTTATGGACAGAATAAAATGTTCCATAACTTCCATAAAAAATTCCTACAGACAGTTTGGAAAAGTCAGATACATGTAGTAATACAGACCAAAGAAGAGCCAAAAGAACAGCTAGTAGCAAATAAGCACTCTCAAGTCGGTCTTCAGTTCCAGTCTTCTGCAGTGGGTGACAAATATATAATGCTTTGCTCTTGTTCAATTCAAGGGTCTAGTCTTGCTCATCTTAACCTTTTCTAGATCCCCCAGGCTCTGAGAGTAGAAAACCAAACTCCTTTTGGACAATTCCTTTATCTGCTTCAGCTGCAGACAGACAAAGCAGTCGGGATCCTGCCCCACCACTGGCTCTTAAGCACAGACCACAACCCCTGCAGCTTGGACAAGCAGTAACAGGTAAGGCACTATTTCCAGTTTGAAGTGGGAATATCTGCCTTGGCCAGATCTTAGTGAATAAATTGTTTAAAATTTGGAGGACACAAATATTTCTAAATTTTGTGCACATTTTCAGGTATTTAGTGTAATAGCTGCCCTTAACTTGCTACAAATGTCTCATGAGTCTATTTGTGTATAGCTACTCCTCTGCTCTCAGAATTTCAGACATTGACCACTGAGAACATTGGCTCCAAGGTCATTGTCCAGAACATTCTTTTCCAGGGTCACAGTGAGGCTGAGAACAGTTCTGAATAGACTGCAATAAAATTACAAAATCACTTGCTAAAAACTTCTGAAAGAAAATAGCATTTAGTTTATCTCATTTTGTTTCCTTTTTACCCTTTCACTTCCTTTTCATTTTTTGTTTCCAGGTCCTTGCTGCAAAGGGAACTTCTGTCAAATGCTCATCTGCCAGAGACAGGCCATACTGAACTGCATGACAGAAGGACGCCTCAACCACATCCTCGATGTCCTTCGCTCACAGCAAACCCTGTCCCGAATGGATTATGAAACCATCACCTCTTACCCCACAGTGATGGGGCGCACTCGGGCACTGCTGGACACGTGCCTTTGCCTCGGAGAGAGGGCAGCACAAGTTGTAGTGACTGTACTTTCAGTGCTCAAATCTAGTCCCCTAGGACGAGTCATTCATTGCCCAGACTGTCCTTCTAAGATAAACAGGCTGTTGTGACTGACTTGTTGCAGTCTGTTATATTCATCTGAGTGCTAGTAATTTCTAACGGCAATGGTTCATAAGAATGATTCATTTCTCATAACCCACTGACTGAAGTCAATCCTTCCTACAGCCCATGATTTTAGTCCTCTAGTGGAAAAAGCTAGCTGGATTAAAAGGTCAAGTCAACCACTGCCAGCAGAAATTGCTAAGACTGGTATAACAAATTCTAACTTGGACCTCAGAGATGGGAGAAATGCAATGTATGCCAGAGCAAATACAGTTCAAGTCTGATGACACGTTTCCTTGAATTTTTAGAAGGGAAGAAAATTAATCATGACTTTTTGGAAGTCACTCTGTGGAAGAATGGCTGTTAGTTAATCCTTCAAAATAAGGATAATGAACAACAGAGAACTGGATGAGGAGAAAATATTCTGAAAATGCAGCACTTACAGCAGTACTTTGGAGAGGTGGGAATTAGAGTACTCATTAAATGGAAAAACTTACTACCTTACATCCATATAGTTCTCTAAATATGTCTGCAGTTCAAATGTAAAATCAAACCAGGCAGAAGAGGTGCCAAGCTGATCATTTTGAAATGGTGGTTCTGCTGCACTGTTGTCACAGCTGTACTCAGATGGGAGGCCACCTGGGAATACCCGCAGGCTTTCTTGCCTTCTTCTGAACTTATCCAAGGACACAGATGCTTTGGATTATCCTGCTGCTGCAGGGACTCATCCACAGGTCATTGACCCTTTGATTGAGTTCAAATTGCAGTTCCAGTTCATCCAGTACAGCAGCACTGGAACACTGCTCTTAACAAAATGTTCCCAGCAGAGTAGAGTAAGATGATAAGTGGTACAGCAAGCAGTGAAAGAAAAAGCCAGCCACTAATGGGCACTAATATACAGAAGGCCAGCAAGCCCCATGGCAAGCTATAAATTTGATCTAGCACATTCCAATTAAATCTTTGTTACCTTGAACTCTTCAAGCCTCGAACTGGGTGCCAAAAAGAATTGTGGTTTAACCCCACCAGACAACTAAGCATCATGGGACAGTAAACCAGAAAACTCTCAGATTGAAATACAATTTAACAGGTAAAGAAAAGCTGCCTACAAGTAAAGCATTCATTCACCGCTTCCCCTCATCAGGCAGGTATTCAGCCACCTCCAGGAAAGTGGGCTCCATCCCACATAGTGGTTACTTAAGAAGACAAATGCCATCACTCCGAATGTCCCCCCCTTCCTCCTTCTGCCCTAGCTGAGTATGCTGCCAGATGTCTGAGTACCCCTGTGGCCAGCTGAGATCAGCTGCCCAACTGTGTCCCCTCCCGACCCTTTGTGCACCCCCAGTGCCCTCATGGGTGGGGTGGAGTGAAGGGCAGAAAAGGCCTTGACTGTGCAAGCTCTGCTTAGCAAGACCAGAAATATCCCTGAATTATCAACACTCTTAGGCACAAATCCAAAACACAGCCCCACAGCAGCTACTATGAAGAAAATTAACTCTACCCCAGCCAAAATCAGCAAAATCATAAAGGAAAATAATAAGATTACTCTAGTTACAATAAAAATGATGATATAAGATGCTGGTTTTTTGAAGGCCCAGTGGGATTTCTTCAAGCTTCATGGCACAGGATTAACATGAGAACTTGCTATACAATCTACAGGTCTTTCAAATGCAAAACCATGTTACTCTGTTTCTCTGTGTTGCTTTTATTCTCTTTGCAGCTTCAAAGTTCTCACTGAATTCAGTAGTTTGGCAGATTGCAATTTTAGATACAGTAATGATGTATTGTCTGGGCACACTTAAGAGATAGGAAATTTGTTACATCAAAATTTCCAGCTATAAAACTGCCAAAAGCATAAACATAATTTTCTTTTACGTAACTTAATTAAACTTTGAGACTGCCTTGAGATAAAATAGTTACAATTAAAAGCGATGTCTATTAGGATGTGTTGACAACAGCTTTGCTTATTAAAGGAGCAGTTGAATTTTTTTCAATCTACGCTTTAAGTGGGAATTTTCAACAGTCTCTGCTAAAAAAATGGATGCAAGGAAAAGAACTGCTGCCATGGTGTTTTGCCTCTTTAGAAAGCATAAAATACTCAGAGTAGAACAAGTAAACTTTCACCTGTAGGAAGTAGTCACAGATTTTTAAAAGAGAAACTGGCAATACTGTTGAAACTTTATCAGATTTCAAAACCATTCCATTCAATCATTCCACTGGACACTTTATATTCCTGGGAGATGTGCTGGCTGGCAGGCTATGCTGAATTTTTGTCATTATGTTTTTGACACATAAACAGTTTCGGCTCTTTTCTAGGAACAGCTGCCTACTTTAGAATATAATCTGTTGCCAGACCTAAGCCCAGTCTTATCTGCTAAACTGCAGAACTGACATCAAAACAGTGGGAGCACAAGTTATCAGTATGGTACTTTGTTGAAATGAAACTGCTGTTGATATAAAAAATGTTGATGCAAAACTAGAGTACAGTGACCTGAAACCAGCATCATTTTGTCTCACCAAAAATACATACTCTCTTAAGGCCTGTAATGTGTTGGCTGTGTCACAATGCCTTATGTTGATCCCTGTTGTGAAATATCCAACTGCTTAAAGCTTATGATATTCTGCTTGTGCCCAAGCTGGTTCATTAGCTAAGAGTTCTGTTGTCCTTGCCTCTGTGATCTGCAGTTATCTGGATATTCCAAACAATGTAGAATGAATGACACTGAGCAAGAATAAAGATAGAGGAATCAAACTGTTCTTTTGTACCTATGGGAAGAAACAAGGATTGAATGTGAAGAACCAACGGAGTTCCAGGAAGGAAATATAAAAACGTGGGTAACTAGAAAATGGCAAAGGGAATAACAAAGTCACGTCAGGACTGATGATAGAAACTGATTAGTGAAGCTCTCTTTTGCAGTTACTTAGAAAAGGCAAAACTAGAATTAATAGATGTTTAAAACTACAGGTCATATTCAAATTTTATGAAGCTATTTGAACTTATTAAAGGAACAGTAAATGGAGTAGGCAGATGGTTGTTTTCCTGACTTATTGTAATGTATTTTTCTTTCTGATACTGGTTGCAGCCCTTTTGCTGATTTGCAAAAAGATGACTGTCCCTTGCCCTTTGTCCTATCTACACAACACTTTTATCTGAGCTGGGATACTTACTGCAATATAAGAATGTCTGCACTAGAATTTGTTTGAGGTTGATTTGTAGAAAATTAATCTGAAGTACTGGAATGAAATGTTTAAGAGATTAGTCCTTCCAGGAGAGAGCAAGACAAACAAAGCTATAAATACCACTCAAAAGTTGCCAGTGCCTGCTAAATAGTTCCAGAGAACATCAGAGGAAGATAAAAAGTGCATATTCATAAAATACTAATCTGGAAAATTTCAAAAAATGCATTAATGGACCGCTAACGTGAACAGTTTTACACCACATAGGTAGTTTAAAATGTAGCCAAAACATAAAGCACTATCTCCTCCAATAATATACATTGTCTCTCAGACTGCTGTGGGGTTTTATGCCCCAAGAAATCTTGCCTTGCACAATATTCTCTTTCATTCTTTTCCTGCCCTCCTCTTTGCAAAACACTTTACCGGTGCTCGAAAGGCCTTGGCATAGTTTGATTTTGCTTTTCAAGGGAAGTAATTCCTTCCTTGCTTGGCTGGTACTACATTCCCTTAGCTGAGCACATGGTTGACTTGACAGCTGGTATGTCAGCTGAGTTAAACAAAACTCCTGGGTTTTGAAGGTAAGTCCACCATAAATTAAACTACCTGACAAGGTCTGGAAAGAACATATTAATGAGTTATTTGTGTTACATTAAAGTCAGCATAGCTGCAAGAACATATTAATTGCAGGCATTTTACTTAACCCCAGCATGGCAAAAATATGGTAGACAAGAAGCTCAGGCACACTATTGCCAGCTTTTGTACTGATAGGACAGAAATTTGAGAGCAGTATTTTCTTATTTCCTGCCTTTGCTACTCTTTGCCGAGAATACATCCCAAGTAAGAGTTACACAAATCTGCAGCCTCAAACTGCCATTTTCACTGGGCTTTAAGGTTAACCTATTCTTTCTCAGAAGACATGCATCAGTTGAAGAAACTGTGGACTCCTTCAACCAGGATGAATTAAATGGCAGTGATTTAGAATAAAAACTTATGCACCCCTTGAAATGTGACAACATTCCGAAGTATTTTAATACCTATTTCCAACTGTTGTACTTGAACCTTCCACATACCAAAAGCAATACTAATACAAGAAGAAAGCACAGCTGAATTTCACCCTTTCAGAAATAACCTGGCTGTGCTCTGGAAAGTTCTGCACAGAAAGTCCTTTCCTTGGATTTCAAGAAAAATGCATCATATTAGTTAACAGAATTACTACCAATATTGTATTTCTTGTCCTTTCACCAAAAAGGGCTCAAAGTTTTTTTCCAGCTCATTAGAATGTTACCAAGGGGAAAAAAAAGTGAGAGAAGTGACTAAGGAATACACCTGGAAAATAAAATATCCCTGAATGTATGAGACTGTTGATCTTGGAACAGCTGCAAAATATGTTCTCAACAAATTGTCTTTATTCCACTTACATGTGCTGTGATAGGGTCCTGTCACAAAAGAACTGAAAACTGGGAGGAAAACACAGTGAGGTGCTGTGTATGTGCAAGGTGCTGAGGTAAACATTGTTCCCCATTCCACACAGGCAGTGGCTTAGCTGGAAAACAGTATTCAGCTCCAACCATGGACTGAGGAGAACCCAGAGGAGGGAGGAAGGCTGATAAGCAGTGAGGAAACTAAGGACAAGTTGATAAAATTGTGTGTTTGGTCTAGCAAACAGGAGATGAAGGGCACAGCACAGAGTGGAGTGCAGGTAAAGAACAGGCAGTGAGGAAAGAGAGCACCTGGTCTGTTCTTATGGTGATTCTGGAGGAGATTTCAAGCTGGTGCTTAAAAAGATTTAAAGGCCATTATGAAGACAGGCTCCATCCCCACACCTAGAGAAATTAGCAATATTCATGGCAAGTTTTTTTAATTCATCAAGAGTTCTTTAGTTGACAAAATTAATGGAAACAATACCTCAGCCTGTTCAGTATATTTCTGCACACTACAAACGTTTAAAGTGATTAAGGCAGAAATTAATGTATTTTTGCTGGGAGTTACACAACATGAATATTTATAACTGGCTCTAATGCAATCACAATTTATTTCATTAACACCTACATTTGAAGTCATGTGCCTGCAAGCAAGTCACCTACCAGGACAATGGAATAGAGATAATTTGAACTGAAGAGGCCTGGAGATTATTCCACCCTTTACAGTGTTTCTGTGAATTCCAAAAGGAAAAGCAGGTTCTCCTACATTTTTGGTTCTCTGCAGATCATGGTTGGTCATCTTCTCTCAAATTCAATGAAAATCTTTTCCATTTTTATTAAAAAGCAATCTTTATCAAACAAGATCTCTGTCAATCCACTAAATGTTTGCTGAGAGAGCCATTGAAATACATAATTTTTTCATGTAGAAAAATTAACTATTTCAGGATTATTTATTACCTTGAACTTTCTCCTGTCCCCTTTTTCAATTTTTAAAATAGGATTTTCTTTGCTTTCATGTACTTTCCTTCCTCTTTTTGCATGAAACTGCAGGAATATTAAAAAAAAAAAAAAAGAAAAAACCCCCCCACAACCCTTATGACATGCAATGTTAAATTGCAAACAAAATAATAGGACAAAAAATAGGTTGTTATTGTGCTGAACTGGTATGACCTCACACAGAAACATGATTGTTTTTCTGATAGACTGCATGCCTCAGATAGGTTTTATGTATGAGACAAAAAGATTTACAGCCAAAGAAATATTTCAACTCAGGAAGGCTTTCTGCAAAACAAGTCATTACTCCTCTCTCCTCCCTTCTGCTCTGACTCCTGCAGAGCTAGTTCAAATGTGGTCTGGTATGTCTGGCTAAACCTTTTCTCTCCACTGAAATCAATCATATGATGCAGATTTATTTGTTTCCAGAAATCTCTCATTTAGATAGAGAATTCATAATACGTACAAGAGAAGAAATATTTGGATGTTGTTTTATATTATTTCAAACCCAAAATTTCATATTCTATATGATATATGTTGGGGTTTGAATGCCTCAGCTGCTGAATTTTATTTATTTTAAGTGTTTAGTATAATTTTTTTCTTCTATTCCATTTACTAGTATATCAATATAGCAATTTAATTTATTCTTAGAATCAGAGAAGCATTTAGATTGGATAAGACCTTTAAGATCATTGAGTCCAACTGTAAACCTCACACTGCCAAGTCCACCATGTTCTTAGCTGGTCTGAGACTATTTATTTTGATTTAAATCTGATGGTAACTCTCAGCTTCTTCACCCAAATTAGATCCCATCAGTAAAAGCTGTCATTTCTTGTTCAGTGTTCCCTATGTTCATCTTCAGTAGCAAGAGAAGGTGCACCTGGCCCATGGCCAGACCTCTCCTGCTTACAACAGTGCCAATTAATCATACCACTTACTTGTGCATAGTGACAGCTGCAGAGGGAAAGGTGCAGTTACTTCAATATTTGCTTGGGCATGTAGAGAGGATTTTTCTTGTTTGTTATTTAATCACAGATGTATTTTCTTGGACAAAGGAAGCCTTCTTAAAGAACAAAATAAAAGACAATTATCAGGATTTCACAGCTGTAATTTTACTGTATAGCATATACTGATCTAATTCCAACAACAGGCAATGCAGCTGTCTCCTGATTGTTTTAGCGCAGCCACCTACTATAAATCTTTGGGGTTTGTTTTAATGACAAAACCTTATAGTTAATGACAATAAACATTCCTCTAGCATAGAATAATCAAAAATAACAATTTCCCCAGTGATACAACCCTTCAGCAATAAAGTTTGTTCTTTGCAATAAGGACAAACAGGGAGTTGTTCATGTGGTGGGACACCGAGCAACCTACGTGATGAACTGGCTGGAGTGTGGGGTGAGGACACTTGCAGGACTCCAACTATCTGTTGTGTGAGATGATACTGATGACCCATCTTTACAATTAACCTGGTCATCTCCTGTAGTTTCAACATAAGCTGAGGTCTTCCACATTTTCCCATACTAGTGACACTGAGGTAAAAATAACTCCCTGACCTCCACGAGCAGTAATATGACACATGTAACCATGAGGTTCAGTTTCCTTCATCATCCTGCCTGAGCTCTGACAGAGAAGCTCAAGTGCTTGCTGCTCTCACTTCACTTACTCTTCCAGATTCATGTGAAAGTAAAGACAAAAATGTCACCAACACTGCATAAGTGATCATGTCTCATTAAATCAATGTTACTGGTATTCAGAATGCTGGCAGCTTGTGGGATTCAAAAGAAGAAAACACAGTACTAAAAAAATCAGCAGTAAATTCTGCTTCTGGAACTAAAATATACCTCTAACTGTCCATAGCACAGCTTTGAGTGTTTTCAAAAGTTTGATTTATAGCACTTCACAGTATGTGACTGGGAGGCTGAAAAGGCTTTTCATAGTTGTGGGGATCTTGCATAACTTGGGAAACTCTTGGTAGCTCTTAATTAGTCCACTACAGTTTGCTCTGTGGGACACTGGACACACCAAGTAATCAAGAGCCAAGTGTGGAACAAAGGAGCAAAACACTCACAAATCATTTCTGAAAAGTTAGCAAAGCCAACAACAATTTTAATTTTAGGGCTGAATACCTTCTAATATTAGCAAAGAATGGATTAGACACTGGAACAACTGTGCTGGCAGACAAAAGACTAAATCCATTAATAGATATCCTATTCACTGCAAAGGCCAATGGGCTGGCAATAATCCCCTGTGTTTTGATAGAACACTATTTCCCTAATCTTAAAGACTCTCTCAGCATTAAGATACTTTACATCTCAATTTTTAGGGTGTACTTTTAAATATTGAGACAATCTAAAAATCTTACTCATGGTACATGCAGTCTTGGGCAAGAACTCAGCAAAAACTTCAAGGGTGTTCTGATCTTGTATTTGTGGAAAACATGGTTTTCTTTATTTTACAAGGTATGCCTATGCTATACAAACTCCAGAATCAGAACTGCTTTGTTACCCTTTCCTCACATACATGAGTCTGTTCCCATTAGAGGCAAAATGCATCCTATTTGCTTTGCACACGTTGTGTGGAATCTATGCAGAAGGGTCTTTGGGATTATGTTTTGCAAAACTTTACTTTTAAAGGCAATCTAAATTTGGATCAGATAAAACTACACAATCCTGCAGAAATCAGAAAATTTCAGGAATAAAGGCTGTCCTTATTCTCTGTTCACCCAGTAATTGTTCCCACCACTGTAAAGTATTGTGCTGTTGTAAGTTCTCTAAATAATATGGTAGGGAACCCTTTCATTAAAAGTACAAGTTTATTTGCATTGTACAAACATTTCAGGGTAATTCAGTAATTAAGAGAAAAGGACCAGGAGTGCAGTAAAAGCACAAATGCAAGAGTGGGATCAGCACTGATGGGGCTGTACTGTAACATGCTGGATTCAAAGTAGCTCTGCTAAGGAACATCTGGTTGAGTTTAACTGGCAAAGTTTGGACTCAGCATGATAACACAAACACAACGATTACATTGGCTTCAGCCTCCAGTAACCAGCTGCTTTCAAACAGCGTATCAGTGTAACCACTGCTGAGGATTATCAGAATCTTCTAAACTTGCACACTCCTGCTCTTGATCAGAGACACAAAGACAGGTACCCCAAGTATATAAAGAACAGACTGACAAAAATATAGGGAAATCTGTAACGGAAGGATCTTTGCTGTTTTAAAGAAAGTCTGAGCAGTTGTATTAGAAGGCCAGAGTTATATAACATAAAATAAACGCCAAAACCAACAGATGTCTCCACACTGTCTCAGGCAGAAGAAATTTATTTAAATGTATCAAACTGGGTTACAAACATTATAAGTAAGGATTTCATATTCTTCAATCACAGTGACCATATACTACTTTGGGATCCGAAACAAGAAAAAAGTATTCTTAATAAGCTATTTTTACATCCAGAAATCCTCCCTTGTTTTTATACAAATCACTTTTAATAGCCTTCAAAATAGATGGGAACAAAGAGCATTATCTTTAAAGGTCCCTGCAGCATTATGGGTCTTGGTGAAAAACTATTCTAACTCCAACATTGTTTCCAAAGGAAATGAAGCCAGTGATTCACTCACTGTCATTAATAAATAGCCAGATTCTCATGAAGTTAATTCAACATAGATAAGACAATTTGTACAATCAAAGGGCAGAGCCTCAAAGATGAATGATTTAGTTGTCTAAAACATCAAGTCAAACCATGTACAAAGGATTATTTTTTCCAAATAAACTCCCAAAACTGACATGGCAAAACTTCTACTTGTAATAGAGAAGATTACATGAGCAAAAGTAATGTAAAATGAAAATAGAAAGTTTGTGGTATTAATCAAAACAGGTCTAAAAAAATACTGGAGATCTTTGATGTTTTTGTGAAGATGTTGATTTATTTTCTGTTGTTTCTTTCCTCTCCTAGCCAAGTTTTACTGATAGCATTTGAAAACTCGTCCATGTTTTAGAAGGTATCTATTCCCCCTTTTGCTCTGCAGCATGGGCAGCACTGAACAAAACCAGCTTAGAATCAGATGCAACAAAGATATGTATAAACAAATAATAAATTCTGGAGAGAGTGAATGAGTCAGGGAAAAGGTACCTGAAAGGCAACAGAAACAATAGGAAAAATAAAACATCAAGATGGGATCTCAAATCTTATTTTACAGTACATAGTACATACATAGAACATACATAGAGAAGCTACATTTTCCAGAAAAGAAGGATTAATTTCAACCTTCAGAGTATTTAAATAACTGCAGTTGGACAAGATAGAGACATCTCACATTTTATGTTCCTTAAAGGGATATTTTCCACTACCTCCCCCTTTTTCTCTCTGCTCCTTGCTTACTCCACATTAGTACTTTGTCATTATGACAATAAAAAGTTAACTGTCACAAAAGGATTGTTTTCTGCCAGCTTAGTGAGCAGAATTGCCTCACAGAGACAGCCAGGCAAGCGCCAAAGCCAGTAAAGTGCTGAAAGCCATTGGAGTGGGAGGAGACATACAATTAGGATCAGGAGAAGATAAATTTAGAAGTCTAATTTTAGACCTTTCTCTTTAATTGCTTAGCACTTTGGTGCTTGTAATCACTCTCATTTGTAACACTTCCTCTACCTAAACTACCTAGAGCAGAATTTTTTATGATGGAAAGAGGAAAGTAAAAAGAAGAGGCAAAGGATCAGTGAGTTGTTTTTGTAAACAAAGTCACTCAGCTTTAACCAAAGACAAGAAACAAGGGCACTTACACTTTTTTTAAACTGTTTCTGTTGTGCTCCTGGAAGACTACAGAATATGTGGTTGACACTGTTTTTTGAAATTATGAAAGTTGAAAAACTACCAAAAAATAATCTCTGCTTTTAAGCACTTAGAAAATTTTTTATTTCCTGGAATCTGGCTAAAGCCACAGATTTACTGTTCCAAATAATTTTAGGATCCCTACGAATAACTTTGTGTCCACAGAATGTGCATTTCAAAAGAAGCCTGAAAGTGGTCCCAGCACTCACTCTGGTAAAATTTCAAAAGGCACCAATATAAACCATCAAACACCTGGCCAGGAACAGCATCTCCATTACAGTTAATAGCACATGTTCCATGTTGAAAAGAGCACTATTTACATATACCCAACACACTTTCAGTGCTGACCTTTAAGGAGCTCAGTACATGCTCATTCTTTCATGAATTAAGTGCATAAGCAACACATTCTTGGAGGACTTATGCAGTTAAGGATATGCTTAAACTCCTGCTGCACATCAGAATGAACTTGGGAACAAGTACAAAGCTGATGTTTAATGTTTTAGATTCACTTTGACAGCAATTTTTACCTTGGGTTTGTCATGTTCTAAAACCATTTAGTGACTATCATATGGATTTGGTTTCCTGTAATCTGATGCAAGTTCAATTTGGTCTGTTTAGAGGTATTTAATCTGTTTATTCATAAAGCTTTTTGAGTTGAATTACATTTTCTTAGATGTATCTAAGTGGCAATATTAGTCAGACAAAAAGAAGCAGATAGGGCAAAGCTCAGTTTGACTTTACTAGAGAAAGGAGATAAGATCTTAATTTGATTAAATTAGTATCAGATAAAATCCTAGTGGAAACAAAGTCTTTTTTAGTTTTTTTCCTCTGCTAGTTCTTAGAGAATACACACTCCTGTATAAACATCACTTACCAGTGGCCATTTATGGAGCACCAGGGATAAGCCATACAGTTCATGTAAACTGTAACAAGAGAAGAAATAAAGTCAGGAGTCCAGACTTACATTTGGCTTCCATAGTGAAATTGAAGAAACAATTTATAAAGTATGAACCTTGCCAAAATGGACAAAAATATCTATTTGGATGATTATTCTAAAGTTTGCTTCTGGTCACTTGCAAACATTTTAGCAGCATCATCTACCCATATGATGCTGTCCTGACTTGGATCTCTCATACCAAACTCCACAGTGTTCAAAGTTTCCAGAATTCAGAGGGTGAACTTCTATTTTGAAACCACCAAACATGTACTTTTTCCAATAAATATTTTCCGAGGTTCTAAAATAAAATAGCATCCTCTATACTTCCAGAATATGCCTAATAATTTGTTTCCCATGCCTTTTCAGTTCTCATCTATTTCTTATTCCTAAAGGCAATTTTATAATTAGCTCTGATTTTATGAGCACATTTTTTTGAAGAGTGAATGTTATCTTCAGTAGATTCAATTATGAGGGAGCTTAAAAGGCAGTCTAGCAACAACTGAAATCAGCTGCATCTTTTAGATTCACACTCAATCCACATTTTGATTAATGTGTGAGACGACTGTTGCAAATACCCATCTACTTGAAAGACACTGTATTCGTACCACAGAACACAGAGCTCTAGCAATATTTGTAGCAATGACTTCACACTACTACCATCTAATGACTGCTTTCTGGTTCATGTTACCTTTATAACAGCAAACAGCTTCATATTGTAGGAATTCGAGTTACACTCTTGGAATGTCTTCTACTTTTTTTTCTGTCAGTGCTGTATAAGTGGCTTAAAAACAAAGAAGTCGCCTATCAGGGCTGTTCAGCTCCCAGAAGGCAGCAGACTGGTTCTGCTTGCTGCTTTGCAATACTGCCAGTAGTTTTAGGAGATAATAGATTTAGTGTAGTTTGTTGTTGACAAAAGCCAAACAAAGAGTTGAGACAAAGATAATTAAAGAGCTGAGATGATCAGGCTCTTCAGACTATGATCTGCAAATGACTGTTGGCTTGGTATGGTGCTGTCTAGTTTAGAAAATAAGTCTAATTTAATTCTCTTCCATATGTGCACTTAAAAAGCCAACTTCCAGCAAAACAAAACAAAACAAAACAAAACAACCCAAACAACTTTCTTAATTCATTGTTGTCCGAACACAATGTAAGGAGTATCTGGAGATACGGAGGGCAGCAGTCCCCAGCAGACTGATTGCCTGTGACAATGAAGGAAAAACACACAAGCTTTGAAAGCAGAATGGAAATTAGAACTGAAAGCCTTGTGACAATAAAATTGGACTCCACAATGGTATTTACTGGGTATGTTTATGGATATTACAGTGCCTTTCCCTTTTCTTTTACAGCCTTTTAACTTTTATTTGCCCCTAAGGTTTGTACCCTTTTGAAAAACTCCACCTCCAATTGATCTGAGACTGTAAATGAGTAATGTTGGACTGGCCTGAATCCATCCCCGTGCCTGGATCCATCGCCCTGCTCAGCTCCAGACCTGGATCCATCCCCCTGCCTGGATCCATCCCCGTGCGGTGCAGGCGTAATGAGATTGTTTAGAGCAAGACAAAGACTATCACGTCTCCTGAGCCCTGTTATCTTTCCAGACACTGACCACCTCTTTGCCTCGCAGGCAACAGCAAAAAGGGCAATAAAAGAACACTAAGAGGGGGGTGTGGCCTGGTGTTCGCTGTCTTAGACTTGGAAAAACTATTAACCTGCTACAGGAAGACAAGAAGACCTTGATTTCCCTTAGCCCACGTAAATCTGCAAATTGCTCACTATTATTTTCAGACACCATGGGCCATGTTTAATGATGATTCTGGGAGATCTTATTTTAACGAAACCAGACTTTGGGCGTAGCTGTGCCCCTCCTGGGGGCTCAAACACACTAACATAGTAGCACTTTAATTACCACAAAAACTACGACTGGTGCTTACTACCTATGCAGTGGTAAGTCAAAATATCACCACATTTCACCGTGTCGGCGCTCTTGGGCCCCTCGGTCTCGACACAGGATCTCTCGGGTGTAACTCGTGCGGGTTTAACTTCGCGCCGTTCCCGGGGTCCCACAGGGGCTCCGTGTCCCCGAGGCCCGCGGGGTGCGGGCAGGACCGCCCATTCCCATCAGCCTAGGCTAGGAAAATGAGTAAGATTCTTAGATTGCCTCAATATTCAAACGTTTTTGCCCTCTGACCACTAAGACTGTGCTCCGTCCCGCCCCCGCGGAAAGGGCGCGGCCGGGGTCTCGCCGGCAGCGCGGGCCTTCTGGAGCGGCGGCGGGGAGGGCGGGGAGGCGGCGGGACCAGCCCTTCCGCCGTCACGTGTGGCCTCACAGGCTACAGCATCCCGAGACGGCACCGGGGGAACCGGAGGTAACGCGGGTCCCGCGCCACCACAGCCCGTGGCATTCGTGGCGGCGGCCGCGGGCCCGCGGGCTGCGCTCGCCCCGGGGAGGGGCTGGCGGGGCTCGGCGCAGGGGCTGCCGGCGGCGCCTCTTCCGCAGCATCCGGGGCTGGGGCCTCGGCGATGCAGGGGACTGCAGGTGTGTGGCGTGGCAGTGTGATAAATAGCGTGTGTTTTTATATGTGGGTTTGTTTATTTTAAGTGGTGCTTCAGCGGCAGCCTTCCCAGTCCCCGGCTGAGGCGGGAGCCTGGAGCAGCTTCCTTCTTGGGGCTGTCCAGAAGGCTGGAATTCGTCTGGACCTCACTTGTTTTGTTAGAAAAGGGTCACCACCACGTGAGGAGGGAGGAGTGGCCACCGGGGGGGTGAAGTGACCCCCTCAGGGTCTCCGCACGGCCCCGTCCCGGGGTGCCCGTCCCGGCGCTCGGAGCCCCGCGCGGTGTTTGGTTTGGGCTGTGCCCGGCAGGGCTGGGGCGCGGTGCTGGCGGTGCTGGGTCCCTGCAGTTATCCCTGCTCCCTTCACGGCTGTCGCAGGGCACTCCCTGGGTTTAGGGACACCCGCAGGACAGCTTGTCTTTCTTGCTGGCCTTTGGCAGTGATTTTGATTATGCCTTTTTTAAGTGACACGTGTTAAGTACAGTCTGGTTAGGCGCGACTGTAGGTCACGCCTGAAGATTACACATGGGTGTACATCTGTGGGTAAGCGTGTGCTTTTCCCCCTTTTGAGAGGTTTTTACTTTTCTGCCCCAGCATAAAAAACAAGACCAGTTATTGAGCAAACCCTTCTGTCTTTAGCTGGGGCTTGGGTGTAAATTTCAGCAGATGTTCCACTCACTGCAGCTGCTTCATGCACTTCCAACCACACCTTTGTAAATAAAGACTGTCTACTACAAGGTTCCTACTGTGAGCTCGCTTCCATTTTTTCCCTTGGAAATATAAAAATAAATTAGAGGTGTGAAGGATATAGCGGCAAGCTATTTTCCCCTTGTAGCTAGCACGGTTCAATAACTTTAAAGTGACTTGATTGAATATCAAGATTAGTGTTAATTATGTCCATTTGTCGAAGATTGGTAACTTAGGAAATTTTGAAAAGTTTCTGAGACATTGTAACTGTTGTGAGCTGCTGTTGAGGTCTTTTGCTCATTTAATGTGCAAAGCCTTATTCAGGATTTATCCAAATACGTGGATAGTATGTGTAATTTTAGAACAGTTCTCCAGCTGTGTCACCGGTGTGTATGGTCAGGACCTGCTGCCTTCACTGATAAACTGTCAAGTGAATAATTGACATAAGTAACTTCTCTTTCATATCTTTTTCCATGATAAACATACCTTGTCATTTTTTTAAGAATGGGTGATACAACCAATTCTGTTTGATATAAGGTTTATGTTTTTGGGGGTTTTTTTAGTGCTGAAGATGGTATGTTTGCATATGCAAGCACAAAAGACTTGTTTGAACAGAATAGATCTTTACATTGGGAATTGCTGTTGTTGCAAGGACTTCCTGTCTGCTAAGCATGTCTGTGTGGCAGGGAAGTGATTCTCCTCTCGCCAGCAGAAAGGAAAACACGTGCTAGACAAACTCTAAGCCTTTCCCATGTCAATGTTCAGCTTGTGAGGTGCCTAAAGATAAACTCTGCAATGAATAAGCCTTTCTGGGACTTAAAACCTTTGCTCTGTTGGTGCTTAAATTCCTGAAGACTTTGATGCTGTTAGTGTAGAGCAATCTTGACTCTTACTCAAAGGGCCATTGACTGTGTTCAGAAATAGGAGTGTTAAATCTGGTGTATGTGAATAGCCAGAGTGTAGTGTAAAGATGTGTTGTGACAAGAGTTGTTTTTGGCACTCAAGGCAACTATGGAAATCTTTGGTAAGGAGCAGGTACTGTATAAAAGTACAGCAAAACACAGTGAACTTTTAGCAGTTTGGTACTTCACTTTGGTCATTAATCCACTTGCAGGTTCACCCCAGGCTGAGCACATGACGACTGCCCTGCTCAGTGGGAGAAAGTGGATCGTGGCAGAGGGTTCCTCTTTCCCTTCCCTTAAAGGAGGGCCACACAGTGCTAGTGTTCTGCTAATTGTATGTTAACCTTCACTAGCTCTTTTGGTACCTGGCCTAAGTGTGACAGACCTTACCAGAATATATATTTTTGGTGGAACACTGAAGGGATCCTAGTTTCAGGTCACTGTGTCCTGTGTTCATGTCAAAGCTTTTTATATCAACAACAGAGTCATTTCAGTTAAAAAAAGAAATCACGGATCAGCGAAAGATTCCTCAGAGCTGCAATGATCAGAAAAAAAAAAAAAAAAAGTTGAAGACTTTGTATTGCACAAGGGTGAGTGATGAGGAAATCCACATGTGAAGTATCTTGTGTGAAGGCATAACCCTGCATTAGCCATAGCAGTCCTGTGGCCAGGCTTTAGAGATTGTTCTAATAGTACTTTTACATGTGGTGTTACAGCATTATTGTGTATTAGAAAATATATACTGTTTGTCTCTGGTTCTCCTCTTCCAAGTCTGTCTTCTGTTTCCACAGAAGTTATGATCTTGTGACAAAATCATGGCTTTTAATGTATGTTTTTTCTGTGTATTGCTGATATTGACATAGCTTCAGTTTTCCAGTCTGTTCTCCCTCTTCTTTGATAAGTTGTTGTTTGTTGTTTTTTTTTTCAGTTGCTGATTTTTTCAGCTGCAGATTTTAGTTCCACTTAAGATTAAGTGAAGTGTTTGTAGGAAAAGCTTACCAACAGTTTTGTCAGAGGTGGTGTAATAAAACACGTGACTCAGGCAGATTAACAATTCCTGCCCGGAGGGCTTTAAGGATGTAAACCAAACAAGTCTAGGGGAGAGAATGAACTGCCAAATCTTGAGTGAGCTGTTGCACACACCTTCATCAAATCCTAGTCGTTGGCAGATACCTGAAGTTGGGAAAAACAAAAGCAGACTCCGAGATGAAGAAAGAGTCCTGGGGAACAAAAGAGATACTGTGATTGTTCTTTCCTGGGTAGAGCAGAGCAGGGCAAGAAGCAGTCAAGGTCATCAGTAAAACCCCTACAGAACTGCAGTCACGTGCTGCTAATTGAGGTGGGGACATTTGAACGGTGACAGTCTGTGGTTGCAGGTAATTAAATTTACCTCTGAACTTCAGACCATGAGGTGAATCACGGTTACACCTGGTGCAAAACTGCCTGAGTGTGAACACAGGAGATTTGATTTGATTTGAATCAAGTCAAATCATTACAGTGCCTGAGTATTCAAAGTAATGGGCATACTGCTGATCAATTTGTAGTTTGAAATGTGTTTTGGGAAGAAATGGGGATGATAATTAGGATGTGTGGAGTAAAAATCATAAAGTTGTGTGGCTATTACTAAAATTATGTTTTTACATTTGTGATCAATTCTTATCATATTTACACAGTTTTATCCTTTAACTGGAAGGGCTGAAAATGAACATGGCATGTTTTCAAACTGGCAGTCAGATACCACAATAATAGCTGAAGTATTTTTTGTTTTTTCCACTGATATTTGTTCAGGATGGTTTGCCTTCAGAAATACATTTGCAACTACTGTCCTGTCCAAGTTTATTTCACAGAAATTAAAAGACTCAATTTGAACTAAATGTTATTTTAATGGGTCACAAGTGTTCTTTTTTATCCACTTTTTACAGCCAAATTAGTCATGAAAACATCTGTTTTGATTATTAGTTCTGCTCTTTTACAAAGCTTTCTGATGATTGCATCATATTTACAATTGATTATTGTAATAATTATATTCTGAACTGTCTGTTGTAAAGCAACACAGATAAACTTGTGAGCTCATAGGCCACGTGTCTTTTTGAAGACTTGACTCTACCACTCCAGGGACAAAAAGTCAGCCAGTGTATGTTGCAAATGAATTTGGCACAAGACAGAGGGGCGCGCAAATAACAAGGACAAGGGGTAACAACTGATGAGGTAAATGTGCTTTCCTTTTCTTTTGCAGCTGTAGAAACTCTGTGGTTCCCTCTTTCTTGGTTAATTTTATTTTGTTGGACATACCTCATTATAGCACTCAAGCTTTTAAGTTCTGAAATATTGGAGATTAGTTTCTGGAAGGTTGAAAATTGTCAGTCTAATTATAAATGTGAAATTTGATGGCTTCTGATGTATGTATGACACTAGATAAGATATTTACTTGTGTAAATGAAAAAATGTGTTTACTAATTAATCATCTTTGAAGTGTTTTTTTGGAGCAATTAGGGGAAAATTAATCAGAAGGCATCCAGTGAAACAGATTGAGGATCTCATTTTGCATTATTTAAAAGAATACTGCCCCTAAGGATTCATGAGTTGGAGACAAGTGATGTGTCATGTTTCAGTAAATGATTTCTACTCCATTTCAGTAGAAGCTACTCTTTTAATTGATTCAAAATAGTCTTTTTCATTCTCACATCTTACTCTAGGGATGTCAAGTCAGATTTTCTGTGCTGTAGTATACAGGTATTGGCTTTATGGTAGAGTATTCCCTCCAGAAGAGTTCATTCCTCTAAGTGCAAGAGAAGACCTTGTATGTTCCTATGTTACTAGAGTATATTGTTGCAGTAACAAAACCTTTGGAAAATTACTGTTACCCCAGAAAGGCAC
Organism: Hafferia zeledoni; assembly: GCA_035583235.1. Taxonomy (NCBI): domain Eukaryota; kingdom Metazoa; phylum Chordata; class Aves; order Passeriformes; family Thamnophilidae; genus Hafferia; species Hafferia zeledoni. The sequence goes on along the minus strand of JAWWEV010000022.1, from coordinate 12,042,716 downwards.
AAAATCGCCCCCTGCCACGATCAGCTGCTTTCATGTAATTGACCCAGACTTTTCATTTTTTTCTGTTCTCCAGTAAATGGCTGAAGTATACACTGAGGGTTTAGTGAGGGGCAGGGCAAATGAATGGTTGTGCAATTAATTCTGGTAATTAGGTAGGGCCTACTCTTTATGCAGCTGATAAGTAATCAAAGGTTCATGTGCAATTTGAACTGGTTCCTATTCAAGACTGTTCCTTGATTAGATTATTTCTCACTTGAACTTCTATAAAGTGGGCGTTGTTCAGTATTATCAGTATATTCCTGTGCTAAGAAAGGTAGAAGCTCCTCTCTCATCGTAAGTTACACTGGAATTTCTCTCTTACACTGAGTTTGTTTTCATGTTTAACTGTGCATGAATTTATCTTTGTGTAAAAAAAAAAACAAACAAAAAACCCAAACCATATGAAGTGAATTTCTTAATTTATGCTTGTAAATCGTAGGGCAAAAAGGTAATTTCCATTAATTTTGCAAGAAATTCATGGGATAAAAGAAATTATAATGATTTCAGCTGTTTCATTTTGTTTCAGATTGTGATTTGGAATTGTGGAGAATTCACAGACCTTCCACAATGGGAGAAAGGACAGAGGGTACAAAATCACATATTTCAGAGGCTGAATACAGCCCTGTCAGTAAATCAGACAGGACAGATGCAAGTGAAACACAGGATGGAAATGAAAATACGTTGCAACTGAAGAAAGAAATATCTTTGATAAATGGGATAAGCCTTATTGTAGGCAACATGATTGGTTCAGGTATCTTTGTCTCTCCCAAAGGAGTTCTCATATACAGCAGATCGTATGGATTGTCTCTAATAATTTGGGCAATTGGAGGGGTTTTTTCAGTCTTCGGTGCTCTCTGCTATGCTGAACTTGGAACGACTATTACAAAATCAGGAGCCAGCTATGCATATATCTTGGAGTCTTTTGGGAGCTTCATTGCTTTTATTCGGTTGTGGACCTCACTCCTAATTGTTGAGCCAACTAGTCAGGCAATTATCGCCATCACCTTTGCTAACTACATAGTTCAGCCTTTCTTCCCTTCTTGTGATCCTCCGTATTTGGCTTGTCGTCTCATCGCGGCTGCTTGTGAATGTAAGTACTTCTTGAAATTCACTATGGTAATTTTATTAAAACAAATCTTACCGAGTTTCAGCATTGTTGCACACTGAATCTGCAATGGTTTGAGTTACAGTGTGGAAAAGAGCAATTTCTGCCCTATGAATAACTTGCAGGTGTTCAGTCAGTGAATTACCATTTTCTCATTTGGAGCAGAACAAGGTATTTAACCCCTTCAAGGTTACTTACATGGCAAAAATAGAGGGGAAAGTTGTTTTTCCTTGGGAGAGTTATTTTAAATCAAACCTCAAGGTTTGGTGTGGTCCAAGAGTTGTTGTCATACTTCAGTTACTACTCTGGCAGGATTTAAAAAAACATTCAATCAGGATTATGGTTGTGATTAACAGTAACATCAGTGCAACAGTACCTGTTGTGTAGCTGTTTTGAGAAGTGGAGATTTTGTTTGCACAGAAAACATTGAAATGTTTGTAGTCATAAAGCCAGCTCTGTTAGTCAGTATAGAGGAACAGCTGTCCACGCACTTCAAATTAGAAAGACAATGTGGTGTCCTCTACATCAGCTGCTACAAGAGGGGATTTGGCACCCTTTTCTTTAGTGGAGACACATGACAGCAAGATCACAGTCATGTAGGAGGAACAATTTAACAGTCTGTTTTATGGTTTCAGTGCTTATTTTGCCCCTCTCTAGGTGTCAGTGCTGAAACTCCCACCTCTGCTCTGAAGCTTCATTTAGCTGTTCTGTTAAAAGCCTACACTTCTGGCCTGGCTTGGCTCATGTTGTTTGTTGCATTCTGAGCTTCAGATATGACTAATCCTTTATTAAGCTGCTGGGAGTGGAAGTTTGACCATTGGTTAGATACAGTGTATGTGAGAATGGGTGGGTTTGTTATGAGGTTTCCCTTGGTTTTGTTTTGTTTTTTGTTTTAATTATAGTAAGGACAGTACTAGAGCTAGTGTGAGAACAGTCTTAGTGTTACACTTTGAAAATGATTTTGGTAGTAAGGTGGCATCTGGTGCTACAGACCCAAACCTGACAGTTCTCAGGAGCTTTAAGTAGCTAAATGATAATTAAGTGGAAGAAAGCATGAGAGAATAATTTCAGTAAAAAAAAGAGATGTGGCTTATTAGATTCTTGATTATCTTTCTTTTCTTTTTTTAAAGGTGTCAGAGGCAGAGTAGCATTTCATCTGGAGTAGAGTCCAAGCCCTAACTCACTAATAATAATTACTCCCAATGAAAGTTACTTAAAAAAAAAATGGCCAAAGTAAACCTTGAGCAAATATTCTCATCATTACACTGAGGAGCAGAGACCGAGCAGTGTTTGTTGTTTTCCTGAGGGCTCTTTGGGAGCTGCAGCTTTTGAAATTTAATACAACTGGTTTTTTCCCTTCATCTTGCCAAGCTCAGTGGACTCAGTAGAATCTTGTTCAACTATTCTGTTTGGCCAGACTGTCTGACATAGTAGTGCCATGCTTCTGAGCACATTACCTTCTTTTTTTTTAATCTTTTAAAAATCATTGCTTTTCAATTTAATAGCTGTGCTAAGCTCATTTTTGTCTTAACAGTATCATAGTATTCTTGGATTATGGGAAAGGAAATAATAGATCACATCTTTTCATTTTATTTTTATTTGCTGCTGTCTTACTCATGAAACAGTCAAGTTTAGTTTTTATTTATATGCATATTTAAAATACACAGTACAATAGAATTCTTTGGAGATAAAAAGTACGGTAGAATATAGCTACTTTCTTACTAGCTAGAGAGAAAATGAGATTTGGGGGAAATACTGTTTCCAACACGGAAGTTTAAATAATGTAGTGCTGATCTGCTTGAGGAAAATATGCACTGAATTAGGATTTTGTTATATAAAAAATTGAAGATACCAAATCCTATTCAGTATTCATCCCTTGAGTCTGGCTCTGCACTTCAGAAAAAAGTAAGAAATGCAAAAGCAAAATGTTGAGAGCCATGAGAACAGTCTTGGGGAACTTGATCATGTAAGTAAGTTTAGTCAGCAACTATAAAATACTTGTGACATCTTCAAGTCTCATTTCCAGTTTCATTGCTGTCTTGTGAAATAGGTCTGACTCTAATTTAGTCTGGCATAGAGGAGAAATATACTCAGAATACTCCTTACTTACTACCAGTTCTTCAAAATCCAGATGACTGTTGCATTAGCTGTAAAGCATATGCTCTTTAGAACCATAAAATGGTTTAGGTTGGAAGGGACCTTAAAGGTCATGTAGTTTCAACTCCCCTGTCATGGGCAGGGACACCTTCCACTGTCCCAGGTTGCTCCAAGCCCTGTCCAACCTGGCCTTGGACATTTCCAGGGCTGGGGCAGCCACAGCTTCTCTGGGCAACCTGTGCCAGGGCCTGCCCACCCTCACAGGGAAGAATTCCTGGTACCTAATCTAATCTACATTCTTTCTGGTTAAAGCCATTACCCCTTGTCCTATCAGTGCATGGCCTTGTAAGTGATTTGATTGGATCTGTTCTCTCTTTGAAATACAGTTTAATAGAACTGAAAAAGGGTATTGAATCACCTGTGACTGTACTTGGTATTGCAGCTATTCCATGGATGTTGAACTCATCCTCAGCCTAACAAGGACAGATAAAACTTTTCAAGCACTCTTTTTATATGTCTGCCTTAAAGGAATTTCTAGATTATTTGTCATTTATCAGAACAATATTGATTGAAATGAATTATTTCATGTCTTTAGTTTCAGGATAGTTGCAGAGTGCAGCTGATGAGGGGTAACATTAGGAAAATGGGCATGTAATCAGAAAAGGGGAAGGTCTTCCCATCTTTTGAAACTGTGTGCTTAGAACATCTGTTTCCTGCTGGTTTGTTCAAACCAATGTTTTCAGTACCAGTGTATTTGGCTTAGTTGAACCTAAGCATTTGTGTAACAGGAAAGTGCATATTTAGATTGCCATTAAAATCTTTGAAAAATGAATTAAACTGAACATTGTTCAAATAGTCTTTTAATTTTTCTTCTTTTTTCCTCCCCTAGGTCTTCTAACATTCATAAATTGTGCCTATGTTAAGTGGGGAACTCGTGTGCAGGATGTATTTACTTACGCCAAAGTTATTGCTCTTATCGTCATCATTATAACCGGACTTGTTAAAATATGCCAGGGTAAGCTTATAAAAATAAAGCAAAGGTTTGTATTTATCACTTAAACTGAGTATCTGATCTAAAGGCTGTAAGCTACCTCTTTATGATAATAGTCACTTTGAAAACACCAGTAACACCTCTGCCAGGCATTGTGATACATCATGAGGTATCCAGCCTATCTCAGTTGACTTTGAACTGGGTCAAAGAAGGTAATTGTTTGCTCAGCAATATTGTGTACTTTACAGCCTGCAGTATGGAATAATAAAGGAAATGAAACCAGCAAAATACAGAGACAGCAAAAAACAATGGGAGTGGAGAAAGTTGTAAATTCCTGTCAAGAACATACTGCTTTACAGTGAGATATGTTTTTTACAGAATGAATTTTGTGCAAGACTGAAAGTGTCTGAATTTAAAACAAAAATAAATTTCTAAGAATATGTAGGTAGATTTGTGAAACAACAGCTCTGCTTTTGCTGAAAGCCTGAGTTCTAGTACAGCTGTTGAGAATTAGAAAGTGTGTGTGTTGGGCATTGCACCTTTAAGTTAGAGAAATTCTGAACTTTGTTTTGCTCTTAGCCCTTCCTTTGGGGAGAATTTATTGGTATGTTAGCTAAAAAAAATTACCCTGCTGCCATAAAGGTCTGTCTTTTGCTGGCAATCTGGCAATTTATGTCCTTTGCTCTAAGTGGTTGTTGCTGGAACTTCATGAGCTTGGTAATTATTGTGAATGCAACGAGAATATTCAATCTGTGAGCACCCTGTGAAGTGTTTAATCCTTAGCACATCAGCCTGTCCTTTGTTTTGCAGATACTGGGTTTGTTCACAACTCCTTGATGTTGTCTCCCATCTCTGTGTCTAACTCAGCAGTTACTCTGCCTATGTCTGTGCCAAGGGAATAGCAACCCAATATCAGGTTGGGATAGAAAGTAGGGAAGAGAAATAAGTAAAGATATTTTAGAGGCCTCAAATATTAGCCTGGCCAGTTTTGATGGAGTCAAAGCATTTCAGGATGCACAGTGCACATTTTGGCGTTACAGAGTAACTCACCTTTCTGTATTTGATGGGTTTGTGTGTGTCTGTATATGTAAAATAGTCTGAATGTATAAACTGTGATTGATGAGCTTGTCTTGAGTTGCTTAAAGTCAAACGATGGCACAAATTTTCACAAATACTGGTGCAAAAAGCATAACTTTTTTTAGCTTGGGAAAATTTTGACTCAAGTAACAGTAATACTATTATATCCTGTTCATTTTTCTCAGTTTTTGGTTTTTAATAGCAAAAACTTACCCATTCATTTAGGTGTTTGTGTGGGGTTTTTGTCATAGTTATCTAAAATCAGCTGTTTTCTGCATGGGCAAAATGTTTGAAAATTTAAAAGGATATAAAAGAACAGAATGGATTATTTTATAAATATATGTTATTAAAAATACCCTTAGCCTGAGTACTCTCATTACCAGTTGTTTGTAGCTTGGTCTGAACTTAATGTTCCTAAGGTTCTTATGCCATTGTGGACAAACTATGTATTTAATTGTACAACAGTGTCATCCACATCCCATAATTTTTAGTAGTTTTAAATGCCACGCTTATTCTTACGGCTAAAGCAAAGAATAGAATTGGAAAAAAGGTCTTAATAAGCAGATTTTAAGGAATTAAGATTTCTGAGTTTTTTTGTAGTTGTGCCACAAATTGAAAAACATTATTTGGTGTGTTTTATTATCTTGTCCTTGATTGCATCTCTTCCACACACAGGACATACATCACACTTTGAGAACTCTTTTGAGGGATCCTCTTTTAATATTGGAGACATCTCCCTTGCACTGTATTCTGCCTTGTTCTCTTACTCTGGTTGGGATACGCTCAATTTTGTAACAGAAGAAATCAAAAACCCAGAAAGGTAAATTGATTTGAGCTTTGTAAACCTGAATAGTTCCCAAGTTGCTTTGTTTGTGGCTGTCATTCACTAATGGGTTCTGAGCTTACACAGGATAAGTAGAACAGCTCTATACTTAGATGGTGAGGCTGTGAAGAGCCACTAGCAAAGATTTACTAAACTCCATTAAAAATGGAAAAGAAAGAAAAAGGTAAGAATAAATAAGTCTTGTTAAGCTTTGAGATCAAGATGTTGCTGCTATTTATTATAGTAGGTGTCAATATTGCAGTGGAACAGGTGCCTAAGTGTAGTCTGTACTGTGTTTATCAGTGTGATCATTCTCATTGTTTGACAGGGGGTTAGGCTGATAAAAATTTCTTCATAATCATTTGCTCTGTGTAGACATCAGTGCCTGATAATAGGCTTTGTTCTTGGTATAATTGTAGCTGTTAAAGTGAACTTCAAATTCAGCTTCCTGCATCAAGAGTTCTTAGGAATAAGGAGGTATTCCAGACTTCTGTACAATTACTGCAAGAATTACATATTTTTCATGTTCACTTAATTCATATTGCCCTCACTCAGAAGTTGCAATCCACAAGTTAAATTTGACATAGATCCTTGGCTTTAATCTTGGTTGATACAAAGGCCTTAAAAGCCATTTCAGCTTTTTGTTACATGTTGTAACATTTCTGAATTAATTTCTCAGTGATTTAATAATTCTGTTTCTTTGTGCTGAGGTTCATGGCTCTCTTACTGTGAGTGTGCAAGCTGGACAGAGTCAGAACTCCCAGTTACTAATCTACTGATTTATGTGGGGCATTGTGGTCTATGTTTGTTTTTCTGCTTCTGCAGCATCAGACAGACACAGCTGGACTTCTGGGCCTCAGGAAGTTTTTGAGGAAGCTTCCAAGGTTTTACTCAGACTGATGATTTCTGTGCTTTGTTGGAGTTTGCTTTTTTTGTTGTTACAGAAAGCAGAGGTCATGAAAAATACTCATCAAAGCTGCCATGCTGTGTTTGATTTCAAACTGGGCTAATGTGAGAGTAACACTCTCAGTTCTGCTTCCCTCTTTGAAACAAAATTTGACTATCCCTGCAATGTCTGAGGAAAGAATAAGGCTGAGAAAAGCCGAAGCCCAACATTAAAAATTTGCTCATGTTCTGTAGCTCTTTCAGTGGAGCTTCAGACTCAGGGCTGAGTTTATCTCACAATTAAATCTTTCCTGTTTACACCTAGTGGTTAGCAATGTTTTCCTGTGACTCTTGTCTTTTATTACTTTCTAGACATGTGTATATTGCTAGCAAACACCACATCCTGAGATTCACAGCTGTATAACAATCTGGGTCTGCATCTCTATTTTCTCTAGTTTTGCAGCCCAGTTAGTTCTCTGCAGTGGTGAGGGCAGATGAGAAGGTCAGGGTTTGGTTTGTTTAGATCTCCCTCCATCAGTTCTAGCCATAGGTGGTGGAAGAAGAGCTGCATTCCCCAGGGGGAAGGAGTGCAGTGACTCAGTGCTCTGAGGCCTCTTTGGTTTCTAGTTGTGGTAATTAACGTGGCTAGTAGGAAATAATTTAAAGCATGCAAATGTGAAGGCAGTTATTACAGATCTGGAAACCTTGAAGTTGAGGTATTTGAAGAACAATTGCATAGAATCTCTTTTAACACATAATGTAAGTTTTAAGTTATTGTAAAAATTAGATTTTTTCCAGTATTCTGTATTAGAATTTCTAGTTTTGAAGGAAACCAAACTCTGGTTCCAGAGATACCTTCTGTCTATTGTAAAGGATAAAAATAAATAAGTTTATTCTGTTATTAATGGATTTTTTTTTTCTGCTGTTGTGGGGTTGGGTTTTTTTTTGTCTTACAGAAACTTACCTCTGGCTATTGCAGTGTCTATGCCAATTGTGACTGTTATCTATATTATGACCAATGTTGCTTATTATACGGTACTGGATGCCCAAGCCGTGCTTGCCAGTGATGCTGTGGCAGTGGTAAGTTGACCATGTGGCATGTTGCTGTATTAACTTTGCACCTTTTAGGGGTGCATTTCACTTGTAAGGGACAAAACAGGAAAAATCCCTAGTTTATTACAGTACTTAACTGAATACAGGAGGACAGGACAACTCATCATGAATAATTTAATCTAAAGCAGAGAAGCAGTTAATAAAATAATTCCTAACAATATATTGCCAGATTTATTAAAACAAGCAGAGATGTATCTTGTTAATGTATTTTGCAAAGTCACTAATTAGACTTGTGCGCTTTGAGCTGATTGTAAATGAAGAGTCATTAGTACCTGATTGTGGTCTGTGTTCCTTCCTGCCGCCCTTCCTCTGCAAGAGGAGCGGCACTTGCATCGCTGCTGAGCCGAGCCGGGGGTGCATCGCTGTTAACGGGGATGTGCCAGCTCAGCTCTCACTGACTTTGGCTTTGTATCTCCTTTTTGATAGCTTACATCACTGTCTTCCCAACACTGCATTAATTCCAACAACTTTTAATATTCTGAAATTCATTATTTTTTGTATATGGAAGGAAGTTTGAGTCCTATTAAAATATATAAGCTTCTTGAAGTAAAAGCTGGTCAAAGCATGTTTTATATTTAAGCTAATCATTAAGCAAAAGGGAAGGGGTTTTTTCCCCTCTGTAACTAGTGAATTAATTGAAAAGTTCTGGTTACTGTATCCTTTAAAGTTGAGACTTGGGAAAATTTAATCTTTGGTTATTTAAATTGGAAAAAAAAGAAATAATACCATACCTTCCTTTTTGATTCCTAATTGGCTTCTAAAAAGCAATTAGAGAATGAACAGAGAGTTTTAAATACATCAAAATGAAGGAAGTATTTACTCTGTTCCCACAGAGGATTACTATGATTAAAAACTGGCTTAGCAAACCAGGAAACCTTGTTTCAGGTGCTTGGGCAGATGGTTCCACTAAAGCACTTACTTGACTTTATTTCAAGCTTCACAAATATTTATATTTAATGTGAATTTTTAAAATTGTTTATGGTAAATGTGGACTGTAACTTTTTATTTCAAATATAATTACACAGGTGCTTGTTTCAAAATGTGTTGAAAGCAAATAAACTTTAATTCTTTACCTCTTTTTAGCTGGACTATGCAAATACTAAGTTTTTATGAAATATACTGTGGAAGTACTTCCTAAAGCACTTCAGACTGAAACAAAACAAGTACAGAAAACATGTATTTTTGAATAAGCATATGCTAAGGGGTAAAATCTTCAGGAATATTTATTTTTGTTGTAGGCTATACTATCTCATATAAAGTAATGAAATTACTAATACTTGTCTATAGTTAATTAATCCAGATAAATCTAAAAGCCAATAGACAGTCCACTGTCTGTCCTGACTTCTGTGAAGCAACATAGGGTTTTCTTCCTGGCAAAACTTGGAAAATACACTCCTTTGGCAGAAATTACATTCTCTCTAATCCAGTCTATTCCCTGAGAGTATTCTGTGCCTGCTCTGCTGTTCCTGCCCTGTGTCAGCACAGAGGTTTGTACAGCCATGTAGGGAATGGGGGCAGGAAAACTGGCCCTCCCTGTGAGGCTGGGGCAGTGATTCCCTGGGGGCTGTCCAGTCTGTGTTCCTGAGCACAGCAAGTGCAGCAGCAATTGAGGGCCACAGAAGTGAGGGGTGATGAATGCCTGATCCTCACTGCACCTGGGAAACCCAGGCCTAAATCTTTATAATTTTACATATGCTTCTTTAATGTTGTTTTTGACCAAAGTGAGTATATATTTATACATTTATGTCTATACACATGCTGTGTGATTTTTACATGGAATTGTAATACTCAGAACTGGACAGATCATCCTCTCAAGTACAGAATGCATCTGGATGTGGAGGAGTAAAAAGGAAGACTTAAGAATGATGTAAAGTCCTTCATCAATCTACTTGCATTTAGAGTGACCAGGATAAAAATGAAAAATATGTTTGTGCATTCCAAAGTTATTTTAGAAGTTTTACTTCTTGGACTAATTTCAATGGAAGTTAACTGAATAAATGACTTTGGAAATCTAGAACCATAATTTTTCATTATATTTCAGGTTTGTCAAATACTTGAACTTAAAAGCCTAACTAATGTACTATCTAAAGGCATTTTTGCTGAGATGTCTCACCAGCAAGGGTCTTCTGATTGCCACTGCCTATATCCCTATTGGAATGATCAGTTGAAAGTGCAGCTGAAGTTTGATATTTAACACTTAATTCATTGAACATTCCTTTTAATTGCTGATATGAATTCAGTTGCCCAGTTTTATGAAACCAACTTCAGGTTTGATCTGCTATGACCGTGACAAGTTGTCTGGACCTGTGGCAGGATGTCTGTAGAGTGGAAGAGTTGACACTGAGGATCTGACACGACCACTGCACACACTTGGGACTACTCTAATGAGGTCCCATGGGACCTTGTGTGTGGTTGGATTGCAGTCAGGGAGTGCAGCGGGTTTGCTCTTGGAGCTCATGTTCAATTTAGCCTGTTCTAAAAGGGAAGGTCCCTTTACCTCTAATGCTGAACAATGTGAACCAAAAAGCAGGAAGTGGCCATAATTTGGAGAGTTGTTTCAAAAGTGCACTTGCAGTCCAAATTCAATACTCACAATGCACCCAGTAGTTCTCTAGTGAATTTGGGGAGGGGAAGGGGAAGAGCTAATGACTATTTGAAAATCCTTCTATAATACAGAAATGTAAAAACCTTTATGGTGAAATTTCTCTGGGTGGTGGAAGAGAATTTTATCCTCAGTGGAATCTTTAAGAAGACTTAGGGCATTGTGCTTAGTGGATGAATGAGGAAAGAAGGTGAGAATTAAGCTATTTAAAAAACTTAATCTGATGAAAATGAGCCACTTTGATCTGCTGGCATATTCTACATGTGATACAGGATACAGATGGCTGTTGTTTCCTTATTGCCTTTTATGTATTTGTGGAGTGAAAATTACATTAATTAATTTTTAAAGAAACATGGTAGTAATATTGCTGCATTTTAGAGTCTCTCGTATAGTAAAGTTGCAGTTAAATACAATCTTTCCTTGTTGCTATTTTGGGAAGGAATGGAGTAGCTTTCTCCTTTTCAGTCAAGAGGTTTTGAGCTGCAAAAAGCGTGGGAGGAGACAGCTATTTCCTGTTTCTGAGTGATGGGAGTAAAGTTCTAAATAAAGGAAATATAGGTGTATCTTTGCACATCACCTTTGAAACTATTTTTCTCAGTGGCTGGGAGGTGAAAGAAGTCTTACCAAGGGATTATATGAAAAAAAAAAAAGGTGGAAAAATGGTCTCCTTTTACTTCAGAACTGGTTTCATTGTCCAATGCTGGGGCTAAGAAACTGATTTTTTAAGCTTTTTTGTTTAAGTAGTTTAAGTAATACAGCAACAGGTAGCTTAGAAGTTCTGCAAATGCTTTTCAGATGGTTGCTGATCATGTCAAATCACTTTCCTTTTCAAAGATTCCTGTCAGAGTTTCACACTTGACTTCTCTTTTACCTCCTTATGCAAACCATCACAAGCTTTGCTGTTAAGCTTTATGTGTAAGAAGCAGTTACTCTGTAGCACAAACACGCTTAAATAAAAGTAGCAATCTCACCTTCCACTGTTACTGAACAACTTTTTTTCCCATTTCATTCTCATTTGAGACTGCTCTTGTATTTTTTGTTTGTGAAGGGGGCAGCTGTTTCCACAGGAACTTTCTTCATCTTCTAACAGGAAAGAATATACTGGCTGGCAGTGTTTCTCTTGGTACCTCCTTCCTGTGTTTGGTCATGTCTGGGGAATTTGGCTGAGTTCATACAATAGGTGATATTTGGCAGCTTACTACTTTTACTTGGAAGAGCTGAAATGGTTGTCCCTTGTTGCCAGCTGTCACCTTTTGTGGAGTAGAACAGCTTTGTGAGTAAACTGGGGATAAAGAGGATGGCTGCATTGCACCTTCAAATACCATCTCATGAGTCAGCACTGGTCAGTCCATTTTACCTTGATGTTCTCATATTCCAGAGCAGACCTGCACCCTCAGTGAACTGCAGTGTGGGAAGCTGTGTGTTCTGGCTGTTTCATTCTTTGTTGGTGTATCGTGACATAAATGATGAGTCTCTTTTTTTCTAACTGAATTCAGACAGAATTTTTAAGTTATTCTTAGACCTTTTGGATATTACTTCTCTTCCTTCATTTGGCCAGTCACTGGCTTCTTTTCTAAAGAGGAAAATCTACTTGTCTTTGGCTGTCAGTGTCATGTTCCTCTTCTTTGCTTGCACTGGCACTTCCCAGTAAAGTTTCTTTGGATGAAGTGCATGTTCCCTGCCTTACAACTGAAGAACTCTTCGTTAAGGGCAGGCATTTGCTTTTAGAGGAGAGCTGTTTAGTGAGTAATTTGCCTCCTTACTTGGAGCTGGCTGAGATTCACTACCAATGCCAGCATTTCTGATGCCAGTTATGTAGAAGTTCTCTGGCTGTGGGGTCCAAGCTGAAAAGCTGAGCTAGAGCTTGACAGAGTGCTGCCTAATCCTTTCAATGTGAGAAAGGTAAGACACTTTGGAAAACACTAAACCTTTCTTCTATAACTACCTATTAGTAGGGCTAAGAACATGATAAACACCAGAGAAGATTTAAATCAAGTATCCTCAGCACCTCCATGAAACATAAACAAAACATCTGTAATCTTAATGTGGGCCATGCAGAAAAGACATGTGCAGTGGACTGCAGTATATTAATGCAGCAGAGGAATACTGGTTTCTCTTACCATATGATTGTATTAGTAACCTAAAGATGAAGAGGGAATTCCTTGATGGACCTTCTTTTTCTCCCAGAAAAGGCATTGCCAATAGTACAAGGAGAGAATTACTGATATTTGAGTGGAATCAATTGTGCTGGTTTAAAGGTAAACCAGCAGGAGAAATGAACTCAACATGAGAGAGATTATAAGTCAGAGCTACAATTTAATAATAATAATACAGTAAATACACTGACACAAAG
>JAWWEV010000022.1:12011400-12027951 GCA_035583235.1 Hafferia zeledoni | reverse complement strand
TCTCCCTTTTTTTTTTTTTTTTTTTTTTTTTTAAATTTATTTTTGTGGGGTTTTTTAAATTTCCCCTCTTGGTATACTGCACTTGGTGTATGTGCTTGATAACTTGATTTCTTGTTGTACTTTTCTCTGCCCTACCTTCTTGCAAAATAATCCTCTGACATAGGCACAGTGAATGTTTATTGTGGCCAATTTTACTTACACTTCATTAACTCTTTTTGGCAAGAAACACTGTAGAGGTCTTTGTTTTTGTCTTTGTTCAGAAGACAGTATATCTGAGCTTTGGCGAAAACACTTCTTGGCGTCTGTTGAAATGTGAGTGTTGAAGGATTTATAAACTGGTACTCAAGTGTTGAGTACTAGTAGATGAACTTGTTAGAAAGGAGGGTGAAATCCTGTCAGAAAACACCTGCATAAATGCAGATGGGTCTTTATGTGTCATGTTAAGCTAGTTAATATTACTAGAATATTTAGCTAAACTTTTAGATACCTCTTGACATTGTTTTGCTGGAGGATCATTTTGCAGGCAAATGTTCTTGGCAAACCAAGCTGAACGTTTTTTAGATCATTCTCAAATAAAATGCTCTTTTGCATTACCTCACTTAGGGAAAAATTCAGCTTTTGAAGTTTCTCCACCCTTTGCTCTATCAGGAATCCCACTTAACACGTTAGAAATTACATTGGAAATGACAATGTTTGGGAAGTGCTGGCACTCTGGTACTCTCTCTTTTGAATAGTCTGTCCTGTACAGATCTAGGGAAATTACTTATTTAGGCTTTGAGCTGGATCAACACTTGTGGTAGAAGATCCAGAACACATTGAATCGGGAACATGTTGATCTGTATATAATTTGTGGGTTTTACTGCTCATAGTGTTTTTTTCCAAGATGTATGAAACATTAGCATGTCTTAGAAAAATTGGATCTATGTTACAGGACGGAAATGGCCTTTGAGTTAGTCCTGCACCTGTCATTCCCCACTGGCCCATTACTAGATGTTTCAGAAGGAAAAGGAAAATGCTTGCAAAAAACACTTTTTGAGGGGAAAAAATTTCTGGAAGTGACATACTAGCTAATTTGCATCCTTCAGCATACATTTTCTCTCTTCTTTAACTTTAGCTGTTAATATTACTTATCTAAATGCTTATCCTTTAGGCAATCTTACTAAATATCTTAATTCTCTAATGTCTTGTTGAGTGAGTTCTGTATCTTAGCTTTGTATATTTAAAACAGCATCCTCTAGCAGGTTTAAGCTTTGTCTAGTAATTTCACTGCTGTTTGGCCTCAGAACTCAGCAGTACAGGTTTGAATAATCCTTTAAAACATTACAACAATTGCCTGTTAGAGTTTTCATCTTGTCCTCATTCTTGTTCTGCAGAAGTTGTCTTAATTCACTGGATCATAATGAAATATGTTCTGCATCAGGAGACTGGGTTTCTTAGAGCTGCATTTAGATCCAGTATGGATCTGAGAGAAACACTTTGGGTTCTAGTAATTGTTTATACTTGAGGTGCAGAAATTTTTTTATATACAATAATATAGATTACTAGTGGCAGTTTCAATTGACTGAAAATGGGTAATCCATGGTATACAGAACACTTTACTTATGGCATGGTCTTTTGCTACATTCATGTTCTGATTTCAGCACGAAATAGAATTTGTACATGGATTAGTTCTTTTTATATTTTTCTCTTGTTAGTTTTTATAATATCTCTGGGAATTTGTGTGTTTTTCCACTGCAGCCTCATTGGTGCACTGACCCTCCAAACCCTTCCTGCCAGGTTTGAAGAGGTGGGGGAGGCTCTGGCTGCCGTCTCGTTTTGGTCCAGTGGGCGGGAGCTCGGGAGTTTTCTGGTTAGCTAAACCCAGTTTTATCAGTATTGTTGTTTGGTATTCTCCTTGGTAAAGAGTTTTGGGTGTTTTTTCCACTTGCATCAAAGTGTATTTGAGCTCTCTCTCTCTGTATTGGAGAGAAATGGGTATTGAATTGGAGGAAGGAGACCCCCATCTGAGATCTCTGCCCCTCCAAATTGTCTCAAACTGAGACACTCTGTCATGGAAAGTCATCTCAACTTGCAGTATTTCCCAGCAACCTTAAGAAATGACTACAGATAAGACAGCCCACTCTGTCGTGTGCCATGTTGTGAGAGTAGAGCCCAGAGTCCCTGCTGGTGGAGCTAAAGGAAAAGAAGGTGTTGCTTAGGAAATTGCAGAAGAAAGAAAATAAAACAGATTCCTAGAATGCTGTCTATAAACAGTAGGTGTGATGTTGGCTGGGTTTATTCAGTGCAGTGTGGCACTTCTCTTTTTGGTTATGTATTTTTGTACTTTATTCTCTGTAGTCCAGAGAACGTTCTGATGAGTTCTATAGGTCAATTAGATAATAAAATATATTAGGATTGGTGAGAAAATTCTCAGAGCATTTTGTTTTCCTTTGTGAACGTTATTTTTCTGAGCAGAAAATGTGAGTTCAGGTGCTTGGCTAAACAAGTTTGTGCTTATTTAGAATTCATACATAAATAAGAAAGCTGTGTGCTTCTTTGTGCTGCATTATGGATTGTCCTTACTATATTACTATTTTTCCACAAACTCATTTCACAAGTTCTAATGTCGTTTTACTTATGCTTTTTTGCAGATCTTTTCATGTTTCCTTTTTCTTTTCCCTTTCATCAGACATTTGCTGACCAGGTATTTGGTGTGATGAGCTGGACAATTCCCATTGCTGTAGCCTTTTCTTGTTTTGGTGGACTTAATGCTTCAATTCTGGCATCATCAAGGTAGTGCAAATCTCTCAGTCTGACAGATGATCATAAATATTTTTACATGTTACTGTTATGCTCATCTATTATGAGAGAGGCAAAAATACTCTTGTAACTGAATGTATAGTGAATAGCCATAGTAAAACAACAGATCTAAATAAGCCTCTGTGTGTGTGTGTGTGTACACACACCCTTAACACTTCCTTACTTCCCCAAAACATTCCTGAGAGTATGCAGAGCACAACTGAAGATCAGAGGAATGTTGTCTGTGTGGTGAATCCACAGGCCTTCTGATTACTTGGATTGCCTTCCATTTTACTTGGTACAGTAATTCTAGCAAGTTCTTATTTTCAAATGTATTTACTTAAAACTTACTGACCTTTTAAAATCAGTATTTTAAAACCTTTTACTTAGAAAAAAACTTTAAAAGTTGCTCCTGCTATGAAGCTGCAGTCAGAAACCTTAGGATATGGTATAGAAGCTTTTCTTTGAGCACTGATTGTGGATGTGTCTAGGAAGAGTTTGAAATAGATTTATTCAGGCATTTTAAGATCCTTCCTGTCCATTGAATGTATTTGCAATGCCTCTACTGAAAACACATGGGAGCATCATCTGGTGAAGCTGGACAGTTGATAATAAAATTATGTGGGTTTGTTTTTTGAGCATGTGTTTGAGTGACATCATTTTAGTTACCTAAATATCTGCTGGTGATCATTTAAAACTATTCCTCTATAAGCTGGAATGTGTTCAGTGCTAGCTTTTAAAATTTTCTGAAACAATAGAAATTGTTTCAGTTACTGTAGGTGTTTCCTGTTTTATCTCATAATTTTTTAAAAATAGGTGTTAACAACATGTTTCTAAAAGCTTATGTATCTTTTAATGGTTGTTGTACAGTACATCTCTAAAAGAAGGGTCAAATCTAAGTCTCAGTTTAAAGGATGGAAATTGAGTGGTGTAAACATTTATTTTGACTGCTGTTATTTTTTGTTTTTCTGTAATACATTCTCTCTCACCTATAGCCTCAACATGTGTTTTCTTACTGTTTTTGTTTTTCAGGCTGTTCTTTGTAGGATCTCGAGAAGGTCACCTGCCTGATCTGCTGTCCATGATCCACATAGGGAGGTTCACACCTGTGCCAGCACTGCTCTTCAATGTAAGTTGTTAGTGCTTTCCTTTTCAACTGCACAGATGTGGTCATGTGAATTTTTTAAAGGAATACTTTGAAAAATTCACAAGAGAGAACTTCAAATTTAGTCTCATCGAGGTGATTGCTGAAAGAGTGATTTTGTGAGGCATAAAATCATGCTAAACACCAAGGAGTATAAGATGTTACTTTAAGCAAAAAGCAGCAGAAACAGCAAGTTTCAATCTTTTGTTGTTGTTCTCACTCCTGTTCTTTTCTGACAGTGTGCTATGACCCTTATTTACCTGGCTGTGGAAGATGTCTTCAAGCTTATTAATTACTTCAGTTTCAGTTACTGGTTTTTTGTTGGTCTGTCTATTGCTGGGCAATTATATCTACGTTGGAAAGAACCAGATCGCCCCAGGCCTCTTAAGGTAATACTTATTACACAATTGTTTAAAATCCCTGTCTTCTATATAATAAAATATATAAAAATATAAAAGTGCTGTCTATAATCTGGACCGTACATCTTTTCTCTAAAGGTTACAAGTTGATCAGGGCATTAAAAATGGTTTCCATTTTTTATTATAGCATGAAAGTTAGCTTGTCTGCTAGGTAAGAATGAGAGGGTGTTGGAGTAGTAGACTCCATTATTGTGTGCTAGTTCAATCAGCATCCCCTCTCTCTGTCAGCTGGAGAATGTCTCAATAGGCTCACATAGTCCTTAGCTTTTTATCTTGCATTAGAAATCTCTGATAAGGACTGCTCAAATAAATATGATGGTATCTTATCCTCTAATGACCTTCTCATACTTTGATACCCTGCACAGAGAAGTCATTCTTGTTTCCCAGGTTTTACTGGATCTGGCTAGAAACACTTCATGCCACTGTACAGTTTCTGTCAGCATAGCAGAGTTACAATATTTTGTAACTTTTGCAATTTTTAACAGCAGTTCTGTTAAGAATAATTCTGCAATTTGCTTATGATTCTAAATAGCCAGATATATGAAAGGAAAAGCAGATAATTTAACAAACTAGGGTTGAGGGGGAAAAAATCTGTATGTAATGAATATTTCAATAACATTCTGTTCTGTTTTTCTGTCTCCAGCTGAGTCTGGCTTTCCCAATAATATTCTGCATATGCACAATATTTCTGGTGGTAGTGCCACTCTATAGTGACACTATAAATTCATTGATTGGAATTGGCATTGCTTTATCTGGAATTCCATTCTTTTTCTTGGGAGTCTATTTACCTGCATCAAGGAGACCTCAATTTATTACCAAAATTTTAGGTAAGTGTCTTTGTAGCTAGAGGTGTTAGGAAAGAGGAAAACTAAGTGGGTGAATCTCAGTCCATTGATGAAAAGGGTTCTGGTAGGCTGAGCCCAGCCAGCAGCTGAGGCTCCCTCCTGGCGGCAGGATGAGGGAGAGAATAGGAAGAGCAGACAAGAGAAGTTGGTCAAGTTAAAGACAGCTTTGTAAGCAAAGAGGGGAAAAAACCCTGCTGCTGCAAGTGCAATCCCTTAGCACCTGGCACAGCAGTCTGATGTGCAGCCAGTCTCCAAGCAACAGCCATATGGAAAGACATTCTCCCACATGCACACACTTCTTGCTCTACCTGTTTTTATGGCCGGATGTGCCATTATATAGCGTGAAATATCCCTGTGCCTGGCTTGGGTCAGCCATCCTGGTCATCTTCCCTCCAAACTTCCTGCCCCTCCCCATCCTGCTGGTTGCAGGAAGGGCAGAGTGGGAGGAAAGGAAAGGAGTCATGGTACTTTGCAAACGCTGTTCAGCCATAGCCAAAACATCTGTGACACCCACCCTTTTTGAGCCACAAATGCAGAACACTGCACTGTGCTGGGAGAAATCTGAACTGCATTCCAGACCCAGTAAATGTGTGCACTCATTCTGTATTTTTTACACAGATTTTATTCCTTGTATTTTTAAAAGACCATCCACTTTCTATGCATACATTTTGTCCTCTGTTTTTATACATTTCTCTTTAATTAAGCATAGGAAGTCTTCTATTTTAAACAGATTGATAACTGTAAAAGGGCTGAACATTCCTGGAAACACAAGCTAACTGTCCAGCTTTACTGAATCATTTGATATGTGAGTCACAGGATGGAATTTTGCCTTCCGTTGAATTGTAGCAGTTACATTACACATTTTCCTCCAGCAGTGCATTGTTGTAATCAGAGTTGAGATTGGTGACTGTTGTTCTCATCCGTCTCCTATTTCCTGTGCAGGTACAGTCACACGGAATGTGCAGCTGCTGTGTTACTGTGTTTTAACAGAGATGGATACTGACAAGGAAAAGAAATTAGAAATCAAATCCAACTAAAATTTAAAGCCATTACAAGAAGCAGGAGGAAGGATACAAGAATTACAACTAAAGGGAAGAGGTAGAACTGGAAAAAATGGGCAAACTGTTTCCAGTGGGCTTTCAGAAATACTGAAAATGTACTTACAGTTGGGTTCGCACATAGGTCATGGCCTTATGTCATCCTCCTGAACTGTGGCATGTTTTCAGGGCATGTTTTCATTGGATAACGATTATCTGTCCATTTCAGGCACAGAAGCTCTGTGCCAATACGGTTTTGTTGGGATAGACCTGGACTTTGTGAAATGGACAAAAGATGGATAGATGAAGGTGCTGAGGTCGAGGAGCCTGGTCCCGGGAATGTTAATGTTTTTCACCCAATTTACAAGAAACAGAGTTGTGATTCTTATTACATAGATGTTTCCCCAGTTTGATACTGCAATGTCATCATGTGATCCCTATTCAAGTTCTTCTTCCCATAAACCCTTAGGAATTTCCTGCCAACCCTTCCCTTATTGGTCCCAGTTTGATGCATTGCAGTAGTTTCCCATATATGGTTATGTTCAGATCCCTGTTTCCCTTTGGTCCTTTCCTTGTTCAGACCAATGGGATGCTTTGTCCCTCCCCTTTCTCCTCTCATGTTCTAGAAACCTCCCTCAATCCCTTTATAAGCCGGGCACCCTAATAAGCCCTAGTAAGCTTCTCTTGTGCACACGTGGCCTTCAGTGTGCTCCTTCCTCGGGGAGCTGCGCTGGGCTGGGTGCAGGAGGAGCCATTCTGGGCTTTGAGAGGCGGGCTAGAAGAGCTCATATAACTTAAAGCCTTCAGCCGCAGTGCCTCTCGGAGCAGAAGACCTGTGCTCCAATTTTCAGAGCTTCACCATCCACTGACACGGTTCTTTCTTCAGAATTGGTACTAAAATGGTAAGAGCTAATGGATCAAATTAGATTTCTGCAGAACCAGATGGTGAAGTAATGCATTTTTAAATTAGACTGAAAACCACTTTGACTCAAGCTGGAAATGACTTGGTCTTTTAATTCTCATGGATGTTTGCATGAAAATTATTTGCTGTGTTATCTCAGTTCTTATCCCAGAAGACAACTGGTCACAACTACCTACCTAATCTATCATTGAGGAAAAAGAAATAAAGTTGTACTCCGTTATTTAAACACTGAACCAACCTTTCTCCCTTAAAGATAAATATTCATATACTATATGGAAATGTGGTATCTGACTGTGGTAAAGATTTAATCAACAACGCTCCTGGGTACGAAAGATTTGATTAACGTTTGATGATTCTTTCTTGTTAACTTATTATTGGTCAGCTTCTGCTAGGCTTTATGAAACTTCCAAAAATAAATTGTTCCATTTGAAGCCTGTGTTTGTTTCTGAGCCGTTTCAGTGAACACACATTAGCCTTGTTACCTCAGCAGCCAGAAAATTCCCTTAATATTGGTGCTGCTCACTAGAAAATAACCACCCAAAACCTCCCAGAAGAAACCACTTCTTTTTTTTTTTTCTTCTATAGCAGAAGTTCTGTGGCAACAACCAGATCTTGAAAGCTAAGTAGCAGGGAGAGAAAGCAGAAATAAAAATGGAAGTGAAAAGTACTATTGCAGCACAGCCATGCTAAGGAGTAGTATTCATAATTCCAAAGCTGTAAGCCTAATGTCAGGACACTTTTGATACTGAATTTTGGTGCAGGAAAAGGCAAGAAGTCAACCTCTTGTGTTACACCAGTAAGATGTGCGTCAGAAACATACCTGGAAGTTTTACCTTAGTTCACAATGTCTGCCTTGGTTGACTGGAGTTTGGCCACATGTACTCTTTTGTGCATTTAAGTTGAACTAAATCTTGTAATCAGATTATGGCTGAAGCAATGCACACTTCAACTGCTGCACCACATTTGCATAAGCCTCTTGAATAACAGAGGAAATACTCGGATTTTTGCACTGACTCCATGACCAAGGTTATCTTAAAAAGTACAGATAATGGTAAATGGTAGTAGATGGTGAAGACTAACATAAAACGGAGTCCTGGGATCCCTTTATGAAACAGCCCTGCGATTTAAGATAGTTAAATTCTATCTGAGGAACTTATGTGCCAATGGTGCATTAAACATATTAAAAAAGTTAACATTTAGCTATTTTAATACAGCTTTTTCATCTTGCACATGATTGGAATAAATTCAGTATCCAAATTGCGATGTCTGTCCAGTGAGCAAGCGCAGCTCCAACAGGCATGGGTTGTGGCAAAGGTTAACAGCCATATAACCTTTCTCTGAAACCAGTAAAACAATATTTTGCCTCCCCTACTTTGACTTTACCAGTCTAATCTAATTGGCCTAAAGTCACTGCTGCAACCTTCAGCTCAGGAGTGACAGTCATCTAACATCCCATTAGCTATTCTTTACAGACTCAAGTAGGATAGTGCTGAAATAGGATAGTGCTTTGTGTGTTCCAGCAGGTAGGATTGTTTTAAAGATGCATGAATGCAAGTTAAAATGATGATGTAGCTTCTGCTACACCAGTTTCTATGATCTTTAAATGAATAAAGAAAACTTAGTCCAAAAAATTTTTATTTACAATTTTAGTGCACATTGTTCTACTCCAACAGTAAAAGTACCAGGAAGAGTAATGGAAAGGTCAAGGCAGTTCATATGCTCAAACTGATAAAGAAAGTAACTTGACACTTAGAAACAAATGCAGTAGAAAGCAGTGGGACATAGTGCCTTTTTCCAGGACTCCCACTTGCCATCAGGGCAGACATGTTGACCTCGTGAAACATGACACGTTTGTCATGACCGTAAGGGCTGCTGCCAACAGTACCTTCATATATGATGTGGAGGTGTGGTCTCCACAGGTACAAATGCTTGGGCAGGGACCTTTGGAAAAAAATAAATTAATAATAGATTCCTTCAGAATCTCAGCACATAGTGGGCTATATATATATTTATACTATTTAAACCATATAGCACTTTTGCTTCAAACAAAAATTTGTGTTGTCAAGTGGCCACCCATCTGTTTAATGTCTACCAGCTGAAATTGGCTGTTCAGATGGTAGAGGCTCCTGCAACAGCAGAATTTCATCTTCAGTATGCATTTCCTCTTCAAAAAAGAGCTTAGTCAGAGTCCAAATCTTCCATCTCATTATATCCAAATTCCTGCAGAACTTCCTGTCGGTATTTGTCCCATGTTCTTCTCCTGTAATATTGATCCTCATCACTGGAGCTGTCTTCAGACTCTACAGAAAGAGCATCAACGCTTTCAGAGTATCCCTTCTTTTTATTTAAGTAAGTTAATCAGACTATTTTAAGCTTCTTGTGAAACTAACCAAGTCTGAACAACTCCTTTATTAGCTGAGGTTTAAATTGTGCTTGGAGTACTCTGGGATGGGCACTTAGGAAAGGCAAAGGCAGCGTTTAACAAATGTGTGGGCTCAAGTCATCAATTCCTTCTCAAAGCAAGCAATCCTTTGAAATTACAGCAGCCTGAAAAATGGCTTCTTAATTTTGGCTTCACAAAAACACTATGATCTCTTCTAAGATAATTGTCTTAGCAGATGTCACCCCTTTTAGGAGCAGAACACTACCCCAGCAGTGCTCAGTTAAGTTGCTTTTCTAGAAATAGATTGTAAAAAGAATAGGATTTATACATGCACAGCATGAAAGCAAACAGCATTTATGACAGGCATACCTTTTTCTCCATCACCATCTTCCTCGGGTAAGAATTCATCTTCCTCAGGATAATCATTACGCCAGTTATTTTCATCATTTTCATCATCTTCATCTTCGTATACTTCCTCTGGAACAGGATCATCATTTACCTGCAGGTCAATACAAAACATAATGCTGAGTGTATTTATAGTGAATGTTAAGTGAGTTTTCATCCACCTATGCAATACTATACAGATCAGAAAGACTCAAAAGATACTCATCGAGGGCATGCACAATGAGTTCTGCAGTTACAGAAAGCACACTGCAGAAAAATTTGAGTTGTCACTATATTCACCATTCACTTCAAATCTGCTTTATGTGAAAAATCAGTTAAGTCACACACTTACCTGTTCCACTTCAATATTTAAATGTTAAGGTTCATTGATGTCTAACTTAATTCTGCTCCCTTCAGCAGTAGTGTAATCAATCAAGGCAGCTTTTAACGATAGGACTTTAAGCATGTTTATTTGTGACCTTTCTATTTAAGAAACACCCTTACCCATTCGTATTCTTCTCTATAGGGCTGTACAGAAAGGATATTTTCGATCCAGCCAGGGGCTGGTGTTTCCTTATAGTAGATGTCATAAACATACTCATCTTCTTTGCCACAGTGTTTTTTAGCATCTTCAGAAACATTTAAACGCTCACGGATCATCTCTACTGCATTGCAAAGAATAGCATCTGGATCAGTCTTCTGCTGAGAAAAAATAAAAAATGTGTATTTCCACTCAAGTCATGCAGACCAAGTCTTAGTAACAGCCAACAGTTTTCTTTGTAGCTAACTAACACTCTGCAATCTGAGACCAAAAGACTTTCCCACTGGAATGCTTTTAGAACATTAGCAACCTAGAACAGAAAGACACGGAAGAATTTCCCAATTACCATAGTACTGTGCATGTTTCAGTAGTACATGTTTCAGATAATAGGAGAAAACTTATGTGACCAGTTCATTAGAAATTATTGAATGGGATACGACCAACCCCACAGAACCATTCATCTGTTTCAGATGACACGTTGGTTGAAAAGGCAAGTTTTAAGACTGCCTGTTCTGTACAGAGCATTACACCTGCTGCACTGCAGGGAACGTGTGGACAGGAGTGTGGACACAAGCAGGTTATAATATACAAAGTATGCAGGAGAAACAATGGAAATGGGTCAGCTGAACAGGAAAAGGCTGTTGGGCCCTAGAGATGCGCTTTTTATTTCCTTACTTCAACATTAACACCAAAAAAATAGCTTTATGTTTTCTCCTTCCTAATAAATTATTTCCAATGTATTTGTTTCAGTGACCTTCACTTGAAGGTCTATAAAGGCAGTTTTATTCTGCAAATTTTTCCCTGCTAGAGCTTTTCAGAATATCTTGTCCAATCCTCAGTGGTGTCTCCTGAACTAGTTGTTTCTAAGGAGCAGCTGCAGACCAGCCATTCATTTACTTCTACTTCCAGAATAAAGAAGCTTATTTGCTTTTAACACCTACTGGCCATGCCACCTTGATGCCCAATCCCTTCAGATCTCAGATGCTCAGCAGGGTCAGCCCCAGTTAGTACTTGGATGGGAGACCTCCTGGGAATGCCGGGGGCTGTAGGTTCTAATCCTGAGGACTTCACTGTCACTGTCCAAGCTCGCTCGGCTCTGGCAGATGAACCTCAGCAGTTGAACCTCAGGAGTTAAACGGTGGGGCCAGTTTGGTGCATGCTGTGCCTCACCTAAAAAATCCCCTGCGCAGGCTCGAAGGACACACCCACGTGGGGAGTGCCCTTCCCAAATCTTTGTTTGCGAAGCTGAGCCATGATGAGTTCTAAAAGTAAAATTCTGATGCTACCTCAGTTTCCTTTCTTTCTAATCCATAGAGTGACAGAGAACAGTTAACTAACAGAACTCAAATTCTGAACTACTTGCTTAATAGAAAGTGAGGGGTCATACTAGAATTTGATGTCAAAGCCCTGAAATCACCTGTAAGAAATGCTCAAGGATGACAGCTGGCTGGGCTTTTCCTCACCCAGTAGCAGCTTTAAGCATTTAAGTTTTCCTCGGAGCTGTGATGGGCTGCCTAAGGAAAGCATCCATATGTACTTACATGTAGTGAAGGAACACAGGTTACCTAAGAAAGTATACACAGCCCTCTCACCACCTTTTCCATATAGCTGTGAATCTCTAATACAAAATCTTCTTAACACTCCTTACACAGAAGGCAGAGCTTTTTATACCCAAAACCACATTAGGTATTGAGCAGATACTCCTCCAACCAAAAATATACGGAACTCCTAATGCCAATGAAAATAGGATGTAGGAGCTTAAGCAGTCTAAACATGCTCAACCTAAGACACTAGGCATCTGGGTACCTGAGAAGACTGAACTAGGTTGTCTTTTCTAGACAGAGAAGTTAGTAAAAGAAAAACCACCCTCAGAGATCTATCTGAGAGATGAACATGAGAACTTATACACCAGAACAGGGTACAGGGAAAGCAGGGTGGTAGAAGCCCTTTCTGTAGCAGCAACTCCACAGTCTGTCTCAACAACATTAGTGCACTTAAGGATCTTCGTGGAAGTTAGTCTCTGTACAATATTCCAATTTGCAAATATCTAGTTAAGGCTCCTATTAAATAGTGGAATACTTACAATGTAAACAAACTCCCACAGCAGTTTGCCCACATGTACCACTCAACAGTGATACCAAAGTACTTCAAGTACACCAAGTTCATTTGCTGACCTGTGGGTTTGCAGTGGTTACGCTGGAGCCTCCCACCATCTCCTCTTCTTGTACAATATCAAACAACTGGAATTTCCCACAGCATTCTGAACTCTTATCAACAGCATCACTCTCTTGTGAAGCATCTTCCTTTGCTTCAGAGTCTGACCTGCCAGCATCAGTGGGAGCCTGGCCACTGGGGACAGGAGCAGCTGTTTCAGCACAGGCGGGGCGATGGCTGGCTATTACACGGTAGCGATTCTCCTTCCTTTTCACTTGCTTGGAAGAACGGAGTTCCTGGATGATGCGCTCAGTGCTTCCTACAGAGGGTCGCAGACTTTGGGCAGCTTTGTCTCGTGTGATGGCATCTTTAACATATTTCTGAACTGGTTCATTCTGAGTAGAGGAAAAAAAGGAGAAGGAATATAAGACACCATCAACATAGCAAGTCCTACTCCTTCCTAGAAGAGATTAATAACTAATAATGCTAGTGCAGCAAAAACTGCAGTACTAATATTGCTAACATTCAACCAACTTCTGCTATTGCTTTAAGCAATGCAACATCACAACATTCTCTTGATATCAGTGGAAAAAAGCAGCAGAAGATACAGCAGGAAAATTCTGTTTCAATTTGATTTTTAAACAACTTCGTAGTACAGAATAACCCTCCAAACAAAAAGACATGCCTTTGGAAGACTGCAATGGACCTGAATTTAAGGTATAATACCCTTTACTGTGTCCTGTAAAGATCACTCTCCAAGACCAGACCAATTTTATTCAATAAGAAAGGGTGGATAGTGGATGGCAGTTGTTACCCTTGTAGGGCTGAGTTCAGCACCTCAAACAGCAGAAACTCAGGCTTCACTGACTGTTCTGTGGTGACTGTTCTGTGGTCTCTAAGTGAAGAAGTGTGACTATAGAAAAGCAAGTGTGCTGAACACAGCTTTTCACGGTCCGTAACTCTGTTCCTGCGCTGCCCGCAGCTGCCCCAGCGCAGCCGGCGCTCTCCGGGCACTCCCCAGACCCGCGGGGAGTGGCACCAAACCCGCAGAGTCGCCGCTTCCCCAGCGCCTCCGGAGCCCCGGCCGGGCCACACCGCCCCCGCCGGGCCGCGGTACCTTGGAGGACACGGTCGCCACCAGCTTGAAGAGGCTCCTCTCCACCGGCTCCTCGCGGCGCCGCTTGCAGGCGAGGAGCAGCGCCTCGGCCGGCTCGGGGCCGCCACGCTTCCGCCGGACCCGCAGCACCGCCGCGCCCGTCATGGCGGGGACGGGAAGGGGCGGCAGCGGCGCGGAAAGGGAAGGGGAGGGATCCGGCCGGGAAGGAGCGAATGCGAGTGCCGGGCGGGGCGGGCCCCGCGGTGCTCCGCCCTCGCGCGGTGCTGGCCGGGCCGGCGGCGATTCGCGCGGAGCGGCGGCCCCGCGGTGGGTGCCGGCCCCAGGGGTGTGAGGACGGCCCGGGGCGTGGGTAGTGGCTCCACGGGGTGGGTGCCGGCCCCGAGGGGAGGGTGCCGGCCCCAGGGGGTGTGAGGAGGCCCCAGGGGGTGGGTGGCGGCCCCGGGGAGGTCAGGAGGGCCCGACCGCGCTGGGGCCCGGCCGGGATGGCGGAGCGGCCTTGCCCTGCCCCGGGGTAGCTCCTTCCTCAGGTAGGGACGGGCTGGGCCCGCCCCGGGGGGTCGCAGGGCCCTCCTCGGGCATGGTGTGTGTGGGGAGCCCGGACAGGGTGGAAGGGGTTTCTCCGTGAGGAGTTACTGGTGGTTTTGTTTCTTTGAGCTGAGGTGCTGAACGGGCCTGGGTGACACGTTTTAGCTCGAAACATCGGTATGGAAAAAGCATAAAGCAGTCAGCAGTGCTCCTGGCCAGGGCAGGTGTAACAGGTACATAGAGCTGAAAGCATGGCTGGTGTTTTCACTGGAAGTTTTGTGTTTGGCTTGTGATTTTTTTACAGCCAGTATTTGGAGTATTGTACTGAAGCAAAATCAGCAAAACTGCACATAATAAATAAATAACACAGTACAAGTTGAGGCTGATTATGAAGACTTTTTGTGGGAGAGCTAATCCGACTACTGGTGAAATGGAGTGGTTAGAAGAGGGTGAGGACTATGACTACCACCAGGAGATTGCAAGGTATGATGAAAAAAGTAGCATGTTGTTCCCATAAAGTTACCAAAAAAAGCAAACCCAACCTTTTTTTATGACGGATTGGGGGTTTTTCTTTGTGTAAGTTCCAAAGGCGCAAGTTGAACAGGCTGCAGGATAGTTTAAATGTTCGTAAATGTGCCCAGCGTTGTAGTGAGCAGAGCAGAGGTTTTTAAACCATTCTCCAAGTAGATTCCTTCTAAATTCTAGTTTTCTGAGCTGCTGATTCTAGTACTGACAATGAGTGAGTTGTGGCAAAATGCATTGACTAGTTGACTTTTTAAGGGCTTGATGTAACAGACAGAGAAGGTGGGAACATGAGATTTTGGGGTATTTTTAAGTCGTACAACTCATGAAGAAATGGGGACCAAGGAAATTTAAATGTTTGATTAAGCAACCGTGGTAGACCATTACTAGTCTGTCTTTCATTGATCTGTATTGCTGTGTATGACTGTACATCTGTCCCAGCTGTTACTTCACAGTTTGTCCGTGGGTCGTTGCTGAGGGGAGGGAGGATGTGCCAGCAATTCATTAGCTCATGTATGTGCTGATGGCATATCACTGAAATGACATTGTTCCTTAGATTTGGGAAACAGTGCAGGTCCTCACAGAGCGTGTCATTTATGGGTCCTGGGGACCAGTTGCCTTAGAAAATAAGGGAGGCTCTCTGAGATCCTGCAGTTGTGTTGTGCTTTGCAGTATGGAGTGTTTTGACTGGAATTTTCTTATTGCAGGTCACGCTATGCAGATATGCTTCATGATAAAGACAGGGTAAGTATAGAGGCACAAACCTTTTGAAGGGTAAGAAAAGAGCCATTTCTTTCCTCTTGAGTAGCTGTCACTGCCTGATTATACAGCTTTCTCTGAAAGATTAAATGATCACATTTTTGTACTTTTAAGATATCAGACCTGCTCTTAGATCAACAGATGCCTCTTACATATGACTGTTGTGTTCTGTTGTTTACTGCAGAGTATATTTACATTCAATAACTGATTTTGCTGTTCTGTGTTTGACATTTTTGTCAGAGAGCTCATCAGATGAAATTTCAAAGGCTCTAAAAGCGAACCCAGGCTTCGTAGACTTTACTTACACTCCTATAAAAACTATCTTTATTTTTCAGTAGTATTTTTCCTGTGCTTACAGGCATGATGAGGTCTGAGTGAATAGTTTAAATGTTCATTCTGCTCTAGCCCTTTAGTCAATCATTCCATCAATAACCTTTTGAAATACATTTATAGTGCCTCCACAATGAGTCTTGAATTTATATTGAGTTAAAGTATGTCAGTGGGATGAGGCATTTAATAAGCTGTGTAGAGGCATCAAGTTGTGCCTGAGTAATTAAAACAACTTTACTGGAATTCTGTATGTGAAAAGTGTTAACTAGAATTGTTCAGAAACAGATCCAGCAGACTTTACAAATGTATTATGTTCAAAGGTAATGTAGTCTTAGGAAAGGCTTGATAAATCATTTGGAAAGGAATGTCTTAGAATAGCTTGTTATACAGAAAATATAAGAAATTCAATATGTACCCTGTAGCTGACAGATGACAGCATTTGTTTTTTCCTGTTGTTGATGCTGGTGTGCTTGTAGCCCCATTTAATGGCATGGAACAAACCCCACTATTTACAGTGTTGCTTCTCATATATGAACGTTTTTCAGCAGATGAAGAGAGGAACCTAAATCCAAGATACTTCAGCTCCTGTACTGTCAGAGGCAGCTTATGACTATTAAAATCATAGAATCATAGAATCGATTGGGTTGGAAAAGACCTCCGAGATCATCGAGTCCAACCCTTGGTCCATCTC
>JAWWEV010000022.1:11961609-12005430 GCA_035583235.1 Hafferia zeledoni | reverse complement strand
GTTCCTGAGGTTTTGTGTATCCCCCTTTTCAGTGGAGAGATCACTGGATGCAGTGTGTGTATTTTCTTCCAAACGAGGAGCCCATTCTCCAGGGGGAGAAGGTGCTCCTGACTGCCTGTCGTGATGAGTACTCTGTGTGGTATAAGCTGCAGAGAGCCAGGTAACGATTCTGTGTGTGAAAAAGGCTGGTATTTTACTCCAAGCCTGAGTGTTTGCTGCCTTTAGAGCATCTGTTTTTGTGGAAGAGGAAGAAAAGAACCTAAAGACTAGAGAATTATTAAAGGTTGCTTCATGGGCAGTGCACAGGGGCAAAATACATGATATGCATAAAAACCACAGTTGGACTGCAAGCTCCTGCCTTGTACCTGGTGGTGTTCTGTGACAAACTGAAAACTGGATTCTTGGAAATCCTAAAATATAGCTCAGCTGACCTGGGATGTGGGTAAAGAAGTGAAATAGTTGTCATTCTGTCTCAGTTTTCTGTTTTCTTAGTCAGCACTGTCTTTTTGATATTACTACCTTTTGCTCAGGTTAAGAAGAGCTTAATCATGTTGTTTGTGATGACAATAGCAGCTAACATTGCTGGCTATAAAATGTCTGTATTTGCTATGCCTTTTTTACTTAGGAATCCAAACAAGAAACTTTTTGCCAAAAGAACAAAGCCTAAAAACTTGTCACAGTTAGTGAATAGTGGAGGAGTTTCTTGGTTTTATCTTTTAAAAAAGGTGAAAATTGGTTCTTTTTGGCTTCTCTTCATTTAGAAATGCAAAAGTTACAAAATATTTCTGGAGAACTGGTAACTTTGTAAAGGCGATGGCACAGTCCATATGCAGTAAAATGCACACTGGTCAAAATGCACAAATGTACCTGTTGGCAAAAACATGCTAGTGATGCTGTAGTTAATCCTTCACTGAAATTTTTTACAGCGAGGAGGAGAATAAAGCAGATGTTGGTGTTGAGAGTCCTGTTTGTAGGTGTCATGCTCACCTGCTTTGGAACAGACCACGCTTTGGGGAAATGAATGACCAGAATCGAACACAGCAATACATCAAGGCATTGAGGAAAGTGAGTGCGTGTTGCCTGTAGGTTTTTTGGCTTCTGTGATGGATGCACATATTGTTTTATTTGCAGTAATTCCTCATGGAATTTGTTTCTCCCCTGCAAAGAATTTTACTCACTAAGTATTTTTTTGCCATCAGCAGATATGCTGTTGTCATGAATACTTCAGTATTGCATTTTTAAATTGTGAACAGCCATTGAGCCTTACATAGGAATTCACAGCAGCTCTGTGTATTTGATAGTAGTAGTTTTGGTAGTTGAATAAAGACACCCAATGCATTTTTGTGCAAACTTTTCAGACCTAAGCCAAAGGGATTACATGAGCATTTTTTACCCTTATTTTACATGGAAGTATGTGAAGTGGGGAAAACTTTCATCTGGAATAGGAATAACAGTGACTGTTTATTTTCTGTAGGTTGTGAACACAGATACTGTTTGCCTTTGTATAAGTGATGGCAGTCTGCTGCCTGTGCTGGTTCACTGTCTTGGAGCAAAGCAGGTACAGTACTTCATCCTGTTTTTCAGATCTTTGCAATGTAGCTTGGCATTTTTCTCTCACATAGTTCATTTCCAGCTCGTTATTGTACTGAGTCTGTGTGTGAATGAGAGCCGAGAGCTGCCTGGCTGTCTCACTTATGTGTCTGTATATTACTTGATGTATTCTGTCATGAATCTGTTACAGTTGGACTGAATATCTGGAAATGTGTAACATAATATGATCCTGGGGAATGTAGCATACTGCCTAGCTATTCACCAGTTATGAGTAAAATCTAATTTTTTCTTACTGCAAAAGGCTTCTGAGCACTTTCCAGCAGATACAGTCAGGTCATGTTCAGCAGTGCTTACAAGGAGTGAGCACGACTGGAGGTTGATTTAGCACACTGGCAATAAGCTTGCATTTGTTCAGGAGTAAATATGTGCCTAGAGCAAATGTTAATATGCTCTGTACATCTTAAAAATGGAAAATAAATATTTGCATTCTGTTGGTGGGGTTTTTTTCTTGCATGGCTGTGAAAACAGCATTATTTAGCCTGCAGTTACTGGGGGTGTTCTGTTATTTAAAAGGTCCATGACAGTGGGCTGTGGAATAGATGCATGGTTTTATGAACTGTGCTCACTAGGGCATCAAAGTGTTCCTGCATTGTTCAGTTACATATTCTTTTAATTAAAAAATATAAAGCTAGTTTGACTGACTGGTGTGTTTTTTCATTAGGTGTTTGCAATAGAAAACTCTGGTTTGTCTTGTTCTGTCATGGAAAAAGTGAGTATTCCCTTTTCTGTTAAAGCAGTAAATGAACCCATGGTGTTAATAAGGCCAGAGCTGATGCCTTTGATTGATTGTTCTTGCATCAATTGTTTAGAAGTTAAATGAGTCTAATGAATGTATTTGAGTTGCTATTTGCTCTGAGGAGACACCAGGCAGTGCAAGTGGTGTTTCAGCTGCTGCCTTGGGGAAGGGCGCGAAAGGCTCTGCCAGTGAAGTGGAGGCTGTTCAGGAGCAGCAGCTGGAGTCTAAAAAGTGACTGGAAACAGCTTCCTGAAGTCATCATTTGGCTGTGGCTCTTTTAGTTGACACTTTTAGTTGGCTTAGGAGTACAAAACAGGAACAGCAGGCAAATGAGGACCCACACCTGGTCTCAGACAGAGGCCAAACAAGCAGGGTCTTCATAGTTGAAGTGATTCTTACCTTTCTTGACTGTCCTTCCTATAGTCTTCAAAATACAAATGGAAGAATGTGAGGAAACTTTTGTGTTACCCACCTTGTTATATACTTAATTGAGAGAATATGGAGGGCATGTGCTTTAGTTCACCAGGTGTGGCATGTTGGCTCTAAGTGTGTGTGTCCTTCCAAAGCAGACTTGTATCAACCTGATGAGTTATGGCAGGCAGTTTTAGAGAAATTTCTTTTGGCTATTGGGGTTTTTTTCATGATGTAATTTTTAATAATTTTTTGTATGTGCTTGAGTCTCAACTGTGACTTTTGCTAAAGACAGTGTGCTACTTTTTGGTTTTAGCTTTTTAAAGCAAATCATCTTGAAGATAAAATTAAAGTAATAGAAGCACGTCCTGAGTTGCTGAAGGCTTCTCATTTCAAAGATGAAAAGGTATGTCACAGTTGTCTGATATACTGAATTTTAGGGGGGGGGTGGGGAGCAGAAGGTAAAAATGATTTTTGCTTTCCTGCTGTGCCATTGTAACCACCGTGAATCCCATTATATCCTGGTTCTATAAAATGCAGTAAGTAGATGGTTCCCATCATGTGCTGCTAAAACTAAAGGAGGCTAGAGACTGTGGGAGAGTTGTTGCTTTGTTTTTGAAGGGATATCACTTGCCCTTGCTGCATAATGGCACCAGTTGTTAAGGCTGGTTTAGGTAGTTTAGCTGCAGTGTTTGTGCTACAAGGCTGGAGCTCTTCTTTGGAAAGCCCCTCAAGAAGATGGCAATCTGTTTGGAAGTACCAGCATCACTGAATTAAACATTTCAAAATTCTGTGACTCATTACAAAGCCTTCCAACCAAAAAATGCAATATTTTCTCTCAAACTTTGTTGCAGGAAAAATTAATTTCAAAATGTGCTAACTAAACCCACAAAAATATGTCAGGTGTGCTGTGTGTGCACTATACAGTAATTAAATCCTTAGGGAGCAGTAGAAGCTTTTGTCTGGAAGATTTTACTTGATGTGTTGGTAGCTATTGGAAGATTTAAACAGCCTGTGTTACTGAGTTGTTCTTAAAATGCTTTTTGTCTCCTCCTTCCTTTGCCAAGGTTTCAGTTCTTGTGGGAGAGCCATTTTTCAGTACAAGTTTGTTGCCATGGCATAATCTGTATTTCTGGTATGCCAGGACAGCTGTGACCAGTCACCTCAGCAGCAACGTCACTGTCCTGCCTCAGGCTGCTTCTTTGCACATGATGATTGTGGAGTTCCAGGTGAGACTGTTTAAAAGTAGCCATTTGAGATTTACACAAATAACTTAAAATGGAGTAATTTTCCAGGACTTTTTAATGAGAGTTTTAATGTGTTTTAATACTATCCCATATGTTTTGTATTTACCACCTGAGAAAAGAATATTTGATATCTTGAAGGTGAGTTTTGCTGTTTCAGCCACCTCTTTTCAAGTAATTTTAAAATGGAAGAGCTGAATGTTTTAAAATATTTCCTTAGATTAGAGATTGCTGATGCATGTGATGATCATGGTTATTTATAAAATTAGATATTCTGCAAATTACCAGGTTTTGAAATGGTGCTTGATAAGATTGTTGGCAGGATTTCTCAGTGCGTTTTTTTTTTAACTGCTCTGAGACTGTGCACAGCTCTGAATTTGAGCATATTTTAAAAATACTTTGAAAAGTCATATTCCAGAAGTTGTACAAAGGTATAAACTTTTTTATCAGCTGTTAAGGACTTTGTAACAGAAAATTGTGTTTACCTGCAATGACAATGGAAATTAAATAACGACTTTCATCATTCATATGCAAAGTCCAGTAACTTAAGTGAGGAAACTGTAGTCTGAATACAGTAACTGAATATACATACCTAAATAAAAAAGGCCTTGCAATTAATGAATTTTTACATAAGCATAACCTTCAGTTTATCTGTTAAAAATGCAAGGTCTTCTTTGTCATTTTTCTTCCCTCTGGCTCACCAGCTGTGTAATTTTTGTGTCTGAGCCTTCTTTCCCTTAACAGTTTCCTTATTCAAATGCTCTCTAACCTTGTTCTCTTACTTCTGCTTTTGCCTTGTGCATATGAAAGTATGTTTGTTCTTTTTCCATCTGGGTCTAATCAACTGTGATGCATGTTTTTACATACCTTTCAGTTTTCTGCAAAAATGTAGAGAATTTAAATTTATTCTGAGTAAATAATGTAAATCTGAATCTTTTAATAGGAAGCAGATGTTTAAGACTAATCAAGAGTAATCAGATTGAAATAAGCAGTTAATTTTAATTCCATGCTTTCTTATCTGGAGGATTTACTTCTCAAGCATTCACAGCATTTTGTAAGGAAGCAAGCATTATTCTGTTCATGTTCTGGATGAGGAAACTGAACAGTGCAGAGTGGTGACTGAAGATTATTCAGCAATCTGGTAACAGAATGTGGAGTAACATTCACGTCACCTGAGCCTGAGTTTACACTCAGTTGTGTTTGGAGCTGATTGCACATGGCTATTTTGGTCGTTCCATTCCATTAAGCTGTTCCCAAAGCTATTGCTTTAATTTTGCACCTTCTTCTTTGTTCTGGATTCAAAGACACGAATCTTGTGGGATTTTAAAAATAACCTCTGCATTTACCAGTTTTTGGTCAGATGGAAGGCACAGGTGTAGTGTTGTAAGGTGTCCTGCAGAACTGGTTCTCTAGGCTGTTCTGTCTTTTGAGAATGGGTATGTCATCATGGTTAAGCAATTAGCAAAAGCTGGATCCAGGAGAAAGAATTTGATGAAATTACTTTAGTTACAAACTTGTTTCATCCATAATTGCATTTAGGGAGCAGGGTGGTCCCTGTCTGCTTTGGTAGTTCTGTAAGGTATAACCATGCAGAGTAATCCAGGTCATGCTGTTTTCAGGCATGAATTATAACAGCATTTATTTACATATGTGGTAGTCCTGCTGCCAGCATGTAAAGCAGGAACATTTGAGATTAAGTCCAACAATGAACAGGTATTAAATGTACATATCTATAGCTAGTGAATGTTTGTGTTCTATTAAGAGACCATTAATGTGGTCTGAGAAGAGGGAAGAGTTGAACTAAATCATTGTCTGTCCAGTGGGTTGCTAAAGTCAATGAGAGGTTTAAAAAATGTTTTCCCAGGATTACACTATCTTCTGATTCTTGCAGTAGTTGTAATGGTTTAGGAATGTATAGATAGTAAAGAGTCTTTATCTGGCTCGCTGTCAGATGTCTGCTCTGCAGCTAAGATTATTTCAAGACTTCCTGTTTCCTTCAATAAAGCCAAACTAAATCCTATTTTTGTTTATAGGACTTATGGAGAATTCGGAGTCCCTGTGGCATCTGTGAAGGTTTTGATGTCCAGACTATGGATGATATGATTAAAGTAAGACAACTGAAAATAGTTTTGGCACAAGTCTCAGGAAAAGAAAAACTCACCTTGGCTTAATAAAGCATTTGGTGATTATTGGAAAACTTACATGTTAGGCAGAACATTGTTGTTTTAGTTTTTCATAAATGTGGTGACTGTTTAGTTCTTGCAGAACAGTAACTTTTGTGGGGT
Organism: Hafferia zeledoni; assembly: GCA_035583235.1. Lineage (NCBI taxonomy): Eukaryota > Metazoa > Chordata > Aves > Passeriformes > Thamnophilidae > Hafferia > Hafferia zeledoni. The sequence continues at coordinate 11,999,143 of JAWWEV010000022.1, read as the reverse complement.
TTGGGATTGTGTGTTAACTTATTTGTCAAGGTCTTCAATGCTTTGCCCTGTTTTGAAAATAATTCTGTTCATTCAAAAAGAAAATGCTGTTCTCAAAATTTTATTCTGAGCGTGACATCAGATGATCTGGGGGTTGTTCATAGGTGGATCCTACTGCCCTTACTTGGAGATACTTTTGGAAGAGAAAAAAGTTTATTGACTACTGAGAAATAGGAAGGGTGGGATTTATTTGTATCGATTTCTAGGGCTGTATTGTCAATATCCATATTTGAGTTAGCCATTTAGATGACCATTACAGTCATTGTGGAGGAGTACAGGCAGTTGAAGGGTAGAATTCATCTTGAAGGAGAAGAAAATTTAAATGCATTGTATTTTGCAAGTGGCTGTTTCTGTGCCACTGCTGGGGGCTGTTGTCACTGGTTTCAGGCACGTAGGACAATTTTTCCCTTGTGCCTACAAAGTGCAGTCCTGTCCTCTTGCAGCTTTATTGCTTAAACACTCTGGGTTCAGGACGTGTAATTAATTTGGAAACATGGACTGTTTGCCTTTTGATTGTTCTCAGATAATTTTATTCCTTTCTTTCTTCAGGATTCTCTGAACTTCAGGGAATCCAAGGAAGCAGAACCTCACCCTCTGTGGGAATATCCTTGCAAGTCACTCTCTGACCCCCTGGAAGTTTTGACATTTGACTTCAGACAGACTGTACCACAACACTCTCTCAGCACAGAGGGTTCTGTAAATCTCTTACGGTCAGTTTTCTCATTGCAATAAGTATTCTTCTCATCATCCACTTTTTTACCTCATATTCAAGTTCTTTGTGTGTTATAGTTAACTGATGGGAACATACTCGACAGCTTTTAATAATGTGACCTAAAGTTTGGAAGTTACTGACACAAATTTCCTGTGGCTATAATAATAATAATATTAGACATGAGATGAGATCATAAGTATTTAAAAAATGGTTTTCCAGCTGTTACTATTATTTAAAATTGAAATAGGTTAATACATGGTTTAGAGAAAATAAAACATTGCCTGGATGTTTTTAGTCTTTCTTTTTGTTCCCTGTTGCTGAATTCTTGCAGAAATAGCTCATGTTTACCTTTTCAGATTGTTGTGTTTAATAAGTTACTGTATTAAATAGCTTTACATCACTGTGTTAGTAGCTGTTAAAATGTATGATCATCTTCCTTCTCACTATAATTTGGGCAATTTTGATATTTGTAACATCTTCTGAGATATTTTTTCCACTGTAATATAATTACAAATTGTCCTTAATTCTGTTCAAGCTTAAAATGCTGTTAAGCATTAAAAAATAGGGGGAAAGTTTTTTGGGGTTCTTTTTACCTATCTAGATCTTATGTAACACTGCTGTAATTCTATATTTCTCATTGTGAAACAAAATTCAAGGTTTCACAAAATCCAGAATTATCTGTGTGGGGTCTCTGCCTTTGCAGTTGTGTTTGTAGGCAGAACACTGGCAGGACCTCTGCTCCTTGTGGAGCAGACATGAAGTGATGTGGTATCTGTGGTAAATACTTCCTCAGATTTCATAAACAATAGAAACCGGAGTCTCTAATGAAAGTGCTCTCTGAATATGCCATGTAACTTAGACCTTGTTGTTCTGTGCTGGTTAAATGACTGTGCTTGAGCAGATAGAGTTAGGACATATTCTCCTCTTCCTTGCCTTTTTTAGATTTCAAATCTGCAAATATTTTAGAAGTTGTTGCCCAGTTACCAAATCGCTCAATTGTTCAGATTTTTTGAGGAGGGAAGTTGTTGATGGTTTTCCAGCTCTCACTTGCACACAGTGCAGTGTCAGTATTGTATAAAGTAACAGGCTTTATCCTCCACCTCTCCCCAGGAAAGGAAGGAGCCATGCAGCAGTTCTGTGGATGGAGTATCATCTTGATGCAGATGTCTCCATTAGTACAGGACTGATGCAAATTTCAAATAAAAAGGTACCTCTTCAATCTATTTCATTATGTCAAAGTCTGTAGAACTGCAGTGCCAAAACTGAGTCCCTGTTGGCCATGCTTGGGTTACGTAGTGCTCTTTATTTACACAGTTTGAGTACTGCACAGACAGAACCAGTAAAAATATCTGTTCATGTTTTATACCTTAAAATGGGATCCAAATACTCCATAGTTTGGAATAAAATTCAGTGTTTAAATATGATGCTAGTTTAAAGTAATTTATTCATACAAATACCTTTCTTTAGTTTAACAAAAGTTGAAATTTGGAGGGAAGGAGTAAGTATTTTTGTTATTATATCTAAATACTCTTTGACCAAATCTATTTTTATCTCTCTGACTTCATTGTGCAGTGTAGCACATGGTATTTCAAGTTGGGTATTCCTATAGGGGAGTGAGTGGCAGTGTAAATGGTGACTGGTGACTGTTGTGCACTCAACTGGAAACAGGAATTCTTGCTGCATTGTTACTGTATAGTAATAATATCATAGAGATTTGACTGCTTCTACTTTTAACTCTCTCCTGTAGGGAAACTGTGACTGGAATCCCCACTGCAAGCAAGCTGTGTATTTCTTCAGTTCTGTTATTGAATCTGAAACTCTGTCAGACCCTGGGGCTGTCACTTACGCCATAAATTTCGACACAAAGACAGGAGAGATTGCCATGGATTTTAAGCTATTATGAAATACTTTACTTTTGCTCGAGTTCCTAAATTATAATAAACTTATATGGTATTTTTTTTGTACAGCAGAGGGATTTTTTTTACTGTGCTCAGAGAATGAACTGTTCTGAAACATGCTTTTAACATTTTTGGATTTGTTTTCAAAATATGTAGTTGGTGAGGTAGAGAGGAACTGTTTCTTAGGGACAGGTATTTTTGAGAGGATTTATATACATATATACACATTCTTATAATTGTCTGTTTTAGTGTTTTGCGTAATGCCATGGAGCTGAAAGACAGGTGACTTGCTGGTTATTGCTTGGCATAGCAGTAGATGAGGACACACAGCCTCACACTGACATCAGAGACAAGTGAGTTAAACAGATCTATTTCAAGATTTGCTCATCACTCTATAATGGGAAATAATCTTCAAAGTGCACAAAAAGAAATTCCAAGTCTTCATATGTATATTAGTGCACTTAATGGGGAGAAGGAGACAGCTGCTCACAGACTTGTCTAAGCTGTGGCTCATACTAAGCTGAAATGGTCAGTGAGTTAAGGTGTGATGCACTGATGTTCTGCTGAACTTTGAGATGCTGCATTTCTGGAGGGTCATTTGCCAAGCAGTGACTAAAATCTGGAAAGCTGTAACTGGCAATCAGAAAATGTACATACTCAAGTTAATTGGAAATGCCAAACTGATGGTATTCTGAGGAGAAACAAAGGAAAAAGAATTGTACTTGAAAACCTTGCAAATTTTAAGGATGTATGTGATATGCATTATATGATTAAAATTTTAGCTTATTCCATCAGAGGCCAAAATATATTCTGCCAGTTTAGCTGAGTTGTAGGCTGCTCTGCAATAGTATGTCCTCAGCTGAGGTTTTCTTAGTTGCACTCCAGATCACATTGGCAGAAACTGTATTGTGTGAGATTAACTCTGCTTTAGGTGAATAATCAACTGGTGTATCTGTTTTGTATGTGTGACCTATTAAGGGAAATAGAAAATCAATGTACTGCCTGTCCTAAATTATGTCAGCCAGCCACAGGGATAACTGCTTACCAAAGCTACTCCTGTTCCTCTGAGCAGCAGCTTTAGCAAAGTGAAAGAAATACCATAAAGAAGCCATGAGGGAGCAGGAGCCTACCCTGTTCTGTTTTCCTGGTCACCATGATGCATCTTGTGAGTAGGAATTTTTCCTTTTTCTTTTCCTAATGGTGTGCTCATATTTAGAGACCCACAAGGCATCTGAAATACTCCTCATTTTTTCAGAACCATTTTCCTGCCAAACGAACCTTGCAGCACCTGCTGAGAAAAGTGAATTTCACTTTTCAGAACTGTACTTTTAAGATGCTTAACTCCAGTCTGTCGTTTCTTACAGACTTTGCTGGAACCTGTAGGTTACTGTTCATTAAACATGTGTTTTAATTTTGATACACTGTGCCTAGCCCATGGAGAGTATGGTAGCACAAAGCTGTTTGTTTTGTGTTGGGAACATAAGCAGTGCAATGGTAAAGGGAACAATAATATGACCAAGCCTTTAAAATAGGAAAGGTTTGGCCCTTCATTTTCCTTAAGAAGGCACAGGCACAGTTGTGCAAGCCTGAAAAAGGTTTGCATTGTCAGGTTCTGTTCTCCTGACTGTCCTGTACCTCCTGTGCCTGGCCTGACACAGAAAGCACGAGCTGCTGCTCTTGTTTTGCAGTAGGAATAGATTCTGGAAGTGCATTTCACTGCACAGGTGATTCTGGATCCAGCAAAGAGTAGTGTTCCAAAGGGAACACAGAACTAATAGACAGCAATATATTAGAATTTATATTCTTGGAAAAAATTAAGGTAGAACAAATCCACAACAAAATTTACAGTGTTTTATTGGGTAGTATTAACCTTCTCAAAGATAACTGTGTATATATGTGCCTGAATTGTACTTCCTAAGAAAAAAATAAATTTGGTACAATGCCAGAGGGAAGTAATTCATATTGATGGGAATTTGTATTTTGTTACCAACATTATGTATCTTGAAGTTCTGTGGGCACAAGGCATGGTGACTGAGAGGCATCCTTGTTAAACCCTCTTGGTATTGTGAGGCTTTGGACTGTTGAGGTTCTCAGAGGTGGGTGTGGTGAAAGGGAAGGAGACAGGCCAGATGTAGTAGCAGCACATCTGCAGAGCTGTGCTCAGGCCTGAGCTGGGGCAATTCATGGAGTTGTACTATTTGCATATGAGAAAAAACATCATGAATTTCAGTATACCTGGAGCAGAAATTGTACTGCTGCTATCCAAAAAGAAAAAGCTGGAAAGATGGAATGCTGAGCACCTGTGGTTTCCTTAGAAGAACAAAATCTGATGGATGTGCTCAAGGAACCTTGTGCCTGTTTTAGTTCACTGTGAGCATTGTCTACATTGCTAATGCTTGCTGGTCAGGCTTGTGCATTTAGACAGGCACTGAAACTGCTTTCAGGGTTTGGTTACAACATGCTGGAAGGAAGCTCTTGTGTTGAGGCAAACCCTTACCATATGTGTGTATGATTAGGATTATTTATTGAATGTATCAGTCTTCCTTGACTTCTGTGAATTCTTCAGATTGAACTTAAAAACTTAACTTGATCTGTAAATTGTGTGGAAAACAGCTGCTTACAGGGGAATACTGGCCATTTCTTATACATATGTGCAAAAACAGAATAACAGACTACTTCTATATCTGTCCTCTTCCACAGGGCATTTTACTGCAAACACACACTTGGGGAAGGAAAGCCACTTCATCAATAAAACACATCTACCCAGTGGCAGCATCCAACCTCCCATTTGTTCCCAGGCCTGACAGGGGCATTGCAATGATGTGCTGAGTTGGAAGAGCTTCTGGCTATGGGCATCTTAATAAGTAGGGCAAGAATCCTATTTTCTCTTGGAAGGATCTTATTCTGTGCTGCCACCACAGCCATTTTTTTTCTAAATGATAACTGCTTTGATCTAGGCCTGCAGGCATAGATGCATGTCCTAATAGAAACAGGATCCCCTGCCACCACTGAACTAACAGTACTGCAGTTCATATATTGCACTAGAGCTTGGCTGCTTTTTTGATGTAGCACAAGAGATGCTTGCACTAAAGACATGGCTTTTGGTCAGGTATTAAAAATAATGGTAAACTACCAAGTGCTGCCATTCACATTGAGCTTCCCAGTTTCAGTTTTGCTGAAAAAGTAGCTGTTCTATAGCTCTGAATTGCAGTGAAATTTTACTAATATGTAGTGGTTAGCACAGCACAGATCCACAAGAGGGTGCTGAGAACCCACTTCTAAATTTGTAGCACATTATAAATGAGGAAAATGCACAGACTTGCAATGCAGCTGTCTCATCTTATGTGCAAATAAGTGTTTTGATGTTATGAGATACACTGTACATACATGCATGGAAGTGGAAAACTAGTACAAGAAGTGACAGCTACTAAAACTAATCCAGACTTGCACCTACTGTTCAGGCAGGCAACAAAACTGTGTCTTCTGCTGAATCCACAGAATGAATAGTACTCTGAGGACAGTGAACTGTCGTGGTCCTAACGAAGGACAAGTCTTGCATTTTAAAGGGTGTTTGTGAAGTCATGGCAGCTGCAAGATTTGCTCCTTTATTTGCAGAACTGGTACCCTTTGTGTGAAGGCTGGGCAATTCAAGGACTCAGATCCTGGAGCTTGCTTTTCTCCTTCATTAGTCCCTTTGAAACTGCTCTGTGTGGGCTTCCTGCATTTAACAAGATAGAGGATGCAGTTCAGGACTAATTCATTTAGTCACTCATCTTTTGTATTCTATTTGTAGTTACAGCTGGTTGTTAGGAGGGAAAGAGACTATTACAGCTTCCTAGTGTTGGATTTTTCCAGTGGTGATTGTGAGCTAAATACAATGGATGCATGTGTTGTCATTCTACCTTATTGACTCTGATGGCATTGCTAAATGTTAATTGGGTTTTGTACTTAATTGTTGTAATACTTCACATTTCCAAGCATTTAATGCAGATTAGTGATTAAGATGCTTCTCCAAGAGGTATTTGTTGTCATGTCCATTTTTCAAATGATAAAAAACCTGAGGGTGCTTTTGGTGGTGTTCAAGTGTTTCATCTGCCCCAGGCTCACTATAAGATTAGGGCCTCAGAGCTAAAAATGACTTGCTCAAGGCCATGCAGAATAGACTAATCCCCTGACTCCCTAGCTCTGCTTTAATCATTTGTTTTCTTAGCAGAGTGTGATTTCAAATGCAGCCTTAGGAGGTTTGACCGAGATACAGCAGATAAAGGCTCAGAGGCAGAGAATCTTTGGATACCTCAGTAATTAAAACCATGCATTTTTTGACATGCATGTACAGTGTCTTTATGTATTGTATATAAATTGTATTTTTAATACAGATACATGTATTTACAAAGCTGTAGAGCTTTGATTTTGTTTTCAAAGGCTGTCATGAAGATGACCTACTTCTTTTTTCCCCCCAGCAGGATTCTGTCTAGGATTTGAGAGCCCTGAAGACACCTCTTATGTGGACAGGGGCACTAATGAAAGAATGAGAGCTGGTTATCTTCCTGTATGCAAAGGGAAAGCCAAGCAATTGCAGGTCTGATGGGCTCTTCACAGTGGTGTGGTCACAGTCCCAGGATATCGCAGCCTTAAGTTACACAAGACTGGCTACGTAACCTCTGGTGCTTCCTCAGGGTTTTGCTGAAGTGCAGCTGCATAAGATACTGCAGCAGCCTGTTTGTTAAAGGGTTTCTCTGTCACTCCTGTCATTTTCCACAGCCTCTGCCTTGCCTTGCACATCACTCTCTTCTCTAGGTGTAGTGTTGTACTCATGCTCTGGGAGAAAGAGGGGGTGCTGCAGGTTAATCCTGCTTCTCCAGGGTGATGATGGATCTTTGATGGATCCTGCTGCATCTCTCGCATAAAGCAACTGCTTGCTTCATGTTAGGGTATCTAAGAAACCAATTACTCACCCCCCTGACAATCAGCAAATAAATCAAGCTGCAGCAATGAATGGGGCGGGAGGGAGGGAGGGACAAACAACCTTCACTGCGGCACTTGAAAACATCACATTTCTTCTCAGCTGCAGTGTTTCTAGGAATGGTTGAAGTGACAGTGCAGCAGATCTACATGTATAATCTCATGCTGCCTCACAGGCAGCAGCAAAGTCACTCATACCACAGGGCTGATGAGACAGGATGACATACCCTTGTGTTGGGTGGAACGGGCTGGGGGTGCCTCCAGGATTTGTAATAAACCAGCTGCTCTGCAGCTTCCCGGGACAGACAGCCCTTCTCCAGGGATGCCCACGAGTCTCTCAACCCTGGTGCCCCTTCCCTCAGGGGTTCTGGAGGGGCTGAGCCTCAGGGTAGGATGTTCTCCTCGGCCCTGGCCTGCCCTGTCCGTGCATCCCAGCACACTGGGCTGTGTGCCAGCACTGCTGCCAGCCCTCAGTGGGGCAGAGGGGCTGGAGGAGAGGCCAGCTGTGTTTTATAAGCAATAGTGGGACCTGAGAAACAAAAGTTCCTGTGTTGTGTGTGTGACTTCCAGACTGAGGGAACCAAGCACACACACGGAATGAACTGGGGTGGAAAGAATACTCACACCATGTAATTTTGCTGGCGGTTTTGCTGTGTGTGTATCCTGTCCCTATCCTGGGACATTGTACCAAGGACCAAGGCAGTGGCTTTAGTATTGAATGCTCATGTTCCTGCTGTTTTAAAACAGCAGTGGTGTTTCAGGTCTCTTACCTCCTGAGCTGATGCTGTTTAAGAGTTCTCCATAATGCTTCTCCTTGCCTCTATTCTTTAAGTGGAGCCTTAATCCTGTGGCCTTTCAGTGGGAAGCTTATGAAGAAGAAACAGTGTTTTGAACATGCTCAGCCTCTTTCTTTAGAGGTGCAAAACAAAAGGCTAAATTTGTTTGTTTGTTTTAGCTTCACTCAGCTCCTGCTGAGATCTGTGCTTTTAGGTCTAGTTGCTTTTAGTTTAGATCTAGTTGCTTTTAGGTCTAATTTGATCTAAACTTTTCTAGATGTGTCTTTCCAAATAACAAAGTAAGTCTAAAGAGCTGTTTTTCAAGTCATGCTGACCTACAAAAAGGCAAACCTTTTGAGTTTCTGTGGGTTCTGCCCCCCTTTAAAGATACCTATTTTATGTCTGGCATTTGTATCTTAGCATTCTATGCCCTTGAGTAAGAAGGGAGAGGGCAATGAGGGACAAAAGGAAAATACAAGTTGCAGAGCTCAGTTTTGAGTTAAATTTAATGTTCATTCCATTGTAATCTGTACATGCAAGACTAAAAGCTCAGGAGAAGAGTTCTTTATGTTAAAGTCTAGTCATCTCTGGTTTGTTTCAAAACATTTCCCTCCTCACCCCCATTTTAACAGCAAACAGTCACAGCAGCTTAATCACACCTCATGACACAGCCTCAGCTGCCTACTTGTAGAGCTGTCTCTTACTGTGTCTCCAGTGGTTTGTTCTCTTTTGAGCTGTTAAAAGTCTTTGGACTCCAAATTGAGTAGTTTCATTCTGCTAATGGAATTTAGGTGATGGTCCCTTAAGTGACACTCTTGACATTGCTTCTTACTGAGCCTTGCCTTGCTTAAAACCCATGCCCTGCACCCCATCCCTCCTGCAGCCCCCGTGCCCCCTCGTCCCTCCTGCAGCACTGGGGACTCGAACCTCTCTTCAGCAAAAGGTCTTTCTGCTTAGAAACACGTTTCATCAGAACTTTATGCTTCTGGAATTGACACACAAAACCAACTTCCTCTGAATGCACTGCTGAGGCAGAGGGAAGGCGTGGTAACTTGTGGCGTAGTTCTCTGGTTCTGTGTGCCATTAGAGAGCACAAATCCCAGGTCTCTGGGCATTGAATGCCAAAGGGTGGAGATCTTGGTGGGGGCAGCATGTTAATGCCTTATGGTCCTGTTGAAAACTGTGCTGGTCTATTGCATTATGATGGCTTATTGTGTGTTTCTGTTTTATGTGAGACTGTTAGGAAAGTTGCATCTCTTCTCCTTCATGCATTAAATACGTTTCTTTTTAGATTTCAGGGGTTTAGAGTCTCACCATGCCCTGGCCCTTTTTGCGTAATACTGACTAGTGCTCAAAAAAACTAGCAGGTGTCTCTGTGTTGCACAGTGCAATAAATTAACTCTGAAGTCAACTTTTATGTTACAATGTTACATTTTCACCTAGTCCTGGTTATCTTGGCACATACCTTGCAATATACATCAAAAAAGTCTTTTCAAAAGAGGGATGAAGGAAGAGAAATATCTAGGAAAGACTGTCTTCATATTTCAATATGAATCAGATTTTATGTCTGTTGTAGCAGGGGGCTCTGCTTACAGGTTTCATGGGTATGTACTGACAAAGCATTTACTTCAGTGTGTTTTATTTTGTGCTTGTCACAGACTGGAAGGTCTTCAAGGCCAGTCTCACTGTACTTGTGTGCAGTGCCTGTGCTGCCAGCCTGTGGGGTTATTTCATGTTTATAGATGACATGAATGAAACAGCAGTTCCCTTCCAAAAGGGGCATTTCTTCCCAACCCAGGTTACTGTCTGGGTTGAACTCCCAGTTGTAGGTGTGCTGATGTACAGGTGTGGTTGGCAGCATGTTCCTTGTCCCAGAGTGGCAGTCAGCAGGTATCAACAGCAGTTCTGTGGTCAGGATGTGATGTGGCCCTTTTTAGGTGCTGTTTATCCTGATCTCTTTCTTTGAAGGCTCCTCGATGGCAGAACATGTCCCCATTTAGAACAGTGCCATTTCTGTTCTGTCACTGTGCCAGTCAGCCAGGCCCTGTGCCTGCCTGAATAAATAAAGGTATTTTCTCACAGGAGATCATCTGTTCAGATTGATGCAGTGCCTTACATCCACTGCCAGCTTCCTGCTGCTTTCTTGGATGCTGCTGCCCATATCCCTTTGCTTGCAGGGAGAATATTCCACTTGTGTCTCTGCCTCTAGCTGTGAACTAGATACACTGCTCCATTGTTTACCTCCCCTAGAAGCTGAGGGCCATGACTCTTTCTGAGACACTCTATATTTGCATTCCCTGGGTTGGCTGAGCAACAGCTAATCAAATAATTATATTTAAAATAAGATTTAACAAAAAAAGCATCTCTAAAAATAAAGGCAAGGTGTAGTCATGCTTCTCACCAACAAAGCTAGTCAGAAGTGTCTGTTCTGTGGACCAATCTTAAAGTTCTTAACATTCTTAACTTTTTTTGTTGTTGGTTTGTTTTTTTTTAATCTTTTTAGATGTTCAGCTACGCTACCTTATAGTATGTCTGCAGATCAAGTATCTCCTCCATCCATTCCTTTTCTTTCCATTCCCCCTGCCCCCTATGATTTAAATAGTCTTACACAGAGCCTTGACAAGCAGCTATTCATACTTGAAGAGTTTCTTCTAGTAAGCTGCAGTTCTGTCCATGTTTAAAACTTGAATAAAAATAGCAGTGTTTTTTTTTAAAGAAGGTCCCAAACAGATAATTATGCTTGTACTTAATAAATGAGCATTACCCAGAAGCAGAAGAAATGCTGTACTTTTCCCCTGTCCTCAAACGAGTGGGACCTTCTGGGTTGTTCAGTGTCGTTCCTTCCTGTAGTTGGGCTCATGCACAGAAACTCTCTTTAAAAATACATTCAACTCTGTTTTTAAAGCATTGGGGTTTTGGAGAGGAATTTTTGTCTGTTTGGTTTACATTCCATTGTGGTCATTTGGAAGCTGGTTTTGAACTTGTCTGGTCCTGTGGTCAGAAACCTTCCTCTAATTGTCAGCCCAGGAATCCAGGCCTGGACAAACACCTCTTGTACTGGTGTGGAGCCATTGCCCAGCACTTGACCAGACTCAGCATTTCTTTCTGCCAGTGTATAATAAATGCTACATTTACAGCTTCTAATTTGCTCTAACAGTGGAACGTGGAGCTGCAGGACAGCAGGGCTGAGGTTTCTACAGGGAGGTGGAAGGACACTCGAGGTCAGCTGTGGGCAAAAGGCATCTCATCAGGGTAAGCACTATTAGTTCAAAATTGACACAGAGTTTCAGGAACACCAATCTAATAATTAGTGAGGTAACTGCAGTCCTTCTTATGTGCTTATTGTGGCATACAAGACACGTTTTGTTGAGTTTGCTGTATATAAATATCTCTGCAAATGTGGAAAAGGGAAATCAGATGTAACCAAGGAGTAACAGAAAACAGAGTTTAAAATACTTGTTTTATAACAGTCTTTGGGGCTGAGGTGATGGACCAGGCTCCATACTGAGAATGTTTGTCTTGTGTGATGCACTTTTCATTAGAAATATATTTAGCAAAGTGCCTGGCACCATGTGAGGCCTGGGATTTTTGTGCAGTTGGTGTCCTGCAGACCTTGCAGCTGCCTTTTGTTCCCTGTTATCCTGAAGGTCCCTACTAAGCAATATAAAGCATTCAATGTTGGCTTTGCTGAAGTTGGAGACAATGTTGCAGTTGACTTCAGAAAGTTTTTTTAACTGTAGAGAAAGATCCAACTGGATTTTGCTGGGTATTCAAAATTTTGGATTGGTCTTTGAAAGGCATTTAAGAACCTGTTTCAAGGAAGGTGACCTGGATCTGAAAAGGTAGTGATGTTCCCGAAGTGTAGGGCTGGGTGTGCAAACTGACAACCCTCTGCTCATTTACAAGTTCATGAACCTCTTTAATGAGAACAAAGGTCCTTAATTGCCTAATTTCCACCTAATGTGGAAAGATGTCATCTTCCCCTCATCATGTTGGTCTCTCTCTGCTCACTGTGGTGGGATCCATTCAGCATTCATTGCCACTGGGTCATTTCAGGTTCTGAACTCCCACATCACTTCTTTTCAAATATCAAAAGTGTTCAGAGGCTCCTGAGCAGCATGTGATGCTGTGGCAGCATTGGAAACCCCTTCAGTTGTTTGACTGAATCCATAGACTCCTGGAATTGCTTTGATTGGAATTTAAGGATCATCTAGTTCCAACCCCTCTGCCATGGGCAGAGATGTCATTCCCTAAATCAAGTTGCTCAGGATCTCATCCAACATAGCCTGGAACACTTCCAGGAATTGGACATTCCCTGAATTCAGAATCTTAAAATTACAGAAGTATTGTGGAATAAAGCAATTCTTACCATAGTAACATCCTGCACTCTGTGCCAGTCGTTGTGCTCAGCATGTGTGGGGCACAGGTTTCATCTGCAGGGGGTGTTCCTGTTTTACAGACACGGTACTGCCCTTTCTGAGGCAGCTCTGGTTCTCTGCTCTCACTGCAGAGCCTTGGCCAGCATCCTCTGGTTTGCATCATTAAAGCAGAAGGATTTATATCAGTTAGTGGCTAATACAGTGTTTAATGTGTGTATCTGTGAGGCAAATTCCATTTTAGCCGGGGTGGAAGGCGGTCAGAGATATCAATACTCAGTGTACTAATGACAGCGCAGCATTCAGGATCACATTAAGGTCTCCACTGAGCTCATCAGGCTGACGCATCTCGTTGCTGGGATTTGGAAGAGTCAAAACATTTGCAACGGGAATGGGACTTTAAGGGCTTTTGGTTGCTTTGAACACAGCCTGCCATGACCTGAGGAGCTTTAGCAGAGCTTTGCAAGAAACCTGTTGTAACAGATGTGTAACAGTGAAAACTGCTATGGAGCTTTAGGCTTTTGTTGCAGTGTTTATACAGGATATTCTGACACACCTGGCTCCCAACTGTACTGTGGCACTTGGAGTAGTTTGGAGTTGTTCTGCTGGGCTTGGCTTTGAAGACATCAGAGGTTTACTTACAGAAGGGAGAGGGTTTGGCAGTGGTGGACACTGTGCAAGTTGGGGAGTATGAGATGCTCATGTGTGAGCGAGAGAAGGTGAAGCATCAGCTTATCAACATTTCCAGAGGAGCAGAGTAAGCAGGTACTGTTGCCTAGGAATTACACCATTTACAGACAGGAAAGTCAGTTGGAAACTGGTATGTTAATAGGAACATGTGGAAAGTGCTCCTTTATTTTGTGGTTGTATTCAACTATCTCATCCTTTAAAGCACACAGGAAGGCTGTAGCATTTTTCTGCTACAGTCAGTCTCCTGTTTTGATTAGTTGACTGTTTAGATGTGATTCTTGGTACCATGATGCTGTTACCAGTGTAGGCACTGCAGCACATCTGGGATGAGCACAACCCCAGCAGCTCACGTGATCCTGGCAAGCACCACTCAGTGATTTCACAAATGGCTGCTTGCAGCCTTCCCTAACTGTCAGAGAAGTGTGGAACCAAGTGGTCTTACAGGATTAGCAGTGGTAGATGGGAACTCTGGAGTGGTCTTCTGAAAGGCCATGAAAAGGTAGATGAGTCATTTGAATTTGCTGCAACAAGGAGAATTGCCACATCAAAGTTGTAGATAGTCAAAGAAAAGGGCTGCAAGAGTAATGGTTTCAGCAAAATTCTGAGTAGGAATTTCATTGGGACAGGGAGGTTTGTGTCTTAATAGATGCTTTGCCAAAATAATCTGTACAACAGCCAAAGAGGCAGATGGCACTGCCATTGCAGTGCTGACCCACGGGCAGCTGTGGACACAAGTTCGTCATATACTACATGGCAACTCCTGGGGCAGGGGGAGCAGGAAGGAGCTGCAGTTTTCTGTACTTGTTCTTATTACTCTGCAATAATGATCTGTACAAAGAAATCATTGTGTTTTACTTTGTAGTTCTTTAGCACTTCATAGAAGGGAACCCACTCATGAGCTGCTCATGTAACACAAACTGCAGCACTGGAAAAATAGGTCAGGTTTTGCCAGAGAGGCAGTCTAGGAACCTACCCCTGGAAAACCAAGTCTGTCAAAGTGTAATGCTATGACAGCATCAGAATACAGACAAAAATCACCTGTACAGCAATGGAGAAAGCTGCAGAAATCCAGCTCTAATGACCTGTCTCACATGATGGAGCAGTTCCTTCCTGAGCCAATGACAAGAAACTTGTGCACTCTGCTCCTCCTTCATCACTTGCATTCCACTGATTTCCTCCTTTCTGCTTGTGGAAAAAAGAAATCCTTCAAGGAGGGGTTCCCTTCTGGGTTTTGTAGAGAACTTTGAGGACTGTTCAGAAAGACTTAACCAGTCACATGGATTCTTTTCCCTTGACATTGTTTGGTTAAATCCCTGAATTTCTTAAGGACACATGTACGGGGATTGAGAGGGGTGTTACTTATTTTTGACTGGACAGCATAAAGATAAAACCTGCTCTCCATTACTTCGGGGCCAGGTAACTGCTGGCATGTCCAGCTGTACAGCTGCAAAATGCCCTGTCCCTGCAGCCCGGTGTTCAGCACTGTCAGGCTGCAGGTTGGAGGGCAGATCCTTGTCCTTAAGGTGTGGACTTTGTGTGGGATGTAGGGTCGGGTTTGCAACCTGCAGCAGGCACTGGGAATGCTTTCCATGGAGCTGCACACCTTGAAAACTGCTGGGGTATCAGGGCAGGGGATGTTCAGACAGAGGAGGGGGAGTTAAAAGGACTCATTTCTTTAACCCTTTCTTTTCTGCAGATTCACTGAAACAGGGGAACACACTGAGACTGTACTTGACCCACCCACTTATCACCCTGTGAATTTGGAGTGACTTCGGTTAGTGACATCAGACTCCACATCACAAAACCAGAGAAAGTGACTGCACAGAATCATTTGAGCCTTCAAATTTTATTATCTTGTTTGCATCAACCAGTTATTCCTTTCAGCACCAATAAAAGACAAAAACCCCTCCATATTGTTTAAAATACCTTGTTTTTATCAGGTCTGAGATTGTGGTTTTCTTGCAGATAAAGAAACCAATGAGAATATTTAAATTTTTCTTTTTTTTTTAATACATTTATAACAAAATGTCAGAAGGTGTGTGCTTACCATATAAAAACATTAGGTTCCAGTAGGATACAATACTGAAAAATCATTAAAATAAAAAAGGTTATTCTTATTATAGGATTTCTAAACCTCAGCAATAATACAAGTCTTTAAAAGCATCAAGATTATATTTAAAACAAGATGGCATGGAAAAGTGAGACCTTCAGTAACAATAACAATTTGACCCTCGTAATGGCTGATAAAATTGGGAGTTTTTCAAAGTGCTTGAATTGTATTTCTGTTCTTATCCTGGAGTGCCGGGAGGAGGCAAAAATGCTTCATTTCTGAGCTGATGATATGTGCTGACACTGATGTGCTGCTCTGTGATCCAGGGTAGCTCAGAGACCAAACTGGGGATGTTGGATCAGCTTTGTCTGGAGCACCAAACAAAGGCCTTTAAAAAAAATTATTTATTGGTATTGTATGTTCCCTAAATCTCACTGTCTTACCCAACAAGTAGGACTGAGGTCTAGCCAGACTAACTGAGAGTGCTCTGGGATAAAACTTTTGTTGTAATACTGGCACAAGGCAGGTCAGCTCGTTCTGCAGCCAGCAGGACAACTCTGTGAGCTGCGGGAATTTGGTAGTCTCCTTTCCACAGCTTCTGCTGAGCATCCAGGCTGGGATGGAATAAACCAGGTGGGCACCCCTGGAATTAGTTAAATGCTTTTTCCCACAGCACAAAGCTGAGTGTTCCCACCCTGGTGCTCAGTGGCTGAGCTGGAGCTGGATGTGCCCGAGAGGCCACATTCTGTATGGGATGTTTTTGAAGTGATCTAAAGTTACCAACTTTATCAGGACCTGACACCCTCAAAACTTCTGGAAATGCTTACTTTTCAACTGTCCTCATTTGTGTCTTTTGTTCACTTGATCTAGAAGTGCTGCTCTAAAATGCAAATTGAACATGAGAACCAGTAAATGTTATATACCTTTTATAAAAAGATGACACCTGATCTGCAGTGTCCCTGGTGAGTGGCAGTTATTAAACCAAGAACAGCATCATCACCCACTTCTAGAAGATGCCTGGAATCCCAGTACAAAGTGGGGTAAGCATAGTAAGGTAAGCTTAACTCCATTTCTTATAAATAACATTCTACTAATAAATTGGGTCATGCTATCCATAAGGAAAGTGGGATTGACACATGAACAAACTATCCAGGGGGGTTTGATCTCCTGGGCATGTCCTCGCCCCCGCCCCGCCCTCCCCCTTTACTTTTCTTCTAGATGCAAAGATTCTATTATACAGTATCTGTCTAAGGCTTGTGATGATTGATATCATGCCAGCACAGGCATTGTCTGAGTGACTCTCTGGATCCTCTATGGAACTGTGGTGCTTGTAGTGGTGTAGGCAAAACTCATTGTTCTCTGGGAGGTCACTCCTGGAAGGGAAAACTTGTTCATTCCAGCTCACGTGTACAGACACTCCCTGACCCCTGCAAACATGGAAAGGCACAGGAGCAACATGAAAAAACAAGGAGCATCTGTACAGTGGTGCCCCAATGCTGTACCTCCCAGCATCAATCTCTTGCAAAGTTAGATCCCTAAGACAGCAAATTAGAAAGAACTACCCAGACTGGTTAAATGCATGTGTATTGTGTAAGAGAACATTTTACAACTGGGCAGTTCTAGAGCACTGAGAAACTAGGAAACATCAAAATCTAAAACAGTTTACTTCAGATTTGAGAAAAACAGTTCTCAACGTGTCTCAAAAAGTTGACAAAAGTGTCTCATTTTTATTCAGCACAAACCCTCAGAATGAATTTTAAAGTAATTTAGACCAAGTTAGTTTTACTGTAAAGAAGGTAATATTGTTTGGCAGTAGTTTTATGTTTATATCCCACACAGTGTCAAATTCAGCTCCTGCAACTGATACTTGGTGATGTTGATATCAAATTGTAATTTACATTGTTAGGAAAACTATTAAAAATACCATACCTTGTAGTTAGTCTTACTACCAAGAAATGGCTGCTGGACAGCACACACATTGCTACTGATACTGTTTGGGTTTCTTAGAAAAGGTTAATAAAATACAGGTAAGGTAGAAAATAGGATTAAAAAGCATTAGTTTGGGTACAAGTTTTTCTGAATTGGGTGGAGCAGTAAGAAACCAGAAAAACACATTGCACATATGTGCACCCTCTGTATAAAGACAAACATACAAAGTGGGAAACTGGTGGTGCACTGGGGTAGTACACTAAAGTCTCTGATGCTGTAAACTTGAATTCCTAATTTTATCAAAAAGGGGAACTGAGTCTGGTTCCATGTTTGAGTCCCCATGGGTTACACTTGCAGACCACCCCTGGTTTGGCACAGTACACTTTTAAGAGGCAGTCTCTGCTGAAGGGAGCCCAGGACTGGAAAATGAGGCATAAAATATGTCAAGTCCAGGTGCAGTGGAGTGTGAGCAGTGGCCTTACTACCTATTTGGAATTAGCCAATACTATTAGAGCTGTACTCTCATGACTATTAAGAGTTTCTCTATTTGCAAGGTCAGGCTGATCTGAGTGAAAGTTCTGTTGTTTACCATAGCTAACTAAGCCAGTACCAGAGACTGTGCAGACTGAGATTTCTAATTTAAATCTATTCAGGTTTAGCTCAAGCTGATTCCTAGCAGGTGTACACTAAACCAAAACAAGAACATCTTCAGGAGTTTGTGGCCAGCATAACTAAAACAGGTTACTTAATGGAGTAAGTCTAACATTGGATTAGCTCATTTAACACAGGGAATATATAATGTAAGAGGAAATTACACTTAACTTGAACAGGAAATAGGCAGAAGAAACTAAGTAATGGTTAAAACACAAGGGGTTTCATTGTTCTCCCAACAACACAAACCCCCTGAAATTAAATCCTTAAAAAAATGCCAAGTCTCATTATGGACCTGATTCTCAGTTATTCATTATTTTTGTTAAGGTTACAGAGGCTGGGTAGGTCAGCTCATGGGGAGATGGCAGAGGGTAACCCCACATTTGAAGAGCTGTAGTGGAAAGAACACATAAATCAGATGGCAAGACCCCTATTCAAGTCTGTAAGTGCATAACAAAATGAGAATTGTGTCTCACAGACATAGAAAAAGCCTCTCCTCCTGGGAAGCAGTTACCTAAGGCCAAGAGTCACAGCTCTTTTCTCTACTCTCTCGCTGGCCATGTTAAACTTCCCCTTTAAGTGTACTGATTCCTTTAGAAAAGGGCTAGGTTATTCTGCCTTATCAATCATACACTGTTCTACACGTTTTCCCCCCAAATGTCACTTACGTTTATGTTTACTCTATATCAAGCATGCATTTTACAATTCATTTCCCACTTACCCTTTCTAGCTAAGGCAGAATGTTGGCTCTGGTGTTACCAATGGTACTACAGGAATCTATTCACTCTACTGTAACATACATATCCCATATCATAATTCAGAACTGTCCCACACATGGGAAAAAAACAAAAGACATTACAGGGAAACTATATTTCTTCTTAAGGGAATAAGTTGCATTTAGAAAGCTGAAGGCCTGATTCTGGAGTCATCATTCAGACCAAGCACTTCGTAATTTCAGTGGGAACACAGCTGGAATAAGGGTAGAACTGTGTTCTTAAAGTCTTAATTCCAAATCTTTTAAGCATCCTTAAATCAGACAGGAAGATATTGGTCTGCAAATTGAAGAGAGCTGTTGTTTGTTTTTAGGTCTATGTGTAACGACAGAAGGGTTTGCCAGTCCCAGAATGCCTTGCTTTGGCTGGTGTCTGATGTTGGCACTCCCTTCCGTGCCGCTGTCCCCGCGTGCCGGGGGTGCCAGGCCATGCAGAGCGGCGCATGCGGCTGCTGCAAGCACAGCTACTACGACTGCAAAGGCTAAAGAAAGAGAGAAAGCTGCAGCTTCTTAGTTATACAAAGAAATGATGCAAAAAACCATTGAGCAGCACTAACTCACAGACTAATTACAAACTAAATTGTGCTATATATTAGTATAAAAACATGTTTTAGTAAGAATGGCACTGGTTCAGAAGGAATTAGGACTTCCATCTTGGTTCCATTCGGTCCACAGTGAAAGCATTGTAGTACAGGCCTGCCCTGTTGCCTGAGCAACTTGTGACAGTGGCCACAACCCCTTCATTTCTTCCCTTTTTAAATCCACATTGTTGGTACATTCTGGGAGTAGCCCAGGTCAGGTCTGGTCATCTTTCCTAACGTGGCACCAGGATAGTTCGCTCTTATCCTCTGATATTTTTAAAATATCATTAATGTTTCCCTCTTCTAATTCTCAAAGCTGGTCAGTTTTAAGGATCGTCTTCTCCTGTAGACACCATGAGACGCATTGCTACTGGTAGGTGGTCTGTCAAGCCTGCTAATTGGGTAATAAAGCTGAACTCTTCCACTTCCTGCAGAAGGAAAACAAAAGAAAAGGAATTGAAAAACCTGTCTGTTACACCACACACCAGGACTCAGCCTCTCTGAACTACCTTAGTTTATTAGCAGAGGTGTGGGACCAATCTAGCTTGGCTGGGCTCGAGGTAAACTGTCTGCCACACAGACTGTGGTGCAGTGGATGAGGTGACCCACTGACAGGACACCCAGCTAGTCCGGATTACATCTGTGGTACCTTTTCTTTCCATTTACAGTAACATCTGTGTTGTTCCAGACAGATTTATCCAAGTGTGTAGGGAGGCCCTCACCTTCGAGGAGAGAGGAGGGGCTGCCTCTACTATCCTGGGTGGGGCATGCAGCTAAAAAGGAAACCTGTCCTCATTAGACTGAGGTGTTTAACTTGGGTGGGAATGTAAGGTGATCAGGAATCCTGCTCCTTCTGTCTCTGAATTCCAGCCTTTGTTCTGGCACCCTTTAATGTTTATAAGATGGATTTACCATAGAGATGTGCCATGGGCATTTGTACTTCTGGAACAGGAAGCTTTAAAAGAATTTCCCTGCTAAACTGCAGTGTCTGTAGAGCCCATGCGGACGGAGCAGAGACTGAGGTATCCTGCACTAGGCTGTGCTGACCTGCTCTATTGCCTGCTCTGCTACAGCAGCTGCAGTGGTAAATAGGTGTGAAGGAGCTGCTCATTTTCATCATGGAATTCTGTACAAGGAGAAGTCCTACACTAGGAAGCAAGACTGCACCCTGCAAGTTCTCATTCTGGGTAGCTCTCATCAGCTTCTGCCTGCACATCACAGAGTTGTAACTCAGGTTTTCGTAGGCATAAAAGACACTTGAAAAGTGCCAGACTGCAGGATGAGAAAAGCATCAGGAAAAACACTTAGTCTGGCAAAAGTTTAAGGAGAGGAAGTAAGGTTGGATGGTTGGTTGGTTGTTTTTGAAGAGCAGCACATCTACCACTGTTGCTGCTGAAAGCTTTGAATTCAGCTTAACTTTGTTATGTAGTAGGTTTACAAACTCAGTACTTGCATGCAAAAGTGGAAAACAGCAAAGCAGCAGGTCCTCCTTGGAGAATGAATTTGAATCCAAGTAAAACAGGCTGCAGTGCCATTCAGGCAAGTTTGCTGAGTTACAGCTTCTTTTGACAAGTCCAAAACTCACCACTTTCCATTCCAGGTAGAGACCTTCTTCTGTATAGAGCATATAGTCAATCCTCCTCCCGTTTCCCTTCAGTGATGCCTTCCTCCCCTTTTGGCTGGAACTGTGGTTCTTGCTGGTGGGATAGACTAAGTATCCTTTCCTTCCTTCTTCACTCTCCAGCACCCTGTTTTGTTAAAGAAACGAAAACAAGTGCTTTAAATGTTTGCTCACTCTGTCCATTCATGCATTACCCTGGATTCTCTCCAAATTTCCAGTAAGGGTAATCCCAGTCCAACAGGACTGTTAACCTTGTAGAGCACATCTTCTTCCAGATGTTTTCCAGTATGAGGCTGTACCAACTGCTGACAGTGCTCTTAGAACCTCATGGCAGGCTTGGCATCACTGGGGCTGTACTGGTGGAGCTCCCTTGCAGCCACGAGGACACTGAGGGGGGACCTTGCCTGCCTGCCATCAGTAGCACAAGACAACCCACAGCCCCTCCACTGATTTTCACTGCTGCTGAAACTGGCAGAGGAAGAAACTGTTTCCTGGATTACTTTAGTACAAACCTGAGTACTTTGATACAAACCTCTCCATTCTGATCTCAGAAAAACTCCTTCTGAAATGATGACAACCAGCTTTACAGATAGAGATGAGGAATGGTTTTCAGGAGCATGTTGGGGCATGTGGTAGTTGGTTTTGAGCAAGGTTCAGCATCAGATTACTGTGTCTGTCTTGGACTAGAAATGACAGCCTAATTTGTTTGATTTGTGTGCGACACATCACACCCTCCACAGAGATGGACTCCCTCAGCAGGTGTGTGAGCACTGCC
This sequence comes from Hafferia zeledoni, assembly GCA_035583235.1. NCBI lineage: Eukaryota > Metazoa > Chordata > Aves > Passeriformes > Thamnophilidae > Hafferia > Hafferia zeledoni. The sequence continues at coordinate 11,977,311 of JAWWEV010000022.1, read as the reverse complement.
CCATCCTGCAAGGAAGGGCATTACCTGGCCCCACACCATGTACAGAAGCACTAAAACTGAGAACTGGTTTTCAAGGTACCAGTCATCAGGCACGTAAGATGCAGCTCTCCCACTAAAATTTTTATTTTGGGTGCTTAAACCTTAACAGTAGGTTTTATACAGAAGACTGTTAAGACCCTGAGCAAGTCGATCCAGCTTTGAATGCAGCTTTGGACAAGAGAACCCTGACACTATTTTATGGTAATCCTGTGTTGCTGTGCTGTGCTTTTTTTGTGTTTTGCTGTTGTGTTGGATTTCAAAGGAAAACTGGTTTACCTTCTTGTGTTCTACTTAAAAGCTCTACCAAAGGAGCACTGAGGGGACAAACACAACTGTGTGTGTAACACACAGTACCTGCAGGTGATACCAAGCACAGCCAGAGCTGTGGGGCACAGCTGTGCATGCAGAGGGACAGGGCAGGCTGTGGTTTTGCTATCTGGCTTAAAACACAAACCACCTCCTTAAAAAATCACTTTCCTTTACTTACCTGCCAAAACCTGAGCTCAGGGTTCTGTGGTTTCCCTTGTAAGAGTTGATTATGCCATTAAGCAACATCATCAACTGCTGCAGGAGAAACACTGAGCCATGAACTTGGGTCCTAGCAGGTACAAAGCCTTTAATTTCACCTTGGAAAAAAATAAGATGTTTTTGATCTCCCAGCTTTTGAGACTTGACCTGGATGGGTTTTATGGGGTTGGGTTTAGGAATTTTTTAGTGCATGCATGTGAGAGTACAGGATGAAGGAAGAACAAGGGACAAACACCAGACTCTCGTGATATGTTTTAATGTGTGAGATTCAAATGGTCTCGTTGTCAAGTTTTGGGTTTTTTGCAAGCACCTGAATGGTGGCAGAGAAGCACTGGCTACAGGGGATTAGGTCTCAGTAGTGTTATAATCTGTAAGTTTGGGTCAATTGATACATACATGAGGAACTTAATGTGCCTTCAGAAGGTAACAATGACAAGATTCTGATCAGACAGTATTTAATCAGAACTTTTCTTAACCTCCTTTGGACTTAGTGAGGTATTGAAGGTTCTTAGAGTTTATTGTAATCAGTTTCTGAAAATAAGCTTTCTTTTATGTCTTACTTGGTTTTAATAATAACTCACATTAAATGAGCTGACTCTCTGCACCCCATTTGCAAGCTGATTCTACAAAGAGCTATTTCAAATTATTTCACTTCCTTAGATTGTTTTTCTAGGTTCAAGGAAGCAAGTTCTTTGATGGGACTGACCTCTTTCAAAAATTGTATTTATATTTGGCAAAGATAATTAAGTAACAAAGTAGAAGAAACTGCTGATTAGCACTGCAGTACTACTGCAAAAAAATCTTATTTGCATTAATTTAAAAGATGAATTTGTTTTAGCTTCAATTATGTCTTTTTAAAAGTCTGTGAATGCTGGGTATTCACTTAACCTGCACAACTGCTCACAGAAGGGAAATGTTAATTTCAAATATATGAAGGAAGCAAATTGTAAATGTGCAGCATCTGCTGCTGACTAAAACTTGTACTGCTCTGTGCTCAGTGGTTTGCTGTTTGTCTCTACAGGAAATAGACACAAGAAATGGACATCTGGCTCTGCTGTGCTAACAGTTAAACACTAACAAGTTGAGTGAGCATAATTAATTATGACTGAGTTGCACAACTAAACCTGAATTTTGTCAGAACAATAGTTTTGATTCATGGGATACAAAGAAAGGGAGAATAAGGAGAATAAAAATGAATTGGTGCTTTAACCTGAAAGGGTTTCAGTCCCAAATAACTCCAGAGTGTGATTTTGCAGGCCCTGTTGTGCAGCTCTGGGGGGTGTGTGGTGCTGAGCAATGGTGCCCAGGGCACTGAGCAAAGGAGCACCAGGAGCAGCAAAGGCAAGGGAGCTACAAAGCAAAACTCCCTCATCATAAAGCTCAAGGAACCATCTCTCATTCTGGTCAGATCCACCTGAGCTAAGGAAGACCTTTCTCACTGGTGCTGCAGCCTTTGGCCGAGAACTCTGAGTCCCTGGCCAGCAGTGGAGACTGGAAAAAATTGCATTTAAATCTTGTTTCTTACCTGTGCTGTAATGTGCTCTCCCAGGCCTGACTGTTCAGGGGTCAGAGATGAAAATGGGCTTATTCCAGTGCTTTGCTTGACAATCATCTTTGTGAGATGGGATTATTTGTGTGCATTTCATGAAGCCTTTCTGAGCAGAAGCTTGTGTGGTTTCCAGCACTGTGGCAGGGCCCAGATTGTTACATCCATCTAATTAATTGTTCTATAATTATAAATGACTTGCTCATTATTTGTACCAAGTATGTTGTTCTAGTCTGATGCTTTACGTATGCTGCACTTAACATGAAAGAGATATTTAAGAACGAGTTGTTCTGCTGCTTTTATGGCCTGATTATTTTAGTAATGTGAACTACTTAATTTTATTTATAAACTAGAGAAGAGTGCTGATGAAGAAATAATTCTCTGGATAGCTTACGTTGCCAATTGAAATGTCTATAAAGCTTGATCAAGGTTTATCATTGAAAAATTTGAGAATAGATCAATTTCCAGCAGTGTCCTGGTTTGCTGTGTATATGAACAATATTTGTTAACTAGACAGTGCCCCACAGCTACTGTGCTATTTAACATTTAAATGTCTTTAAAGCCCAGATTCCATTAATTGCTTTAAATTTCCCCGAATTTCTTGGCAATTATCCTGTTTACCAGTCCCTTGCAGAGACAGGACAGGCTCTCTCCCCCTCCTGGAAACGAGGGCTGCTCTAATATATGAGCACATCTCCATAATGTGCCCATGCAGATCCCTCTTGCCCTGCAGAGCTCCATAAAAAGCCAGTGGAAATTTTGGTCTCACAGAGGGTTTTTTCATCTGTGCAGAAGAATTATAACACATTGCAGAAAACTGAAAGCCACCCTTAGCGGGGAAAAGTCTTACATATACTGTGTTCCCATCACTCAAGAATATTTTCCAGTTATCACATCCTGAGGTGCTGTACGTACACAGAGGTTGCAGAATTAATATTCTTAAATCGTTATTGATCATTTGGTGGCTCCCCATCTAATCAGTCATGTATTTGTTGGTGAAACAACTGCTGAATACAAGTAACTCTTCAGGGAATAAACTACAATACCCCAGAAATAATTTAGTGACGGATTGGCTGAAAAGGCCTCTTGAAACACAGGGATTGTTTGGGTTTTGTTTATTTCTTTTTGTTTCTTTTTGTGGGTTTTTTAGGTTGTGTTGGTTTTGGTGGTTTCTTTTTAAATGCTCCAAGCCTGCTCTTGCAACTATAAAAGGGAATGTTACACCCACATAAAGATTTGCATTTGCAAACTTGATCATAGGGCCAAATTACCTCATTTTTGCATTCCAGAAATCCCTTTCACATGTTCCAAATTTATGTTTTCAACACGTGAATAGAAACATTTGGAAATTTTGCATGTTCTCCACTGTGCAAAGTGGGACTTACTGTAAAAAAATCTTTTTTTTGGATATAAACTAAACCCAGACCAGATGTCTAGAATTCTATTTCTTTGTTCAGAACTGATGCAAAGAAAGTTTCAGGGGGTGGCCTCACCTAATCCATTCAACCAAGTCTCCATCTATTGCATGCAGTATCAAGTAAAAATACCAGCATTAACTGCCTATATTGTACCATTTTCATTATGTGTGTCAACAGAAACATCCAGACAGACTTGGTAATTCGAGTAACTTCACCTCCATAGTATATTTTGGTAATGAACAGCTAGAACATCTTTTATAGGTAGTCATGATGATAATGTATTTAGTCCAGTAAACTCACCTTCAAGGCAGAGAAGGTGCAAAAAGGATTGCCACATTCATTAAGTGCTGCTCTAAAATGTTCAAAGCTTATTAATTTCTCTCCACAGGCATATTATTTAAAAAACAGTACAGGTATTCAAGAAATTTATCATAAGGCTTTGGCAAATTAAGGTTTTTTGTATTTCTCATAACTCCACTAGCTCAAATCAAAGACACCTGTTTCTCAGTACCAAACACTCCTTAAAATAATGCTGCACTAGTAATCACTGCAAGACATTAAGCCATATTGCTAGTTATGTCTGATGTGCTATTCAATTCCTCTCTGTATTTGTGGGCTAGTGTTTCAAGGGGTATTGAATTCTGCAAGCTTTTTGGAATGGGTAATGTAAGTAGTTGTTGGCTTGGGGTAGTGTTTTCCACTTTAGGGGCCTTTTATTTGAGGAAAAGTACATTTCCTTTTGTTGCTGTGCTTTACAGTGCTGTGCCCACAGAACTGGCTGCCTGCAGAAGGAGTTTCAGACAAGCTGTTCACAAACCCTTTTGGTAGTGCTTGGAGTTTCCTGTCCCATGGCCCGTCCCAGCAGGACCAGCTCTAGGGACACACAGACAGAGGCTGCAGCTGCTTCCCTCTCTTCACCCACTGAAGCCAACTCTATCTGACTTAGAGAAGCAGCCACTTTTACTTCTTTTTATCTCTTCCCCAAACACCCCTGGGTAAAAGTTTGTTAGTTTGTTTCGTTTTCCAGTCCATAAGATACCCCTCCATTTGTGAAATGTTAAACAGCAAGCAATGAACTCCCTTTTTACAGAACTGTGTAAAACATATGGAAAGATCAGGAATTGCATACTTCTGTAGGTTATCTGGGGTGCACACTTCTTCATCATATAATCCTTCAGGATCCAGCAAGGTACCTGTGAACAGAGAGGGAGCTGTGAGTGTCCCAGCATTCCTGCTGTACCTCTCGGGAAGCCTCCGGAGGCACGGGGGTGTGAGGGAGGATCTGTGTGGGACAGAGGGGACTGCTCTGACTGAGCTGCTTGTGTTCACTTCTCCAGTCTCCAGGCTCCCTGCTGCCTGTCACCTTTCACCTCCACCCTTCCACTTTCTCAGCCCCAATGTCTCAGATTTGTTTTTCTGCTACCACAGGTAAAGCCCCATTATCAAACATTTCCACTTATTTTTAATATCTTCACAATTATTATTGCTCCTCTAGAGAAAGTATTAATTCCTGATCTAAAACTTCAGCAAGTTCAACTGAGTTTCACAAGAATTAATTGCTCAGAGTTCCATGAAATCTTTTACAAACCTACTAGTTCATAGTGGGTTTGATTTGCTTTGCTACATCTCCACTGACAGGATTTATGCAACACCAAACAGAACGTTCTGATCAGAAGCTGCAGGCACACAGAAACAATCATTTGGCTTCCTCCTCTCACAAGTAATCTAGAGATAATTTTAGAAGTAGAATATGTGGGGGAAGGCATTCAGGTAGCTTGAGATATGAGTTCCAGAATGTGGACTGAAGTTTGAGATCTTTGGTTCTTAATTATAATTCAACAAGGTATGTTAAGGTTTATAAAATATAAATATTTGTTCACCACAAAATTCTTGCTGTAGTCAGCTGAACTACCTGCTGTTCAGAGCTGCTGTGTGGGGGACAGCCAGGGAAGAGTTCACACATTGAGAACTGGGGAAGGTCTTACCGATTGCCCACGGCTTGTCCTCCCCAGGGCCAACTCGACAGGGGTCTTTGTAGTGTGTAAACAGAGAGTGCTGCTGCTCCAGCTTGTCCTCTGCAGAGAAAGAACAAGCCCAAGAAAAGGGACATCAGCCACCAGTTGTGAACCTGTGCACAACTGCGTGTTCTGCCACCAGAGGCACTGCAAGTCCTCATTTCTCCTCAGTATAAATGCAAAGGTGTGATTTGAATCAGCTCAGTAGTAGCTTTACTGCCCAGTATCTTGCCTTGGTCACACATTCCAACAAATGCTGGCTATTAACAGGGCCTTCCTACAAAGTCTTTTCTATGAAAGACATTTTTGGTAGTTTTTAGCTCTCAACTGAAGTGAAGGTTTTCCAGTGTATTTCCTCCCTTTGCCATTGCCATAGCATTGCTTACATAGGTACAAAACTCTTTTTGAGAGAGATCACCCAAGGGAGAACTGGACTGGCTTCTCAACAGCAATGGAAATGGCTGTTTGTGGGCATAGTTACACATCTCAGTAAGCCTGAAGATAAAACCTTACGCTTTACTTGATTCAGAATAAAAATCCACTGACAGTGTTTTCCAGGCTACAACAGAAAAGGTAAAGGACAGTCAATTGATAATTTGCTTGGGATGTTATCTACAGCATTAAAGCCATTCTAAATGTAATCAGCATGACCTATCAACTTCAAATTAATTTATTCCTAATTGCTATGTGCTCCTTGCATTTAAAACACAAAGCACATCAAGGTCCTAGGATCCTTTAGTAAGATATCCCACAAAACCATAAACACAGCACTTCAGATGCTGCAGAAACAAGCGTGGCCTAGTTCTGTGCATGCTGCTTAACACTGTCATCATGATACCTGGAAAACAAGCACAACTGGAACTTGAAAGTGCCAGCTGCTACAATTCTGCTTTGTTAAATGGCAAAGAAACTGGAACAGCTCAGGAGCTTCCTTCCTTCCTTTCTTTTTAAAGGTTAGAACTTCTTAGTAACAGTTGAAGGCTCTCTCTTGGGATCACCAGAATATTCACCTGAGTTTGGAGTTGCTGCTGTCACATATTTGTCACTGTCTCAGAGTACATAAGCACACATGAAGAGGGAAAATAAAGTCAGAAACAAAACTTGGAACTGTGAGCTGTGTCTCTAGACAGAATGCAGCTCACACACCACGACTCCCATCAAATCTCCTCGTGTAAAATGCTGGTCTAGCCAGGAGAAGGAGGTGCTGACCCCTCCCTGTTAAGCAGGAGGCAAAGGCAGAGGTGAGCAGAGCAGTGCTGTGCTGACTGTCCTTCAGCTGCTGCCTCCACACCAGCTCAGCTGCCTCTTACATCTTTCCAGCTGGCTCTCAATCTTGAGAACATCCTCATAACTGCAGGGAGATTCAAAAACTAATTTGTCACGGAATGCTGGAGCTGTGGCAGAGGATTGGAGGACTGACCCTCCTCAAAGTCTGCCAGGTGTTTTTCTTTCTGTCTGAACATCCAATTGGTTTGTTTAATGTTTATGGAAAAGTAAAAGATGAAATCTTTGCAATTTTTTGTTTGTCCAGGTTTTCCCTTCTTGTATCAAATGTCTACAGAATTTCCCTGAAAACCAAGATAGATTAAAAATTATTAATTTGCAGCTGTGGCACTGTGACAAGTCAAAGCTGATGATATAAAACTTTATCCATCTGATTGGAAGGCTTTTTATCTTATGCTAAAAGGTTTAAAAACATAATAGACTTTTACACAAGTCAGTCCACAGCAACAGGACAGTAAGTAACTGTCTAATAACATTCCCACTCAGCGTGAATTCTCTGTATGAAGGTTGCCATAATGTTCTGTAAAGCTGGAGAGGGAAACTGAGTTGCAGAAAATTTGTCATAAGCATAAGGTCAGTCACAGACCTGAAAATCTTTGAAAACTGTACTGTCAATACAGCTAAGAATAGAAGCTTGGTATTCACTGAAACATTAATTAGCTGCTGTATCAATCTGTGGAGTGGGAAAGGATACAGAAAATCATAAAGAGAATTACAGGAAGATGATCGTTGCTTTAAAAAACTTAAGAAGTTCAATTAACTTATAATGCTAACAAATGTCCCTATAACAATGAGTAATGTAAAAATGGAGGAGAGAACTTAAAACACTGCATTCATCTTGCTTAGCACATAAGGAAAGAAAGCAATCTAAAAGTAAAAAATTAAATAGCCAGCTTAATTTCAGATTCCAGGCTGAGTGCACTTTAAAGGGGAGGGCAACGTAAGTAAGTGGTAGAGATAGCAAAAGAAAATGAATTTGTATAACTTGCTTTTCATTCCTCTTTAGAAGTAGTTGCAATGTTTACAACTATTATTTGCAAAAGCAATTAGTTGTTTTTACTACTTATTTAAAAAGACAGCTCAGAATTGCGCTGATTATACTCTGTGCTTCTTGTGCAAGACCTTGGGTCTGGTGCCAGAACTTCTCAGGCAGAGAGCTGCCCATATGCTGTTCCTCAGAGCTTCACTGCTGTCTCTGCTCCTGCTGCACAGCTCCATTCACTCTCATCTCTGACCTGCCTGGCCACTCTCCCATTGCTTATGCAGCAGCTCCTTCATTTCCTCAATGGACACCTTTGCCTCCAGGCCACTCCATCCACCCAACAACATTGCAAGTGGAATGGTCAAATCACAGCAGGTTTGTATCCTCCAGCTCCTGTCTGCCCCTGCCAGCACTGCCCTGGTGCCTCTGGGCTGTGTGGGCAGCAGCTTGGGCAGCTGCAGAGCTGTTCCTGACCACCTCCCTCCCTGCACCCCCTCCAACTCTCACTGCCACCCCTACCATGGCATTTTATGTGTTTGTCCAACTGCACCTCCTGAAGCCACTGCACTTCTGATCACCTGCACCGTGCAGAACAGATTCCTGTGCCCACCAGAGCACTTGCCAGCACCTTCTCAGACCATCCTGAGCTTACTTTGGGTCCTACAGTTGTGACTGATTTACTTTTTCACATACAAACAGGAAATGAAAGACAGAAGGGCTGGGGTTTGGGTTGATGGTCTTTTACACTCAATTAAATGTTTCTGCAAATTTGCTAAAATTCATCATTTCAAGTGTCTGATACAAGTAATGAGATTAGAGATAATAGTGGGGGTTTTTTAGATCAGACAATGCTTGCTTTTCATTTCACAAAATTGTCTTTGGTACAGTTGTTGCCCACCAACAATTAATTATGATTTTGTGGAGTTCTTTTTCTAGTACCCTCAGCATCCAATAAAAAAAAAAATTAAAACTTCTTAGAATAAAAAACCCTAAAACTACATAGGACCAGTTAATGTTTTTCCCCCACTGATTCAGCAATGTTGAGATCTCTCTGCAGCATTAGTCTCCGTGTCGTGTATACACACTACAAAAGTATTTTATCTGCATAAATATACTGCTTTTTTCTCCACAAAAATCCCATAACATGCATGTCTCTCATTAGTAATTAAAATTGTAGGCCAGTAAGTGTCTACCTAATTCAAGTAAAGCTGAACCACAGGATCTGTCCTCATTATTGCTACCATCAGTCACAAAGTATTGCTCTTTGTGCCTTAAACCCCATTGTGCTTAATAACTCCACAGAGCTCACAGGAGGAGCCAAGGAGAGTAACTCACACTTAGAGCTCATACCTATTTTAGAAGTGTCTGTAGCAATTAAGTATTTCCTTGCAAAAGCCAGTAAATTTACTGCCATAACCACAGGGATCAAGAACATTCCTATTCCTTTCAGAACAGGCAGACACTCCAGAAAAAGGCAAATCTTGTCTTACCAGAGGAGCAGTTATCAAAGTTGAGATCTCCACAGATCACATCAAACGCCACCAGCTCCTCTGGATTGGCTGTACTGGAGGAGGAGGTAGATTTTCTGAATTCAGACAGCCAATCTTGAAGCATATCCAGTTGCTCACATCGAACAGTAGTGTCTCCTGTAGCAAACAAACACACAAATAACCAGAACAAGGAGTAAGGCCTCCTTTTGGCATGTTACATCCTGAGGAAAAGGGTGCAAGGTAAGAAATGGTGTGGCTAATAGTGCACTCATAGTGCTTCACCTGGTAGAAAGTTCATTAGAACCACACTTTTTGATAATTTAAATATCTCCTTCTGGAACTAACCATACCAGGCATGTCTGAAGAAATGAGAAGACAAGTGACCTGCGCTGCAGCCAAAGCAGGGATGTTTCCAGCCAGAGGAGGAGCTCATGCATTGCAATCAGGAATTCACAGCTAAAATCCTGCTTCAAACAAAGTAGACTGTATGTTCTGGGCCAAATCACTTACTCCTGCTTCACTTTCTAATTTTTAAAAATGAAAAGTTTAACTTTCAAGTGTAAATGGTAAATATACATCAATGGTAAATTCATCTTACTCATATTGCAGTAGTCCATCTAAGGAAGGGTTTTGTTTATGTTCAAGTAAGAATGCCTAAACTGCAAGCACTGTTTCATAGATTTAAAGGTACACGTTGGATACAGATTTAGGCAGGCAGGAATTCAGAAATCCAGAACCTGATTCCTTTCACCAGTTGCCACCAGGATGTGCCCTGTTTTATAGGAGTGATATGAAAAGGCTGAGATTTATTGGTTGTCAGATGGTTGTTGTTTGTGAAACCATCTGACACACAAACCAGCTCTTTAATTACAGCAACTAACCACACTTAATTAGAAGCACATGAGGTGACATGGAGCCTAATAAAAATTATTACTGTCTCTCTCTTAAAATGATGACAGCAAAAGCTTGATGGGAAAGGAGCAGAAAGAGACACATTCTGGAAATAATTCTTTACCATATTGTCTTTCCTTTTTTTTGTTTTCACCATGCCTATATTTAATATTATAGTTATAATTTTGCTTGTTTCAGACTTGAAAAGATATATCAAGCCAGAACAATATTACTTTTCTTCAAAATAAAAGATGTTTTCAAATACCACAATTGGAAGGAAAAGCAGCAAACCCAAAATTCCTTATTCTGAGTAGAATTTTATTTTAATGTAATTTCTACTTTGTGCTAGTGATTAAAATGGTGTAAAACCCAATTAAAACATCAGTTACATATGTCTGGAGCTGCTTTCAGTGGCCATTATGGAGATGGTGAATATCTGAATCTCCATCCTCACAATTATTAATCACTCATCTCAACTGCAGCTGTCACTGGCACTCCTTAGCCTTTTAAAATGTGAACTCTGCTCCACCCTGGCACTGCATCAGCACAGGCAGACTCCTGCCATTCATTAGGGCTTCCCTTTTCTACCACTGGAACCCTGGGAAGGCTGAGATTTTCCAGAACATCTCAGAGCAGGGGTGGGGGAAAGGTATTAAAACAACAGTTAAATAAAACAGAACCAGAAACTTTCAACCAAGCATGATACAATGCTAAATAATTAAAAGAAATACTGAAAACAACATGAGCAGAAAAAGAGTTTTAAGTAGGTTCTTAAACTGACTCATCTCTTCAGGCTGGTAATTCCAACAGCAAATAATCTGATTCTTTTCTTCCGCTTGTGCTATTCCCAGCAAATCTTTACCAGTTGGGCTGTAATGTCAAAGCAGATGCAAATGCTTCCCACATCTATTCCCTGAGCTATCATTTCTAGTTACTTGCACCTCAGGCTCACACTGTACCCTAATCCTAGAGCCTGACACAAATCCAGAGCAGTGCATTCCTGGGAACCCCTTTGCTCTGACAGCACAAGGAAGCCCCTGCAGTGCAGATGGAGCTGCACAAAGCACAGGAAATAGGTCGGGTGGAATAAATCCAGCCCCGGGCAGGGCACACCACAAAAGGTGTGCGTGACTAACACACACACTCTGCTGAACTAAAGATACCGGAGAATTACAGAGTCAGAGAAAGGATGAGCATGTGAAAGGGACCTCTGGAGATCATCCAGTCCAACCCTTCTGCTCAGGTGGGGGTCACCCACAGCAGGTTTCTCAGGACCATGTCCAGACAGATTTTGAATATCTCTGTGGTTGGAGACACCATAACCCTGGGGTAGCCTTTCCACTGCTTAGTCATCCTTGCAATAAAAAATATTTTCCTTTGTTTAAATGATGTTTCATTTTGTGCCCACATCTTCTCACCCTATCCCTGTGCCCCACCAGGGAGAGGCTGCCCCCTCTTCCTAACACCCTCCCATCAGGTATTTGCACACTTGGACAAGAGCTGCCTTCTCCTGAAGCTATCCCAGCTCTCTCCTTCCTGGTGAAGCTCACTCAAGTTCATGGACTGTTCTCCTGTTAAAGCGTCTCAATCTTTCTCTCCCACCTCCTCAGGCCTACTGTTGTTGCCTCATAACACAACTTTTAAGCATGGTGCTTGTAAACAGGATGCAGAAACGTCTTGTTCCCCCCCAAGTCCCAATTACATAAATTGCTTAATTTTCCAAGACAGCCTTACATCCCTGAACAGTGAAGCATTTTTGGCTCATTTGCTGTGAATTATCCATCATGGCTTCACCAAAACAAGTAATAAAATAATGTGGCCATTACCACAAGGGCATGGAACTCAGGCAGGAACCTGCCACAGATGAATGTAGCAAACCCACTTAACTGAAACACACAAAGGTAAAATTCTCCCAAACAGAAAATTTGAGAAAAACAAGAGGATGAGGCGGCAAAAATATTTTAGGAGGATGGTGTGTCTGATAATGTGCATTGCTGTTACTGCAAAAGCATTAACCACACAGTGACACTCATCCCTCTCTCTGGGGATGCTGAGCCTTTGTAACAGCTCATAACCTGAGGGCTCTACAGAAACACAGCAGAGCTCCAGAAACAGGTGGCTTTCATGTCTCTTCAGCAAAAGCACAGAACTTAGGACAGTCTGGCATCCCTGACTATCCCCACTAGAGGTCATAGAAGCAATTGCTCTTCAGGGCACTCTCGGGAGCGGCTGCAGTGGAATCAGCGACGTTTCCATGACACAAGCTGGGATCCCTCTAACGTGACGTGTTTTCTGAGGTCACTGTTACCCTCTCCCTGCAGCTGCTCAGCAGCTTCGGCTGTATCCGTATGCAAAAGTTACTGCTCAGCCTCTCAGCAGCTCCCAACCATCAACAGCTTTGGAGATGAAGACAACTTAACTAATCAGACACCGAAGGAAAGGAGAAGCCAAAGCCACATCCAGACAATCAGGGGAACAGACATTTCAGAAACTGCTACTGAAATGAAACAGCATCAGTAAATATTAACAGAAGAGAACTAGGTAGGGACTCCCAACAGTTATGTTCAACTTTTTAAATATTCAGATTGATCTGATTGACTGCCACCAGGGATTAACCAGAGAATACAGATTTGTCCCATTTGCTATGCACTCTTTTCCTCAGTAACTGGCCCAGAAGAATGCACATAATTGTCTTGTGATTGCTTCCTGCAGCATTTCCAAATTCTCTCAGAGTTTCCTTCAGCTTCACGTTTTGTGGAAGGATGAAAGGGAATGTGGGAAACCTCAGCCAGCATAAATACTTCTCCTTTGTTAGCTGCAGAATAATCTTACTTGCCCTTTCCATTCACTTTTAAAATGCTGAAGTGCAACTCTGGCTTTAGTTAGCACTGCAGGCAGGTACCACACATTGAGGGAGACTGTTCTGTCCTACTCTGAAGCCATTAGAAGGAGCACGGTGATGGCAGGATAAGGTTGTTACAGGCCTAGTCAGAGGAAATTAGAAGATCTAGTGGAGGTCCTGGTAAGTGATATGGGATATGTTGCCAGGGAACCTGGGAAAGATGAGCAAAAAAATCTCGTAAACTGTAGGATGTAAAGCCTAAACCAATGAAAAAATTGTTTCCAAGTCACAAACCAAAGGCTTCAGTTTAGACAGGCTGTGTCACACCTGACTGTGTGCAGACCCCTGCACTTGTAACATACTGAATCCAGGGTAGGCTGAGGAAACAAACCAAAATAAGAACAAACTATCCAAAAACCCCCAAAGGAATAAATCACTTTTTTGTTCTGTTGGGTTACTTTTCAGCTATGTCAGGTCCCCAGTGCAGTGCAGCACAGCCCACGAGGGCCAGGGCAGCACAGCTGAAAGGAGGGAGCAAGGCCAGGCTGCCCTGGAGTGGGTATTTCATGGAATCACTGCCTAAGGGTGTTTAGCACTGGAGTTATTCCTGATTGCACTGCCACAATTTTAAACACTGAGAGAGCTTTCTCAGTGCTGAACTGAGTTCTGCTCCAGCTGTGTGCAGGATGAGAGCCTGAAATGGGTGTTAGAGAAGTGTGGGCTGCCAGAAGCTGTTCTGCGATGGCCACGCTCACACTAAACACAGAACAGGGATGTGAACAAGGTTATGGGATAGCACCCAGCATGCTCCAGCATTTGGGCTGGGGCTGGAGTAGCTTGAGGCTCACTCTGTGCTGATGGCTTGGTGGGCTGTCTCAAAGGCATGACTCAGTGGGACTTGGGATGTGGGTGGATTCAAGGCAGCAAAACCTGTCCAGAACATTAATCACTGACTAATCAAAAGACATAAAAGAACCATGTAAACTTAACAGCCCTTGGAAAATAATTACATCAAGTCTCATTAAAGGATTCCTTCATTTGTCACTGAAATGCAGCTATTTCCACAGAGGAAAGGAAGAGCTGCTTCATAGCAGCAACCCATGCCAGGCACACAGCCTATTCCGAGCTGGAAGGGACCCACAAGGATCATCGAGAGTCCAACTCTTAAGTCAATGGCCCAACATAGGGGATTGAACCCATGACCTTGGCATTATTACAACCAAGTTGTAACCAGCTGAGCTGATCTCAGAGTCACAGGACTGAGGGGGAAAGCTACACCCAAATCTAAAGTTCCTTGGAAAAGTTGAGGGTCAGGTCTGAAAAAGCAGTACTTGTTCAGAACAGAGTTGAGCCATCACATCTCCTGAAAAAAGCCTTAGCAGCTGGTCCCTGATAAGCAGTTGGATCACTTCATTTTATACTCACATAAGAACTGTCATAAGTCTCTGCACCCCAGAAGGGAAAGCAGGTTGCACTCAGCCATGTACGAAGAGATGATTTAAAGGGCTGACCTTTTAAACAGTGCTTGTTTTTATAACTACCACATCCTTACATTGCTGAACTGGGGTTTTTGGATAATTTTTTAAATGTGTGAAATGTTATGAATCAGATGATGCAAACCAGAAAGGATAGCTCTGCCAAACTTAATGAATGTTAGTTTTCTATTTCATTAGAGAAACAAATACAATATATCTAAAGACAGACTCTTAAATCACTGTCTGCTCTATTTGAATGTAGTTTGAATCCGACAAGCCTAAAAATGTGAAGCAGGGAAATGAAAGGTTGTGTTTCACCCTTCAAGAGGCTTTAGGCTGACCAAAAATGGAACATTACTTCCCCATTCTTCTTCCCTCTGCCTCTTCCTCTTCAATATTTTAGGGCTTTCACAATGTGGTTATCAAGGACTGAGAATACAACACTAGGTAGTAAAAAGGAACAGGACTGAAAACTAGAAACAGAAACTGAAGAACTGAAAACTAAACTAGAGCAACAACAAATCTCAGCTCCACAACAGCAATCTCACAGTACATCACCATAAGTTAAAAATAGAAAAGCAGAGAAGGATGTTACATTGTTAAAAAGTAGCTGAAAAATTCATTAGTCTTTTTTAGAACTATCCAGTCTCTCTAATGTACTTGAGGGACTGGCAGTGCTGCTCCCAGGTCCCTCTAACTGGGGCAGTGACAGAGCAGCAGGACTGGCTGCCTGGTTGGGGTGATTAACCCAGACATGCCCAGCACAGGCTGGGGGTTCCCCCAGTGACAATGCAGGGCTGTCCTGCCCTGCTCTGCAGCCCAGGCTGAGCTCAGCAGCCTGGAGGGCTCTCTGTGCTCTCTCTCCAGCATCCAGGAGCACAAGAACCAGTCATAGTAAGTAAAATCAAAGATACCCACCCTCCAGCCAAATTAAATTCTGATCATACTCAAAGTAAAGGTTTATAATTTGGCTTTTATTACTACTCCTACTCTAAGTAAAGAACTGCTTTTAAAAACATGACCAAGAGAATTTTCCAATGAGTGTATTAACTTGCTAGTGATTTATGTATTAAGTGTGCAGGTTGAAAACCAGAGAATTTTGGCTTTTTCCATCAGAAATAACTGTCCCAACTTGTATCTTCTGATTATCCCCTAGTTATGTACAAAGAAATTTTGGTTGATATGCTGAAAG